>OY997270.1:119763146-120168146 GCA_963921465.1 Triticum timopheevii
TATGGCGTGGAGGTCATCTCCTCTGGCCATATGTATGTGCAGGATGTAATCCTCAATCCAGACTCCAGGCTCTGTTGTTCTGTCGTATGCCTCCATGTTTACAGGTTTGAATCCCGCTGGAAATTCATGATCCAGCACCTCATCAGTGAAACATAAGGGGTGTGCGGTGCCCCTGTATTTGGGTGTGCCGTGATGTTTGAATACTCGACCTGTTGTATTGCTTTCTGGGGCTTGCTTTCTTGGCCCATAGATGGACCTGATCGGGCCATCCTTTTTGTGAGGATCCTTATGTGGATCGTGTGCCAGCTTATGTGCAGCGCTGCTTGCCGCTCTTTGTTTGTCATGTGGTCATCTATCCGACCGGGCGGCCCCTTTGTTCTTTGATTGTGGGGGCTCTACGGCCTCTTCGTCGAATTCGGGCAGTAGTTTGCGCTTCGGGTAGCTTTTGTTTGGCGACTATCGCCATATTTGTCTGCGGCCTTGAGTACTTTGATCCATCTCATCCTGAGTACGTCTTCCGCTGTTTTCAGCTTCCACTTATGCTTCTTCAGACTTCGTGCGGTGGCGATGAGTCTTTTTTGGAGGTTCTTCTGTTCCAACGATGTGTCCGGCGTGAGATTATCCGGACTGTTGTTTTCACCGGGGATGGATTGTTTATCCAATTTATCCTGTTCGGATGGTTGCTCGGGGGCATGTTCGTCGTCCACCGGTTCGCCCTGCTCTATGGCCGGGTCCGTATGGGTGCTGTCGTTGTCGAGGCGGGACTTTTGGCAGCGCTTGCGTCGCCGTTTCGGCTGTTTTTCGAGGGAGTTATCCTTCGCAGCGTCCTGTTGTTCCTCGTTATCGCTTCCTTTAGGTGTGTCCACCATATAAACATCGTGAGTTGAGGTGGCCTTTCAGTGCCCTATAGGCGCTGGTTCTTTGTCGTCTCCGGCATCGCCGTCCATACCGTCGATGTCTTCGGAGTCGACGTCTAGCATGTCGGTTAAGTCATCGACAGTGGCTACGAAGTGGGTGGTGGGTGGGCTTTGAATTTCTTCGTCGTCCGGATCCCAACCGTTCTGACCATAATCCGGCCAGGGCTCTCCTGATAAAGAGAGACACTTTAGCGAATTCAGGATGTCGCCAAAAGGCGAGTGCTGAAAGATGTCCGCAGCGGTGAATTCCATGATCGGCACCCAATCGGATTCGATTGGCAGGGGCGCGGAAGGTTCGGGGTCCGGAGAGGAGTCCAGCATCTTGGAGTCACGAGCTTCGTGAGGGACAGGGTCGGTATTCGGCTCTATCGCCGTAGAGGTAATAGCCCCCGAGGTGGTGTCCAGCCACACACCCTCGGTCGGCGCGGTCGGCTCCGAGCTAAAGGTCGGGGCGGACTCTTGTGCGGCCTCCAGGACACTGTCCGGCAGCAGAGCTAAATCATGCCCATCGTGACAGTGCGGCGCGCTCGGCTGTGGCTCGAATCCGTCGAAGATCAAGTCTCCATGGATGTCGGTCGTATAGTTCAAACTTCCAAATCTGACCTGATGGCCAGGGGCGTAACTTTCGATCTCCTCTAGATGGCCAAGCGAATTGGCCCGCAGTGCGAAGCCGCCGAATACGAAGATCTGTCCGGGGAGAAAAGTCTCGCCCTGGACCACGTTGTTGTTGATGATCGAAGGAGCCATCGGGCCTATAGGTGACGACACAGAGGAACTCTCAATGAAAGCACCAATGTCGGTGTCAAAACCGGCGGATCTCGGGTAGGGGGTCCCGAACTGTGCGTCTAGGCGGATGGTAACAGGAGACAAGGGACACGATGTTTTTACCCAGGTTCGGGCCCTCATGGTGGAGGTAAAACCCTACTCCTGCTTGATTAATATTGATGATACGGGTAGTACAAGAGTAGATCTACCATGAGATCAAGGAGGCTAAACCCTAGAAGCTAGCCTATGGTATGACTGTTCTTCGTCCTACGGACTAAACCCTCCGGTTTATATAGACACCGAAGAGGGCTAGGGTTACACAAAGTCGGTTACAATGGTAGGAGATCTACATATCCGTATCACCAAGCTTGCCTTCCACGCCAAGGAAAGTCCCATCCGGACACAGGACGAAGTCTTCAATCTTATATATTCATAGTCTTGGAGTCCGGCCAATGATGATAGTTCGGCTATCCGGACACCCCCTAGTCCAGGACTCCCTCATTGGTACTCCTGGGGCCTGTATGTTCACAAGCATAACAATAAGCCGGAGATAACTATTGCAATAATCATTGGAAAGTTACAATGTTTGAGGTCACTATATCACAAACTCACTCTAATTCAACAACTCTTCATAAATCAATTACCACGTTGAGATGAGTATTTGCAAGGAAAATACGGGCATTGTAATACACATAGATTCGTTCAGCAATTTAAAAGGTTCCTTTCGTACTCTCGAATGGTAGGACCCAATGGCGTACCAGCCAGACCTTGGCTCGTGTTGATCCTCAAAAAATAAAAAATCGGGCTTGTGTCCTTCTGGTGGTGTGTGTGGTACGCACATTAGGCAACCCCAACCAGTCGAGCCTCCGTGTTTTGAGTCGAAATATCTAGCGGCCAGAATTCCAGCCCTAGGAAATTCCCCTCATGTCCCCGATCCATAATGACTACCGATGAACAACAGAGGGACGCTTTAGTAACTAGACAACGTTACCTACCATGCCGAGCACGGTTCAATTCCCTCGGTCGCCGCTCGCCAAGGTCACCCGTCAAATGCATTGCCTAGTACTACTACTACTACACCAGGATGAGCACAGAATTGAGCATGTTTGTTCGTTCCTAGTACTTGAGTTAATATATCAGGCAATGAACTAGTACGGAGGGATTATCCTTTTACTCTGCATATTACCTTGTCTGAAGTCTAACTAAGCAAAATGTTTGACCAAATCCTTACTTAGAAATACAACAGGACAGATGTATGGCCTGAAAATTTATTGCATGATGCAGGTTATGATATTGTTTCGTCTCCTGGATCTTAAATTTTAGAAAATCCAAAAGTGACCATAAATTCTTGAAACTGAGCATGGTCACGTGATATGGCACAAATATTACTTTGTAATTTTTTTTCAATTTGAGACAAGCTGCTTATGACAAGTTGCACAAATGAAGAGCCAAGGTATTTTGGAACAAAGACCTTTCACGTTAAGGCAAACGCTTTCACTATTGAAACCATGGGCATTTACGTGCCGCCACGAGTCCCGCTTCTCATCGGCAGGTGCCGTCTGAGCAAGCTTGTGAGTCGATGGGAGCCGTGCGAGCAGACTGCTGCGCCGGCTAACAGGGAGGCATGCGAGCAGACTGCTGTGCAGGCTCATCGGGAGGCGAGCCCTTTGACCAGGCTCCGCCACCCACCTTCATCCCAACTGCTCCCACTTTTAATGTCGCCGGCGCCGCAGTTTAAAATCAACCCCGCACTACCCGGTATCGCTACAATCTTCTCTCTTCCTCTCCGATTCTCCTGTAATCTACCTCCAACTAGCCTGACCTAAACATATGTCATGCCGCATCATGATGGTCTGCCCTTAGTCTTCTAGTTTCCTGAGGAAGACACCCAGCCGAAGTCTCAAGAACATAAGGCGCTTTGGGACGAGCTTGAACTGGCCTTGCGGGAAGACGCCGCGCCTGTCCCCGCTCCCGTTCTGGCTCCCACCGCCCCGACTGCGCCAGTGCCCGTCCCCGTGGCATTAATGGACTTGGAGCCGCACATTGTCGCTGAGCTTGATGCCACATGGTTCCACGAGGTCCCCGCTGAATTTCACGCGCCCGTGCACCTGCCAGCTCATGCGCCTGCGAGTGCACTGACGCGCACGCCCGTGCCGGTGCTCGTGCACCTGCTAGCGCATGCACTGACGTGCACGCCCGTGCCGGTGCCCGTGCACACGAATGTCTCCGCCGTGCCGTTGACAGCGCCTGTCCCCGCGCGGGTGCCAGTGCCCCCCTCAGCGGCATGGATGGCCGCCGTCGACCGCTTGCTTGCACCAATGCCAGTCGCTTCCTCCCGCCAGTTGACTCGCTCCGAAGTCCAGAACATTTTGGCCTTCCTTGAAGCTAGGCCAACGTCTAGGAGTACGCCAACAACGGTGCAAGACGCCGCCGTCGCCATCGGTCAGTGGCCTGACGACACACAGAGCACGGTAGAGGAGCCGCTTCCCACAACAAGACGCCTCCACCGCCGCCGCGTAATCTAAATTTGCCATGAAAATTGTTCGGATTGCCATGCTTAAAATCTGAAGGTTTATTATTTCCATTTATTTTATATCGATCGTCGTATAATTTGAAGTTGGGGTCAGATTGAACGAGATCTATGGTTTGACCGATTGAATGTTCTACTAGAGCCGTATCAAATTAAATATAAAACGTCATCAAGCCACATGTATTCCTTGTCATCCAACGACCTAGACTGCTTTAATGTCGAGCGCTTAACACGTTTAGCGTGCAGTTAATTTCATGCCAAAAATAGTGCTAATCACATAATAACATGCAAATAATATCCTACTTAATATCTGCATGCACTTAATATACTTCCAAATTAACCTCCATTGCACGTACACACTGACTAGTGCTGCTAGTACGTGAAAGTGGTGCCGTAACTTGTGAACGCGTCCAGTATGGTCAACGGCAACATCGCCCGCAAGTTCTTCGTGTTTGCGCGTGCGTCTAAACGCAGAAGGGGATGGGAGAGAGAGAGCACACATGGAACCCACCAGTAAGTGAAGGCGAATAGTACTAAAAATAATATTACATGTTATCCATTAAATAGGCTATGGTAATATAAAAACATTATGTGAACAAAGAGAGGTACAACAAACATTGCTATTCTATGTATGTTGCCTATTTACGTGCGTATTGAAAGCCCTGGTCGCATGTTCGATCCTCATCCTTTATTTTTTTAATTTGTATATGGGTCCCAAAAAATTCATGACATGTGGGCCCCTCGGTGTGTAGTTTGTAGCACTTTAATTTGTGGGTCGAAATTTGTTCCATTCCAAGTGGACTATCGGTGTGTAGTTTTGTAGCTTATTTATAATAATTAAAGAGAACAACATAGTTTTTTTGCAATAATACCATGGTGCGACGTTGAAGGCGAGAAAGGACGTGCGAGAGAGCGATGACCGAGCCAAAGGGAAATCAACTAGGGGAGTTGCGGGGGTTGCAACGGTGTTTGGAGTAGTTGTGGGACGAATGCTACGGAAATATAATCTAAACCGACCGGAATAAATGCCTACACAAATTAATCCAAGGTTGGAGTGCCCCTCGCAATGTAAATAGCTCCGGCTTTGCGAGGGATGGAGAGGTAGCTTCAATGCGTGGAAGATACGGCGTGAGAAAGCGAGGTCAATCGAGAGACATATAGATAGAGAGACAAAGTGAGTGTGGTCTGACATTCATTGAACAGATATATATGCTCTGGAGATATATTGTCCGATTGAGCTTTTGGCAAGGGTGAGGGATGTAAGATAGAGCTCGAGAGATGATCCAGTCACAGACATGTAGATATATTTTGTGCGTGGGAGGAAGCAAGGTCAATCGATCACACAGGGTCGTCGTGCGATCGAAAGAGTGAGATGGGTTGGAGAGAGTGACCTAGATAGACAATGTGCGCGAGAGAGTATACAATGTGAATAGGTCGAACTGGGCTCAAACATGGTGATATATCATTTTTGTCCGAGAAAGAGCGAGGTCAATCGAGACATACAAAGAGAGAGAAAGGGATATATATATAGAGAGAGAGAGAAAGAGAGAGAGAGAAAGAGAGATTGAGCGAGCGTGGCCCGCCATGAGGCCAAAAGAGTGGGGGCAGCTTGGATGGACTGACCTAGATAGACAATCTGCGTGAGAGAGTATAGAGTGTGTCGATCGAGGCCCGAACAGGCAAAGAGAGCGAGATTGAGCGAGTGTGGCCCACCGTGTGGATGAAAGAGTGAGATAGTCTCGAGGGAGTGACCTAGATAGACAACGTGTGTGCGTGCGCACGAGAGGTTGGGGGGCTAGATAGGCAATGCATGTATTTAGTGCGAGAGGGTGAGAGGGAGAGGGAGAGAGAGAGCTCGGCATGGGGTGCAATGGCAGGTGTGTGAGGTAAATACATTTGGTAATAGAGTGGAAAAAGGGGGTTGTGTAGTTGAGAGAGTTAGAGAGCAAAACATGGAGAGAAAGCATGAACGTGTGTTGGAAACCGATAGCTTCCTAAGGTGGTTAGGAGAGGAAGATTGACCGATACAGGAAGTATGTAGCGTGTGTGCGGGGGGGGGGGGGGGGGGTTAAAACAACATTTGAATGTAGATAGTATGAGACTTAATATCGATGTTTCAATTCGGTGTACATTGTAAGATTTGAACTGAGGACCATGCATATGGGTAATTATTTCAAATTCGTGCATACTAGGTTTTGAAAAGTTGACATTGACTCGATTTGTTGTGCTATTTTTTAGGTCATATGTTTGAATCCATCCAAAAGTTTTCTCACTACCATGGTGTTCATGATATACATATGAATTTGTATTAAAAAAGTAGCATGGATACAGTGAAATGCGTAATCCACGTTAGAATTGGAGATCGCTACGTGACACACACTCTAATTTAAATAACTAATTATGTGACACACGCTCTAATCCACGTTAGCGTGGATACCGTTCTATTTTTTTCAAATAACTCCTCATTAATTAATTTATAGTACTCCCTCTGTTCACTTTCATAAGACCTTGAAGACATTTCAGACAATGTGCAAAACAGTTCATTTTAAGTTGTCTTAAACGACTTACAAAAGTGAACGGAGGGAGTATCTCGTTTTGAATGACTAATTATTGCAAGGAAAACACGGGCATGGTAATACATACAATTTCATTTGCAAATGAAAGAAGATTCGTTTGTATTCTCAAATGTAGGAGCACCAGGCAGACCAGGGTCGTGTCGTGGTGGTCGCTTGTGTCCGACGGACGCGTAGCACCAAACCACCCACCCCCTCCCTCCCTCCCCCTTCTTCCACCCTCCCCCCCCCCCCCCCAAAAAAAAGGATGACGAGAAAATAAGTTCGCGCTTCCACGTTTCGGATTGAAATATCTGGCAGCCCCAATTCCAGCCCTGCAAAATATCCCTTCTCCACCATCCCTTTCTGCACCCAGATTGGCCCTAATTCGCCGCCAACCCAAGAAAAGTTTGAATCGCCCCTCGTCTCGTCTCTTTCCCCACCTCTGTGCCGGACGACAACGACGAAGACGATGGTCGTGCTTCACCACCGCACCGGAGCTACCTCATCTACGCCCTCGTCCACCGCACCGGGTGGTCCACCAATAACGTCAGCCGCCACAACCGACGTGCCTCACAGACACTGAGTTCCACCGCATCAGGTGTGCTTCACCGACGCCATCTCCCAGCTCACCGGGGCTACTTCACCAAGCACATCGTCGCACCTCCGCCCCCCGATGTTGTTGGGGCTTCACCAACGGTCTCGTCCACCGCATCGTAGCACTCCACTGCCACTCAAGATCTACATCCATGCGTGTCCAACCAATGCCAGCGCATCACCCTCAACGGCTCTGAAGTGACCCGCACTCTATCTAGGCGAGCATGCCCAAACGCCGACCTGAACTAGGTATCCACGCATCACTCCCTTGTGCGCTGTTCCGATGATGTTTGGATATCCTTTCACTACTCTCTTAGCTACACGCCTATGCAACTCTGACTTTAACTCTTATTTCTTCTGGAGATATCATCTGAAACAAGAAAATCCATTTTTTAGCGAAGCATGACGGCGCTACGGGATCTGGTACACATCCTACACACCTGTATAACCTTGTAAGTATTTGTCCTCTGGTACAACATCAAGGTCGATTCCTCTTATTTGATCAACCATTCGTTGTGTCAAAAATACAGAGGGGGATGCAAGGAGCACAAGGCCTGCACATCCAAGCAAGTGGTAACATGGACTTGTACATGGAACATCCCAAGCACAAGCTGAGCTGCAGTGAGCCTGTACAACGAGCTAGTGTAAGTCCCTGCATTTCATTTAATTTGTACTGGAATTCGTGTATGATTTGTGTGCAGTGGCGGATCCACGAATTCAAGTTACCAGGGGCGAACATTTAACTTAAAAAATACGAAGGCACTTCCACTCCGGAAATCAACATAACTTGAGAAATGTGAAGCTACATGCATTTTGAAAACCAGCTAATGATCCAAAGTAGTTCAGGTTATAAACATTAAATAATGCAAGCACCAAAAAACACAAAATGAAACATGGTGTACAAGGACTACAAACATGGTCTGTACCTGCTTGAATTATTCGTTCTCTGGCTGAAAATATCGAAGTGTAATTGCACCTATAACCGGTGCGAAACTGCATATCAATATATCTATCCTGCAGAAGTATGCCAATAGTTTCAAACAACAGATTAGAAAAGTATTTATGCTATGTTGTCATGATACGGGGACTTTCTGGTAGATGGCCTCGACGTTTCCTCAAGCTATGAAATGCACTATAATTTGCTTGTCATCAATGCCCGCAAATCTCTGTGTCTCTCTCAACATATCGGATCATCATTAGACACTAAATCCTTCAATGAGCTTGCAAAATGCTTGCATTAGATCCCTCATTAGACACTATATGTTCATCACCAGGAGCATGTAAAATGTTTGCATCAAATCCTTCATTAGAAGTCTATTCATTAGACACTTCAGGCTCAAGAACAACATGAGCTTGTATGTTTGCACCGGAAACTTAATTAGATACATCAGATTCAGTCAGTTTAGTATTGATTGGGGGAGTTATAAAATAAGTAGAAATTGGTTTCATTTTCTCATAGATTCCCTACATACAGGCAGTTCTACAATACCGTCAGGTTTAATTATTGGCCAAAAATTGAAGAGTTGAATTAGATATAATCAGAGATGTGATGTACCTACTCGTTGCGCATGATACTCTTGCAAGCTATGACTGTCTGTTTGCGCAAGCTCGATGCTATGCCCGTGAAGCCGCCGCTGCCTCCTGTGCGGGCTACACCAAGGGTTGGATCTTCATCTTCTTGTCCTTCCGTTTGCTTGAAGCCCAGCGACTGCCCTCCAACGAGGGCGCGAGGAAGTGCTGTGTCGGTCTGTCCAGCGGCGGCTAGGTTAGGAGCGAACCACACTGGAGGCTAGAGCAAATGAATTGGGATTTTTCCTGCTGTCGATCGATATGGGAGGCGCTCGTTTGGGCCGCGAACCTACTATAGAGCCTGCCTTGCACTTATGTTATTGGCCCATCCAAACTGAAACATTTTTCTTCATTTTTTACATTGCCTGCTCGTGCATTGGGATGAACAAAACTAGCCTGGGCCAACCTGGACGACTCGAACTAGGTGCACACTTTCCAGCCACCCGAGGCGGCCGCCCATACCAGCCCCTATGGTGGTGTCGCCCCTTTTTGCGTGTATGATTGGGGTAGTGAAAAATATTCCAGTGGTGCTTTTGATTTACCCACAAAATGGTTGAATTGCTTGTTTCTATGAACTGAGTTCGCCAATAATGTGAAGGATGCCAGTCTTTTCATCCTATTGTAGATTGCTTAGATCTCAATATGCCAAAAGTAATCGCATGAAATATACAGTAAAAGCCGGTGTGATGTGTGTGGCTACAACTAGTCTGACTACACGTCCTCATATAACATATCAAGGACGCACCATCTTACATGATTAACCATTCGACTTACCAATGCAGTGTGGGAAGAAAGAAGTATTGGGACTGCGTATCCAAGCAATTGATGCCATGGACTCCTTCGTACAACCTTGTAAGCGAAAAAGAAGTTGCAGTGTACCTGTACAAAGAACTAGCGTAAGTTCAGTTACCTGCTTCTCGGAATTTTAGTTAGCCACTTATTGCAAAATTGTTCTCTTATGTTGCTTGGCTTAATTTAGTTTGCTACCGATTACATAATGACACAGCCTGTTAATCCTATTATAGATTGCACCTACCTATGTGTTTGATACTTACTGTTAAGAATTACCTGTTTGCCTAACTTAAATAGCTACTTGTTTGTTTAACTGCTTTGCTGCTGCAACAACGGGTTACAATGATGTTAATAACTACTTTTCAGCATCCAATTGAAACTCTTTAATTCATTGTTTGTTTAACTGGTTTGCTGTTATAACTCCCAGTTGAGATGTTTTGCTAACTTCAACTTTTCTGAATCCAATCAAAACTTTAATGGCAAAACAGGTTAGCCCAAGATCAAAGAGCGAGGTCCCCATGGACGTTGTATCATCCCACAGCAATGGCACCGGCCCAATCATGCATTATGAATTGCCAACTGTTGATGCTCTAGAGGCTAAACTAGTGGTAGAAAGAGATTCTGCTTCTGCACTTAGAGATGAAGTTGACATGTTGAGGAAGCAAACAGCACAATCACAAGCAGTACTCAAGACAACCATTAAATATTTGGTGGATTTCAAAACGAAGCAAGCTGAGATTGACCACATTGTTAAGGTCCTGAAGGAAAAAAAGGAAATTAAATTCCCACTTGGTAAATTATAGGTGAAATGTTCTGTTGAATAACATTTGTGTTGTTTGTTCATGTAATCAATCTAACCATTTATTTTTGAGATCATGTAATAATTGTTTTTTGTTTTTTTGTTTTTTGGTTTGTAATTTTATTTGAGCACAAGTCTGTATTAATTGATAAGACTGGGATCCAATTCATTTTGATTGCTGTGCCAGACCTACAAATATGCCAATCAGGTTGAATGTGCATTCAGCAATAATAGTAGTATAGATGGACCATAAGTGGCATGCATCAGAAAGGAGCAAGATGTTGTAGTAGCTTGGCTAAAAAAGGATGTTGTTGTAGCAAAAAAAAGTACAGCGGCCTGGCTTATGTATGTTAGTTGATATTATTGATCCATATACTCTATAAGTGTTTATATGTCTGTTAGTTCTGTACATTCTTGGTTGATTGACTCGGTATTTGAATCTTGATACATCGCTTGTGTACATATCTAAATGGGAGTACACATTATGTTGCGTGTGACCTTTGAGTTGGACATGAAGTATTCCAAATATTCGAATTCACCTTAAACTGGATTCTAGCTTCTGAATTTGAGTATCGCCATTTGTAAACCATATTCATATATGACAGTGGAATACATCTTTGTCATCCTTTTGAAGATATATAAAAACACATAGAATGATTTATAAAGATTCGTATAGGGATACAAAATGGATTCGAATTTAGTTGCCAGGGTAAACGTGGATGCTTATTGGCCCAAAATTCGAAAGAAGCGGCCAAATGTCCACTCCCACGTCGGCTGCCCGAAGCCAAGTGTTTGGGAGATAGAAATTACTTTCTACCCATTACACGGACAATCCATCAGCCCGATTTCCACTGCTCTAAATAGGAGTAGGTTAGTAACTTCAATTAGACGTGACACGACCGCCTCTGAGCCCATTCTGATGTGGTGGGAGCCAAATATGGGCGGCAAAACACATTTGATTCAAGCTCGTCCGAATGACCTGTGTTTCTCCCTCCATTTCCCCATTCATACACGGTGGGCGGCAAAACAAACTTGACTCGACGGAAATCGATGTAGGCAAATATTTTCAATAGGGGCAGGTTTGTAACTTCACTCAGACGTGAGACAACCGCCCTACCTGTCATCCTCGTTCATACACCGTGGGCGCCAACCATGGGCGCCAACCACCCTCTCCTTGCCTGAAATCGCTCTGGCAAATATTGGTGCGAGATTACCGTCCTATCCCCAACTGACGAGATGTCCAAATTTTAAACGGGGGCTAAGTTCGTAACTTTCCCATATTTTGGACAAGCGCGTCCCAAAAACATGGTTCCCCGTACCTCTCGCTCCATTTTCCCATTCATACACCATCCGTGCTAGAACACCATCCCCACACCAGCCTCCGTTCGCCATCCCATCCATCGCCGCCGTCCTCCACCACATCCATCGCCACCGTCCTCCACCATGCCAGAGCGCCTACCAAGACCATGTCGTCCACTACTAGAGATGGATGTTTCTCATCCATGGCGACGGACCAATAGCCTTGCATCGCGTCCTCTCGCTTCATCAGCACCGTCGTCCTCTTTGCTCGGGCTGCTCACAGGACCTTCTCTTCCACCGCAACGGGACTTATCCCCCGATGCACCCGTCTATCGTCACAGATCTGCTTCATCGCCACTGACAGCCATCGCACCCCCGATGCCTACACAGCGCCGCAAGAGAGGTACTTCATATCTCCTCAACTTTTTGATCTCAACCAGAAAATAGATCTTAACTTGGTTACTCTACTTTCTTTTCAGCTCTTAGAATTTAGTTCTTAGTTCGAAGCAAACAATGGATGCTAAATATCATTTCTCCGATTTGCAGCTTCAAATCTGCCATGGCACAGTCATAATACAGTTTAATTGATCATGCTTAGGGTTTAATTGATCATGTTGGTTTCTTTAATAGAAATCGGAGGGGAAACCCTCTTTTGCTAAAAAAATATGCTTAGGGTTTCCCCCTTTTATGATCACTATACGATCAGAATACGTGCTTCGTGTCATAATAGCACTGCTCAACCCATCAAGCTAAACAAGCTTAGTTGTTCAAATATGAATCTGAAATTATTAAAATAGAGTCGTTTAATTGGTCAGCTAAATGTTCCTAAATTAGTTTCGAAAATGCATGTTCGCCGCTCGGGTGTGTATCTCTACATGGTGCCCATGGTGGGCCTGCCCACCCTGGGATTTTGGGTCATCCCAGGCCCCGATTCCCCTCTATTCTGCTGCGCGCTTCAGATCTCTACTCGCCCCCAGCCACCTGCCTCGCCGACGACTTGCCATCCCTGGACGGCATGACTCTAGGAGGAGACGCCGGACTAATAGGAGGTCAGGAGCCACTCGCCCAATAGCGTAACCACTACCCGGGCGCGCCGCCGTGCCTACCTTCCCAGTCTGTTCAGGGCTCAGGCGTGCAGCACCCACCAAGCAAACCTGATTTATCCTGAGATACGTCCTCAACACTCAGCAGCCACTCCTCATCACCCATTTTCTAATTGATTCATTACTCATTAGGCAGGACTGTCATTAGGGTTTGTTGTGTGCTCAGTGCTACCTACACTTAATGGTTCAGATGTATTTCGGCAATCTTTAGTACCTGTAAAGTTCACAGGGTTTTCAAAATTCCGGCGCTTGGAACAGACACTAGTCATTTTGGATTGTTAGTCGTAGTGACATTGACCCAGATTACTACTGCAAGCCAGGTTTGTTGACTATTTTACTTGTCTTTCTTACTCATTCGACATAATATCCAATTATTCACGTCGATTAGTTGCAAACAGTAAGTGCTAGACAAACTTCTTGATTCAGATTTTGGACGGTCTCTTACTGCAGTTACAATTTTGCATACTTGTCCTAGTAAGCTCACAAGTAAATGATTGATTCACTACATCTATACTTGCCTTTTCATATTTGTTGTCAATATTATTTTAGGGTGGACTACCCTGTTTCTAAATACTGGAACTGTAGACATGAATGAATAGTATTTCTCTGTGTGATCTCTTCCATCATGTGTGGGCAACGAACACTACATTGTATAGAAAGAAAGTGTCATTTCCAGCTTTTACATAGGTTTCGATCTTTTACATGGAATACAATCTGCCTACTTGCTTTGTGTCACACTACCAACACTCCACCCTTGAAGCTAAACATTATGCTACTCATAATTCCTTAGTTTATTTGTTCAAATACGAATTTCATATGATTCTAATGTTCCTACTTTAGTCTTGAAATGTGTGTCTGCCTATTATAGAGACATAAGGGGTTTGTATTTCTGTGTGTGGTCTGGTCAGCACGGTTGGGGGTGAACTTTGCATATGCAGGGGTTTATAGGGAGGCACTCTTCGAGTTGAACCCGCAATGCATTCCATAGATAATCTGACTACTTTTTGTGTTTTCATGAATCTCATATTCTGAACAGCATCATAATGATTATGAGCTTGCGCGCATGAAAAGAATAAAGCAGAACAATGTCATGGCTGTCAAACTTGGCATTAAGGGACTAAAATCAAGTATGGATGCAATGCAATGCAAACGCTCTCCACCTATAGATTCATGCTCAGAATATGATCCTAACAGTGATTCTGAGCTAGAGGGGGACCTAAGTCAATGTAGCTCCCTAGTGGAGGAGTCAGAGGAATATGCCCTATCTTATTCACCCATGAAGGTGCTTGCTCTAACTTTCCAAGGTGCATTGCTTCTACTTTGTTGAACTACCATTAGCTTAGTTTACACATCGTGTATGTGAATACGCCCTGCCTATCAATTTTCAGTACATATTCCATCTGTCATCATACCATATTTATCCATTCAAATGTTGTACTTGTGTATCAGATGTTCAAAAGGAAGAGGGCGATTGCTGATCATGGAGGAGGACAAACAAAGTATTTGGAAAAGGTAGTGGCACCTGATAAATCAAATATCCCATTAGGTGTAGTTGCAATATCACCTAACCCACAAAACACCCCAACTCTAGCAGACTCTAGCCCTACAGCACTGGTCATTTCTGATGCCCCAACTCAGCAGATCCCAACTGCAGCAAACAGTATGATTATGCCAGTTGACATAGCACCAGCTCTACAATGCAAAACCCCCATTCCAGCAAAGAGTACACCAAATCCAGTTGCTAAATCCCTTTTCGAACCAGAGAGAGCCCCAATTGCAGCAAATAGGACCCCTATTCCATTTCTTCCTAGTTTAGAAGACGAAGCTTATATTGTTGTCAGGAACTTTGTGCGCATCTTTCCTTCATGGAAAGATTATACCGCAGACATAGAACAATTTCCAGTCATCCTCCGCAACTTACGTGTAAGTAATGTACTAATGTTATTCATGGTCATTACTGCATATGTTTCTGCTGACAGAAGACACAATATTTCATTCTGTTAAATAGGCAAGGAGCAAACTGGATAGTGAAGACGAGCAAGGGTTGGTTGCGCTTTTCAAGCACTAGTTGATGAAGTATCGTTCCTACCTGAGGCAAGCGCACTTCGATGGCAAGCCTCTAAATGAAATTTCTATAAAGTCTCTGGTGCTACATTTATCCGACGGTGACTGGAATAATCTTGTTACACACTCGGCTGCAGCGTAAGGTACTGTCTATGATATCACATCACAATTTGAACTACATTTCTGCATTTGCCTTAATGTCTCACTTGTACGAAAATTGTTAGCAAAAGAACATTCGTTCTCAAGGGACCACAGAATCTCGCAACTATACTGCACACTGCATTGCTCTTGTGAGTACCTCTTGCCCTGTATGACCATACTTACTTTCATAGATGTTTGATTATATAGCATCACTGCACATGTTAGCCTCGTAATCGTCCATTTGGAATCTTACATAAATTTAGAATCAACCCAATGCTTTTGAAGAGGTCTAGCTCTGCAGTTCTCTTGTAAGGACTGAACATCGTCTATCACTGTACTTAAATTAACAGCTACTCCCTCTGTTCCATAATATAAGAATGTTTTGTATAGTACACCAGTGTTCAAAACACTCTTGTATTATGGGAAGAGGGATTGGTTCATTGTGTAGCATTCTGCATCTTATCTCCCTCGCCCACCATTTACTAAAAAGATCAGATCTATATTTAATCTTACCAACAAGTAGAATACACAGACAATGCCAGTGCAGAAGTGTAGCCCATTGCTCTTGTCAGTACATTTTGTCCTGTAACGCTTGTACTTCCAGGGATTGGTAGTTGATTATGTAGCATCAATCTGCATCTTATCTTCATTATCCTCTATCCCTTCCAATAGTATCACATCTATAACTACTCTCTACAAAATGTAGAGTACAGGCAATGCTTATGAAGAAGATTATGTGCTGAAATTCTTGAGTTATCCTTCCCTTGACATGGAGAAGGGCATTATAAAGCCGGTGTTAACTGTTAATGTAAGTCAGTCCTTCTAAAGCCTTTATCCTCAACTGCTGTTTAATTTGCTCATACTCCCAATCATTTACTACTATTTAGTTTGCTGTTTCTACCAAAATGTATGTTCGCAAGAACCGTAAGTTCTAAGTTTTACTTGTAAAACCAAATTCCTTATTCATACCATGCACATTACTCAATACTCCCTATATGTATGCTTGTTTTTGTGCATCTATAATCCAGTGTGTGGTGAAGCAGCCCACGTTTGCACCTTGTCATCTCCTGTTTTATCTTACTGATGTGGCTGATGATATGAACAACATGCCATGCACATTAACCAAAATAGATACAATGATTTTCTTTGCCCTTCATCTATGCTTATTATGTTGATGTGGTAATCTAGTAGTGTGGTGAAGCTCCCCGCATTATGAACAATGCCAAATTATGCTATTGATATTTTGAACTTACTCTTTATTTTCTAATTTGAAATTGGATGGAATTGACAGCACAGTTATCATCTTTGTTTATACACATGCAAAACCTGTCATCTCTCTTCTTTGTTTCAGGGTGATATGCCTGATGGCATGCACAAGTCTGTTGAAGGCTGTGAGACAAACCCAACATATATTGCAGCAAAGAAGGCAAAACATCTTGAATAGCGAGACAACCCCAAAGTCTTGTCTTGATGCAGTGTTCAAGTTACTTGAGACTAGCAGTCAGACAAGCTCACAGAATTCGTTGTCTCAATCAGTTCGACTTCTTCAGTCCCAAGTTCTAGCAGAAAGGCATTATGCAACTCAACTTCGACTTGAGGTCCTATCTCTAAGATAGATTGCGGAGAACACCAATGAGAACCTCATCGCTAAACAGCTACACCTGGAAGCTATGACCGACATGCTAGGCCGGTCTCATAGCCTTGCTCAACAGCTTGCGCAGTAGTTCCCCCACAAGGCTAACCTTTCTTGAACTGTCTTGGAAGTGGTCTCAGCTCAGTATTCTTTTGTTAAGCTGCAATGGTGCCCAGTTTTTGTAATCTGCTTCTTCGTTGCGCTTTATGATCACTAGTGGCAAACTTCGATGCCCAGTTGATGTAATATACCTTAAATCCTTTATTGTATAGTGTAGGTTTATTCTTAGTAACTATGCCATAATTTCTTTATTGTATAGAGTAGGTTTGTTCTTAATTCCTACTAGTTACTACCATCATTCGCTATCTGAAAAAAATCAGATGTAGTCGTTCGGGCCGAAACATCGACTCTAACGGGCCTGGTTTTTAGCGGGCCACAATTGGGTCGGCCTGCGTCTTTCTTGGGCCCGAATGATTGGGGCCTTCACACTTTGCGCCAGGCCCACAACTTACACCGGCCTATATTTTAGTTGGGCCTTTTGTGGACCTAGCGCTTAGTTTGGCCCAGGTAGCGTTGGGCCATTGATACGTCTCCGACGTATCTATAATTTTTGATTGTTCCATGCTATTATATTACCCCTTTTGGATGTTTATGGGCTTTATTTTACACGTTTATATCATTTTTGGGACTAACCTACTAACCGGAGGCCCAGCCCGTATTGCTGTTTTTTTTGCCTATTTCAGTATTTCGAAGAAAAGGAATATCAAACGGAGTCCAAACAGAATGAAACCTTCGGGAGCGTGATTTTTGGAACGAACGTGATCCAGAGGACTTGGAGTGCAAGTCAAGAAGCAGCCGAGGCCTCCACGAGATAGGAGGGTGCCCCCCTATAGGGCGCGCCCCCCTATCTCGTGGGCCCCTCGGGCGGCCATCGACGTACTTCTTCCTCCTATATAAGCCTACGTACCTTGAAAACATCCAGGGAGCAATGAAACACAATTTCCACCATCGTAACCTTCTGTATCCGTGAGATCCCATCTTGGAGCCTTCGCCGGCGCTCTGCCGGAGGGGGAATCGACCACGGAGGGCTTCTACATCAACACCATAGCCCCTCCGATGAGTTGTGAGTAGTTTACCACAGACCTACGGGTCCATAGTTATTAGCTAGATGGCTTCTTCTCTCTTTTTGGATCTCAATACAATGTTCTCCCCTCTCTCGTGGAGATCTATTCGATGTAAACTCTTTTTGTGGTGTGTTTGTCGAGATCCGATGAATTGCGGGTTTATGATCAAGTTTATCTATGAATAATATTTGAATCTTCTCTGAATTATTTTATGTATGATTGAGTTATCTTTGCAAGTCTCTTCGAATTATCAGTTTGGTTTGGCCTACTAGATTGATCTTTCTTGCCATGGGAGAAGTGCTTAGCTTTGGGTTCAATCTTGCGTTGTCCTTACCCAGTGACAGAAAGGGTTGCAAGGCACATATTGTATTGTTGCCATCGATGATAAAAAGATGGGGTTTATATCATATTGCTTGAGTTTATCCCTCTACATCATGTCATCTTGCTTAATGCGTTACTCTGTTCTTTATGAATTTAATACTCTAGATGCAGGCAGGAGTCGGTCGATGTGTGGAGTAATAGTAGTAGATGCAGGCAGGAGTCGGTCTACTTGTTGCGGACGTGATGCCTATATACATGATCATGCCTAGATAATCTCATAATTATTCGCTTTTCTATCAATTGCTCGATAGCAATTTGTTCACCCACCGTAATACTTATGCTATCTTGAGAGAAGCCACTAGTGAAACCTATGGCCCCCGGGTCTATCTCTTATCATATTTGCTTCCAATCTACTTTTATTTGCATCTTTACTTTTTGCATCTATATTATAAAATACCAAAAATATATTTATCTTATCATACTATCTTTATCAGATCTCACTTTTGCAAGTGGCCATGAAGGGATTGACAACCCCTTTATTGCGTTGTTTGCGAGTTCTTTGTTTGTTTGTGTAGGTGCGTGGGACTTTTGAGGAGCCTCCTACTGGATTGATACCTTGGTTATCAAAAATTGAGGGAAATACTTACGCTACTATTGCTGCATCACCCTTCCCTCTTGAAGGAAAACCAACGCAAGCTCAAGACGTAGCAAGAAGGATTTCTGGCGCCGTTGTCGGGGAGGTCTTCGCTCAAGTCAAGACATACCAAGTACCCATCACAAACTCATCTCCCTCGCATTTACATTATTTGCCATTTGTCTCTCGTTTTCCTCTCCCCCACTTCACCCTTGCCGTTTTATTCGCCCTCTCTTTCCCAATCTCCTCCTATCTTTTTCGCTTGCCTTTTTCTGTTTGCTTGTGTGTTGGATTACTTGTTGCCATGGCGCAAGATAATACCAAATTGTGTGATTTCTTGAATACCAATAATAATGATTTCCTTAGTACTCCGATTGCTCCTCTTAATGATGTTGAGTCTTGTGAAATCAATACTGCTTTGCTGAATCTTGTTATGAAAGATCAATTCGCCGGCCTTCCTAGTGAAGATGCCGCTACTCATCTAAACAACTTTGTGGATTTGTGTGATATGCAAAAGAAGAAAGATACAGATAATGATATTGTCAAATTGAAGCTATTTCCGTTTTCACTTAGAGATCGTGCTAAAGTTTGGTTTTCGTCTTTGCCTAAAAATAGTATTGATACTAGGAACAAGTGCAAAGATGCTTTTATCCCTAAGTATTTTCCTCCCGCTAAGATTATCACTCTTAGAAACGATATTATGAATTTTAAACAACTTGATCATGAGCATGTTGCCCAATCTTGGGAAAGAATGAAATTGATGATTCACAATTGCCCTACTCATGGTTTGAATTTATGGATGATCATACAAAAAATTTATGCTGGTTTGAACTTTGCTTCTAGAAATCTCTTAGATTCGGCCGCGGGAGGCACGTTTATGGAAATCACGTTAGGAGATGCTACAAAACTTCTTGATAATATTATGGCTAATTATTCTCAATGGCACACTGAAAGATCTTCTAGTAAAAAAGTGCATGCTATAAAAGAAATCTGTTTTGAGTGGAAAGATGGATGAACTTATGAAGTTGTTTGCTATTAAAAATACTCCTCTTGATCCCAATGATAAGCTTTTGTCTACTTTGATTGAGAATAATAATGAATCTATGGATGTGAATTTTGTTGGTAGGAATAGTTTTGGAAACAATGCTTACAGAGGAAACTTTAATGCTAGACCGTTCCCTAGTAATTCCTCTAATAATTGTGGAAATTCCTACAATAATTCTTATGGTAATTTTAATAAGATGCCCTCTGATCTTGAGAATAGTGTGAAATAATTTATGATTTCTCAAAAGAATTTTAATGCTTTGCTTGAACAAAAATTGCTCAAAGTTGATGATTTGGCTAGGAACGTTGATAGACTTTCGCTTGATGTTGATTCTATTAAACTTAAATCTTCTCCTCCTAAGCATGATATCAATGAGTCTCTCAAAGTAATGAGAATTTCCATTGATGAGTGCAAGGAAAGAACTGCTAGATTGTGTGCTAAAAACGATAGCTTTATAAAAGCGTGTTCTTCTAGTTTCCATGAACATAATGATGAAGATCTTAAAGTTATTGATGCGTCTCCTATTAGATCTATGTTTTGCAATATGAATCTTGATAATTATGCGACTGATGATGAGTCAACTTTACTTGGAAGGCGTCCCAAGAATTCTGAGTTTTTAGATCTTGATGCTAAATTTGGTAAAAGTGGGATTGGAGAGGTCACAACTTTAAATAGTATTGAACCCACTATCTCGGATTTCAAGGAATTTGATTATGATAATTTTTCTTTAGAAGGTTGTATTTCCTTGTTGCAATCCGTTGTTAATTCTCCTCATGCTTATAGTCAAAAAAAGCTTTTACCAAACATATTGTTGATGCCTTGATGCAATCTTATGATGAAAAACTTAATTTGGAAGTTTCTATACCTAGAAAATTTAATGATGAGTGGGAACCTACTATAAATATTAGAATTAAAGATCATAAGTGTTTTTCTTTGTGTGATTTGGGTGCTAGTGTCTCCACGATTCCGAAAACTTTATGTGATATTCTAGGTTTCCATGATCTTGATGATTTCTCTTTAAATTTGCACCTTCCGGATTCCACCATTAAAAAGCCAATGAGAAGGACCAATGATGTTCTCATTGTTGCAAATAGAAATTTGGTGCCCGTAGATTTTATCGTTCTTGATATAGATTGCAATCTTTCTTGCCCTATTATTCTTGGTAGACCTTTCCTTAGAATGATTGGTGTGATTATTGATATGAAGGAAGGGAATATTAGATTCCAATTTCCATTAAAGAAAGGCATGGAGCACTTTCCAAGAAAGAAAGTCAAATTACCTTATGAATCTATCATGTGGGCTACTTATGAATTTAGTGCCAAAGATGGCACTCGTTAGATCTATCTTCGCTTTTATGCCTAGCTAGGCGCGTTAAAAGATAGCGCTAGTTGGGAGGCAACCCAATTTTCTTTATGTTTTTTGTTTTTGCTCATATTTAGTAATAAATCTTGCATCTACCTTCTGTTTAGATGTGTTTTTTTATCTTTTAATTAGTGTTTGTGCCAAGTAGAACCTATAGGATAACCTATGATGATAGTTGATTTGATTCTGCTGAAAAACAGAAACTTTGCGTGCACTAATTTAGTTTTGTTAAATCACAGAAATGTGATTTTGCATTGATTATTTTTGCTTCTGATCAATAAACAAATTGTCCAGGACTTACTATTTTTGTAGGATTTTTAGAGTTCCATAAGTTTGCGTTAGTTACATATTGCTACAGACTGTTCTGTTTTTGACAGATTCTGTTTTTCGTGTGTTGTTTGCTTATTTCAATGCATCTATGGATAGTAAATTAGTTTATAAACCATAGAGAAGTTGGATTATAGTAGGTTTAACACCAAAATAAATAAAGAATGAGTTCATTACAGTACCTTATGTGGTGGTTTTGTTTTCTTTCACTAACGAAGCTTATAAGATTTCCTGTTGAGTTTTGTGTTGTGAAGTTTTCAAGTTTTGGGTAAAGCTTTTATGGACTATGGAATAAAGAGTGGCAAGAGCATAAGCTTGGGGATGCCAAAGGCACCCCAAGATATTCAAGAATAGTCAAAAACCTAAGCTTGGGGATGCCCCGGGAAGGCATCCCCTCTTTCGTCTTCGTTCATTGGTAACTTTACTTGGAGCTATATTTTTATTTGCCACATGATATGTGTTTTGCTTGGAGCGTCGTGTATTATATTAGTCTTCGCTTTTTAGTTTACCACAATCATCCTTGCTGCACACACCTTTTGGGAGAAGCCTATTTGATTAGAATTTGCTAGAATACTCTATGTGCTTCACTTATATCTTTTGAGCTTGATAGTTTTTGCTCTAGTGCTTCACTTATATCTTTTAGAGCACGGTGGTGACTCAATTTTGAAGAAATTGCTAGTCTCTCATGCTTCACTTATATCTTTTTTAGAGTCTTTTAGAACATCATGGTATTAGCTTTGGTTATAAAATTGGTCCTAGAATGGTTGGCATCCAAGTTGGGTATAATAAAAACTATCATAGGAAGTGAATTGGATGCTATGATCAATTTGATGCTTGATAATTGTTTTGAGATATGGAGGTAGTGATATTAAAGTCATGCTAGTTGGGTGATTATGAATTTAAAGAATGCTTGTGTTGAAGTTAGCAAGTCCCGTAGCATGCACGTATGGTTAAAGTTGTGTAACAAATTTGAAACATGAAGTGTACCTGGCTTGTGCGTCCTTATGAGTGGCGGTCGGGGACAAGCGATGGTCTTTTCCTACCAATCTACCCCCCTAGGAGCATGCGCATAGTACTTGATTTTTGATGGCTTCTAAATTTTTGCAGTAAGTATATGAGTTCTTTTGACTAATGTTGA
This sequence comes from Triticum timopheevii, assembly GCA_963921465.1. NCBI lineage: Eukaryota > Viridiplantae > Streptophyta > Magnoliopsida > Poales > Poaceae > Triticum > Triticum timopheevii. Next base: position 119,785,859 of record OY997270.1, read on the forward strand.
GTCGATGGATTATACGCACTTTACCTTTCCGCCATTTCTAGCCTCTTCGGTACCGTGCATTGCCCTTTCTCACCTTGAGAGTTGGTGCAAACTTCGCCGGTGCATCCAAACCCCGTGATACGATACGCTCTATCACACATAAACCTCCTTATATCTTCCTCAAAACAGCCACCATACCTACCTATTATGGCATTTCCATAGCCATTCCGAGATATACTGCCATGCAACTTTCCACCGTTCCGTTCATCATCATGACATACTTTACTTTTGTCATATTGCCATTGCATGATCATGTATTGACATCGTATTTGTGGAAAAGCCACCATGCATTATTTTTCATACATGTCACTCTTGATTCATTGCATCATCCCGGTACACCGTCGGAGGCATTCATATAGAGTCATATCTTGTTCTAGTTTCGAGTTGTAATTCATATGTTGTAATCAATGAAAGTGTGATGATCATCATTATTAGAGCATTGCCCAAAGAAAAAAAAGAAGAAAGGCCAAAAAAAAGGCCCAAAAAAGAAAAAAAGAAAAAAAAAGAAAAAAAAAGAAAAAAAATAAAAAAATAAAAAAATAAAAAGGGCAATGTTACTATCTCCTTTTCCACACTTGTGCTTCAAAGTAGCACCATGTTTTTCATATAGTGAGTCTCATAAGTTTTCTTTTTCATACTAGTGGGAATTTTTCATTATGGAACTTGACTTGTATATTTCTATGATGGGCTTCCTCAAATGCCCTTGGTCTTCGTGAGCAAGCAAGTTGGATGCACACCCACTAGTTTTCTTTTGTTGAGCATTCATTTATAGCTCTAGTGCATCTGTTGCATGGCAATCCCTACTCCTCATGTTGACATCAATTGATGGGCATCTCCATAGCCCGTTGATTATCCTCGTCAATGTGAGACTTTCTCCTTTTTTGTCTTCTCCACACAATCCCCATCATCATATCTATTCCACCCATAGTGCTATATCCATGGCTCACGCTCATGTAATGCGTGAAGGTTGAAAAGTTTGAGATTATTTAAGTATGAAACAATTGCTTGGCTTGTCATCGGGGGTATAGAAGTTGGGAACATCTTTGTGTGACGAAAATGAAGCATAGCCTAACTATATGATTTTGTAGGGATGAACTTTCTTTTGCCATGTTATTTTGAGAAGACATGATTACTTTGATTAGTATGCTTGAAGTGTTACTATTTCTTTTATCAATATGAACTTTTATTTTGAATCATTTGGATCTGAACATTCATGCCACAATAAATAAAATTACATTAAGAATTATTCTAGGTAGCATTCCACATCAAAAATTCTCTTTTTATCATTTACCTACTCGAGGACGAGCAGGAATTAAGCTTGGGGATGCTTGATACGTCTCCAACATTTCTATAACTTTTGATTGTTCCATGCTATTATATTACCCCTTTTGGATGTTTATGGGCTTTATTTTACACATTTATATCATTTTTGGGACTAACCTACTAACCGGAGGCCCAGCCCATATTGCTGTTTTTTGCCTATTTCAGTATTTCGAAGAAAAGGATATCAAACGGAGTCCAAACGGAATGAAACCTTCGGGAGCGTGATTTTTGGAACGAACGTGATCCAGAGGACTTGGAGTGCAAGTCAAGAAGCAGCCGAGGCCTCCACGAGATAGGAGGGCGCCCCCCCCCCCCTATAGGGCGCGCCCCCTGTCTCGTGGGCCCCTCGGGCGACCACCGACGTACTTCTTCCTCCTATATAAGCCTACGTACCCCGAAAACATCCAGGGAGCAACAAAACACAATTTCCACTGCCGTAACCTTCTGTATCCGCGAGATCCCATCTTGGAGCCTTCGTCGGCGCTCTGCCAGAGGGGGAATCGACCATGGAGGGCTTCTACATCAACACCATAGCCCCTCCGATGAGTTGTGAGTAGTTTACCACAGACCTACGGGTCCATAGTTATTAGCTAGATGGCTTCTTCTCTCTTTTTGGATCTCAATACAATGTTCTCCCCCTCTCTCGTGGAGATCTATTCGATGTAAACTCTTTTTGCAGTGTGTTTGTCGAGATCCGACGAATTGTGGGTTTATGATCAAGTTTATCTATGAATAATATTTGAATCTTCTCTTAATTCTTTTATGTAAGATTGAGTTATCTTTGCAAGCCTCTTCAAATTATCAGTTTGGTTTGGCCTATTAGATTGATCTTTCTTGCTATGGGATAAGTGCTTAGCTTTGGGTTCAATCTTGCGGTGTCCTTACCCAGTGACAGAAAGGGTTGCAAGGCACGTATTGTATTGTTTCTATCGAGGATAAAAAGATGGGGTTTATATCATATTGCTTGAGTTTATCCCTCCACATCATGTCATCTTGCTTAATGCGTTACTCTATTCTTTATGAACCTAATACTCTAGATGCAGGCAGGAGTCAGTCGATGTGTGGAGTAATAGTAGTAGATGCAGGCAGGAGTCGGTCTACTTGTTACAGACGTGATGCCTATATATATGATCATGCCTAGATAATCTCATAATTATTTGCTTTTCTATCAATTGCTCGACAGTAATTTGTTCACCCACCATAATACTTATGCTATCTTGAGAGAAGCCACTAGTGAAACCTATGGCCCCCGGGTCTATCTCTTATCATATTTGCTTCCAATCTACTTTTATTTACATCTTTACTTTTTGCATCTATATTATAAAATACCAAAAATATATTTATCTTATCATACTATCTTTATCAGATCTCACTTTCGCAAGTGGCCGTGAAGGGATTGACAACCCCTTTATTGCGTTGGTTGCGAGTTCTTTGTTTGTTTGTGTAGGTGCGTGGGACTTTTCAGGAGCCTCCTACTGGATTGATACCTTGGTTCTCAAAAACTGAGGGAAATACTTACGCTACTATTGCTGCATCACCCTTTCCTCTTCAAGGAAAACCAACGCAAGCTCAAGACGTAGCAGCCATTAACAGGCTGAATATTGTGCTGGCCTGTTACGGCCTAGATGAAACCATGGGCCTTTAGCAGGATAAAATGCATGTTGGGCCTCTATTTTCACTAGTCGTCGACGGGCCTTCAGCAGGCTGAAATGTAGACCGGGCGTTTTTGGGCCCAGTTTGCTCACGGGTCGTTACCAGGTCGAAACATATCTCGGGCCTTAGTTGGCCCACTGATATTATGGGCCTTTAAGAGGCTGAAATCTTAGTACAAGCATCAACGTGCCAAATTATGCGACAGGCCTTTAACAGGCCCAAAGTCACGTTGAGCTTAACTATTGCAACCTTTATCACGGGCCGTCAGTGGGCTCGATGTCCCGTCGTACCATATATGGCCCATGGGCAGCACGGGCCATTCCCAGGCCGAAAGTCACACCAGGCTGAAATGGGCCCATGTCTACATCGGGCCTCTAGCAGGCCGAAAGTCACTAGGCTGTAATTGGGTCAAATATTCGGCGAACAATTAACGGGCCAGATCTGGCTTCGGGCCATAAATGGACCTTTATTAAGCAGGCTGTTATTGGGCTGGCCCACTAGTAACTGAGTAAGTACTACGAGCCTTTGACTGGGTCGGCCTTTTTAACCTATATGGGCCTTTGTTGGGCCCAACCACGTGTCGACGTATCATAGGCATGTCTCCTCCAATGGACAGGCGACATCTGACCCACTAACGAGCTGACAGGTGTTCCCTTCGGCCAATCAGAATTTTACACGTGGAAATTTCCCATTGGTCCAGGCTGCTAACGGGTTATCGGATCCAAAACCCGACCCGATAGCTTAACGGTGTTCCGTTACGGTGGATGCCACATGTCGGTCACCCTTGACAAAAGCACTTATGTGACACGCGATTTATCATCATGGAAGTGGACACTTCCGTGATGATAATTTTGGTAATGTCATGGAACACTTCTACGACAGCACAGGTATGACTATCTTGATTCTATCATAAAATTGTCATCGATGTACATGCATGACAAAAAACGCAACCTACTGTGACAAACATGTATCATCATGGAAGTGTATTTTTTTGTAGTGTAGACCGGATTTTCACAATTGCGCCCCCTACCTGGCGCGCCAAACATGTCGGTGGGAACGACACCTATGGTATCACTGGAATCCCTACTACGGTCGGCGGGCGCGAGGCTGTGGAAAGAGCGGGTCTAGGAGCTAGCACAAAGATCGTTTACCCTGGTTCGGGCCTCGAGGATGCATAATACCCTAGCCCTGCTTTGGTGTATATTTGAGTGTTCTTGTGTTCTTGAACTAGCTACGGCGTGTGCGTAGTCCAAAAGAGCCGAATCCCTCCCCAGTATGCCTCGTGCCTCCTTTTATAGAAAAAGGGGACGCCACAGTGGCACACAGGAGGTGGAAAGGTGTACAGTGGCTGAGCTTATCGCATGTCATTACAGGACAAAATGCATTAAATGTTCCTCTTAGGTGTCCCCTTGCTTTATTCAGGGCGGTAATGAGGCCCGTCCCGTCCGTCGCCACCTCGCCTTGCTTCGACACGCGTCCAGGCCAATGAGGCGTGCGGTGCCATGTAGGCTGGCAGGCTGCTGAGCTGGTGCGGTGGCAGTGTCTTCACAAAGATCTGCATGACACCACGCAGGTTCTTGCTGAGTTGGTCTAGAGGATGCACGTCGCCACGCAGGTGCTCGCCTAGCTGGCTGGGCTGGCAGCTGCATGGGGAGCGGTGGCGGAGTCTTGGCAGATGTGGGCCTGGCTGCGGCCCCACTGATGTCCTCGGCAAGGGTCTTTCCGGGGCCCCAGCAAGGGTCTTGCCGTGGCATTGCAGTCGTCCCCAGCAAGGATCTTGCCGCAAGTCTCATGGTTTTCCTCGGCAAGGATCTTGCCGAGAATCGTCGTCTTCTGGTCCTTATATGATCTTGTGTGTTTATGATCTTTATGAAGATCTGCATGCTACCATGGAGGCGCCTCCCGAGCCTTGGTCCCAATGTGGTTGATGGCGTTGGAACCCTTGGGCTCAAGGGTGGCGTGCTCCGCTGGCGTTGGACAAGTTGCCCCAGCAAGGCTCTTGCCGGAGCTGTAGAGGCGTCCCCGGCAAGGGCCTTACCGGGGGAGTTCATCTCACCCCTCTGCTCTTTGTGTTTCTGTCTTGGCGATGCTCTGGTCGTCTTGCACCTTTGGCTTCCCTCCTATGCCCTGCTAACTGTGTCCACGGGTGCGGCTCTGACTGCCCGTGCACAAGTAAAGGGGTATAAAAAGAGAGCCCCTACTTTTGTACACCGACAGGGCCGGCCGCCTCTCCCTCTCCCTCCTTTATATACGGGGGTAGGGGGCTCTGTCGGTGTCAAAACCGGCGGATCTCGGGTAGGGCTCCTGATCTGTGTGTCTAAGGCCAATGGTAACAGGAGGCAAGGGACATGATGTTTTACCCAGGTTCGGGCCCTCTCGATGGAGGTAAAACCCTACTTCCTGCTTGATTGATCTTGATGATATGAGTATTACAAGAGTTGATCTACCACGAGATCGTAGAGGCTAAACCCTAGAAGCTAGCCTATGATGATTATCATTCTGTCCCTAAGGACTAAACCCTCCGGTTCATATAGACACTGGAAGGGGCTAGGGTTTACACAGAGTCGGTTACAAAGAAGGAAATCTAACATCCGGATCACCAAGCTTGTCTTCCACGCAAAGGAGAGTCCCATCCGGACATGGGACGAAGTCTTGAGTCTTGTATCTTCATGGTCCAACAGTCCGGCCAAAGTGTATAGTCCGGCTATCCGGATACCCACTAATCCAGGACTCCCTTAGTAGCCCCTGAACCAGGCTTCAATGACAATGAGTCCGGCGCGTAGATTGTCTTCCGCATTGCAAGGCGGGTTCCATCTCCAAATACTCCAAGGTAATTACCGAACACTTTGATTGTGTCCGGATCTACAAGAAGATTCTCATATGCCATCATGGAGAGAACGATATTCCTCAAATGTAACCTGCTGACATCTTTAGATAACATGACATGGCATCATGATCGAGTCATTATTGACCCGTCCTTCCACAACCAACCATCGCACATGCTGCGAGGCGGTTTCCCCGGCACGTCCTGTCGAAGCAGAGATCGTGTTCCCCTTATCGTGGGGCTTTCATCAATACGGGCTCGGGCAGCCCAATCGCACCGTCAATAGCGGTGAGTGGGGAACGAGCGGGTTCCACCAGGCAAGTGGGGAGGCGCAAAAGTTTTTATTGCCTCTATAAAGAGATAAGGCCTCTTCTTCCTTACCCACGCCTTTCCCTTCCGCTCATCCATTCCCCTTCGCTCGAGCCCTAGCACCCAAGCACGCATCTCCTCCACCGAAAAAAGGTTCTCCGAAGATGTCCGAATCCGGAGCAGGAGGCAAATGGATGGTCTCTACCGTCTGGGATAAGGATATCAGAAAGCTCCGAGAGGCCGGGTACCTGGCCAAGAAACTCGGCCATCGTCTTCCGACGGCGGGACAGATCGTCCCCAATTTGGAGCCCCACGAGAGGGTCGTGTTTCTTCCTCATTTTTGTCCGCGGGCTCGGGTTTCCCCTTCACCCGTTTGTTCGCGACATCATGTATTATTACGGGATTGATTTTCATGATCTGTCCCCTAATTCTTTCCTTAAAATCTCGACGTTTATCGTCGTGTGTGAGGCCTTTCTCCGTATTTTGCCCCACTTCGGCTTATGGCTGAAGATCTTCAATGTGAAGCCCAAGGTGGTTAACGGCGAGCATGCTGAGTGCGGCAGCGCCATGGTGAGCAAGATTCCCAAGGTCACATGGCCGACGGGCACCTTCAATGATTCCGTCAAGGAGTGGCAACAGCAGTGGTTCTATATCACTGAGCTGCGCGATAAAAAGTGGGCCGCTGCTCCTGAATTCAGATCCGGAGCCCCACTGGGGCTCACGTCCTGGCCCAAGAAGGGCCTGAACTGGTCCTCATCCGATGAGCTATCAGTGCTCCAAACACGCATCCAGAGCGTGGTAGATAAGGATGTCAAACTCGTCAATGTAGTCCAGGTGATGTTATTTCGCCTGGTTCTCCCTTGCCAGCACCGAGCCTGCAATTTGTGGGAATATGAGCCCCTACGGGAGCTCTATGGCTCCTCACACAAGGACATCTGGAAGGTGCTCTTCAAGTCCGGCAAACCATGGCCGGGCTCCGCCGAGGACTGCGGGTATCAACTGTCTCGCTCCGCAAGTCCGGTAAGTCATTGCTATGTTCTGTCTGTCCATGTTTAGCTGGCGTATCCTGAGGGAGACGCCTTATCGTGCTTTCTTCAATTATCCCAGGAATGGACGAAGAAGGTGGGGCGGATTCACTGTCCGGCCCCGCTGCTGGAGGAACCGGCGGGACCTCTTCTGACGAAGATGCTGGTCCCAGCGCCTTACGAGGCACCGAAGAAAGAGGCCTCCAAGAAGGTCAAGGAGACCCGGAGCGGCCTCCGTCGCCGCGATGCTTTGGACACGAAATCTGAAGACTCCAGCGCCCATCCTTCCTCCGAAGACGAGGAGGAGGAAGAAGACGAGACCTCCACGGGGGGAGGGAAGAAAAGGATGGCTTCCTCATCCCTGGAGGCCGAATCGCCAAAGAGGGGGACAGGTTCCTTCCTGGAGGCGTCCACCACAGCTACCAATAGCAGCCCGGAGTGGGATCCCAGGGCCCAGCCCCTGGTAAAATCGTGAGTACATGAAATCCGAACACGCCTACGCGCCCGGGGTTACTAGGGAGCAGTAGTTTAACTATTGCCATACTTTGTGCAGCCCGGCGAGGTCTCGTGCCGAACAGTCCTCCTCGGAGGACTCGCTGAGCTCGGATGCACTGGAGAGCGAGACGCCTCCAGATGCCCCTTCCCTAAAGCCTAGGCGCGACACCGAGGTGTCGTCTCAGTAGGACCCAGACCAGGGAGGGCATATCTCTGGGGCTGGATACACGGGAGCAGCGGTTCCCATGAACGTCGACGGCGGGGCGATCTTGGATTCGGCCCGCAGCCGGACACGGTCTTGGAGACCTTTAAAGCTCCAGGATCGGGCGAGCAGCCCCTCTTGACAGAGGGAGGCAAGCCCGCTCTGCCAGCAACCTCTGTCCAAGCAAAGTTGCCGGGCGGTCTATCGACAACGCTAAAGAGTGCGTCCATTGTCTATGAACATCGCGCCCTCATGGGTGCGGTGATTGAAAAGATTCAGTCCGCTGAGAGCGGACTGAATGAATCCTGCCTTAGCCTTATAAAAGGCTTTGATGTATGTTTTTAGAAACCTTTGGAAGATTGTCATAGTATGAGTAGTAGCCCCTGATGCACTGTCCGGTGAAAGAGAGAGAGAGCCGGACAGGGGATCAAATTTCCGCTTCGCAGGAGACTCAGATAATGACATATATCCCTTTGTTTGAAAACAGGCGTCTGTAGCAACGACCACCTCTCATAATGCGGAGGTGTCCGGACTAAAGCAGAGTCTGGAACGGGTCGAAGAAGAACTTGGCCGCGTGAAGAAGCAGTTGGAGGACAAGCAAGGTATGTCGAAACCTTTTGCTAAGTTGAGCACGAATTAGTAGTTGTGCCTGATGAAAATATTTGTATTGTATGCTCTAGGAGCGAGTGCCGAAATTGAGGCACTGAAGAAGGTTGTGGCCAAAGCCGACAAGAAGGCTGCCGCCGAGCAGGCTCTTCGCGAGAAGCACGAGGCCAGGGTCATTGAAGCTGAGCGAGAGCTCCTGGAAGCCGTGAAGAAAAGCGAGACCTTGGAGCAGAGTCTAGAAGGGAAATAATCCGAACTAGCCCAAGCTCTCCAAGCCGCAGATGATGCTCGGGAAGAAGCCCGAGGTGCTCTGAAAGACATTCAGGAGGCACGGATGGTTGCGGCTGGTAAAGCCTTTTGTACTCAAAACAATTTTTACATAGTAATGGGAGGAACTCTAAGCGACAAGCTGAATTCTTGTTTCTCCAGGGGCGTTTGCGGACCTGCCGCGTAGCATATCTGATGCTGCCCAATTCTACCGGGCTGAGGAGAAGAAGTCTCCAGAGAAGCATTTCTGGTCGCAGTATTTGGCGCCAAATTATCTGGTGCCCTTTATCGATCAGCTGAAGCAGCTGGTCGAACTGCACCAGGCGGCCGAACTAGCCATGAAGGACTTAGTTGTCCGGCTGTGGCCCGCTGAGCCAATTCCAAGCAGTTACTTCGGACTCGTGGAGCAGATTGTTGGAGCAGATTGTAAGGTACCAAAACATGGGAGCCGGGCAAACCCAACTAATGACCCAAGACATGATTCAGAGCTGATGCATATAGTGCTATAAGTTCGGGGTGCTGAGCGACCGAGAAGGTGGCCGGACTTTGTTGTCATATTATGAGTACTGTGAAGCCCTGGCATAGTGGGGCATGGCACTATGTGTGGGTGCCGTTATGACGAAAGAGCGTCAATGAGGAAGACGGCCGGTAAGTGTTATTTAGGTCTACGTATTGTAGTAGAGTGACATGTCTATGTAGTACTGTTTATGCTTATGAAAAGAGGTGTGCTGGCGGAACCTGTCGTGGCCGGACTGGAGGAGACTGTGTGCGGATCCGAAATGTATCCGGACTGTCTCCTTGGGGGGGTACTTATGTGTGTGTTCCCGCCTTGTGCGTCCGAGCTCATTCCATGCCGCCAGTCATGTTCAGCGCAAAAGTCAGTCTATAAAGACAAATGCTTAGAGGCAGCTACATGTCATATGGTGGTTGAACCGCGGATGCCTGATCGGAGCCTGGTCGAGCCAAGCTATCATGCCGTAAAGTAGCTCGGACTCCTCAGTTGGTGTCTGGGTAGTTGGCTGCCGAATTGAAATTCGATAAACGGGCACAACTTGCTATCCCAGTGGCGGTATAATTTCCACTCTAAGGGTGGAGTTCGGCCTTGCCAATAATTGTGACTATGTCACGTGGGTTTGGCCTGATGTTGTACCCTGTTGAGTCTAGCCAACGCAGTTCATCCCGATAGTATATGGTAGTTACTGTGTAAGGGGACAATGCCGAAGACTTATTCTTTGGCGTGGTATTTGTTTGGTGATCCGAAGACAACCTCCAAGGTGGTGGGTTTGTAAAACTTGGCCTTTGCACCTGGGACGACATCTTTTAGAAGATGTTATTAATAGGTTTGATCCTCGAGCAGTCAATACCTGTCTGGCAAATTTTGTCCTGGCGCAGCGAGTTTGGGCTACTGTTTATGCCCATAGGGGCTCGTGTGAGATGGAACCCACAAACTATTAGGTCAATGGTAAGTGCAATTAAATTGCTATGGTTGATATTGTCCGGATGGTCGATGTGATCGGAGATGATCGGCCGTATTTTGTACTGCGGAGGATCTTCCTTTGACCTCACCATGTTTGGTGGTCTGGGCTGCTCGTCATTTGAGACTTCCTTTCATTGTTTTTGGAGCACGACCGGCCATTTTGTTTTGAGGATCCGGCATTCTCTATTGGTATGCTTGGCCGCCATTCTAGGGGTACCATGAATTTGACATGGTTGGCCGAGTATGCTGCTCGGGCCGGATGGGTTTGAGTTGTTCTTTTTCCGTTGACCGGACTGGGGGCCGCGGAATTCGGCACCAACTCCCTTGTCTTGGTCGTCATCACTATTTTTGTGATGCTTATGACTGTCGCGTCGAGGTTTGTGGATGCTGCCTCGCGTGTCCTGCATATTGCTCCGGACCGTGGTGTATTGGCGTCGGGGTGTGGGCTTTAGGTCCTCCTTCTTAGGTTGAGGTGGCTAATTGTGCTTTGTGTACCCTTTGGCGGGGCGGTCGAGTCCGTATTCCTCGGTTGCCAGGACCTTGGTCCATCTGTCTGTGAGCAAATCTTGGTCAGCTTTGAGCTGTTGTTGCTTCTTTTTCAGGCTTTTCGCCGTGGCCATAAGCCGTCGCTTAAAGCGAACTTGCTCTGCGGGATCCTGAGGCACGCCGAATTCATTATCGCTGAGGCTCACATCGTCTTCGGAGGGGGGCATGTAGTTGTCCTCCTCCAAGTATCCATCCGTCGCCTGTCCGGCCTGCTCGAAGGCAGGCTGATCGGGATTGTATTCATCTTCGGCACCGTCCAGATTGTTTTTGACTCCTGTGCCGGTATTGCTATGGCGGGGTGAGGGAGTCCTGGACTAGGGGGTGTCCGGATAGCCGAACTATCATCATCGGCCGGACTCCAAGACTATGAAGATACAAGATTGAAGACTTCGTCCCGTGTCCGGATGGGACTTTCCTTGGCGTGGAAGGCAAGCTTGGCAATACGGATATGTAGATCTGCTACCATTGTAACCGACTCTGTGTAACCCTAGCCCTCTCCGGTGTCTATATAAACTGGAGGGTTTCAGTCCATAGGACAGAACAATAATCATACCATAGGCTAGCTTCTAGGGTTTAGCCTCCTTGATCTCGTGGTAGATCCACTCTTGTACTACCCATATCATCAATATCAATCAAGCAGGAGTAGGGTTTTACCTCCATCGAGAGGGCCCGAACCTGGGTAAAAACATCGTGTCCCTTGTCTCCTGTTACCATCCGCCTAGACGCACAGTTCGGGACCCACTACCCGAGATCCGCCGGTTTTGACACCGACATTGGTGCTTTCATTGAGAGTTCCTCTGTGTCATCGCATATAGGCCCGATGGCTCCTTTGATCATCAACGACGACGCGGTCCAGGGTGAGACCTTTCTCCCCGGACAGATCTTCGTATTCGGTGGCTTTGCACTACGGGCCAATTCGCTTGGCCATCTGGAGCAGATCGAAAGCTATGCCCCTGGCCATCAGGTCAGATTTGGAAGTTTGAACTTCACGGCTGACATCCGCGGAGACTTGATCTTTGATGGATTCGAGCCACAGCCGAGCGTGCCGCACTGTCACGATGGGCACGATTTAGCTCTGCTGCCGGACAGTGCCCTGGAGGCCGCACACGAGTCCGCTCCGACCCTTAATTCGGAGCCGACTACGCCGATCGAGGATGGGTGGCTAGACACCGCCTCGGGGGCTGCTACCTCTACGGCGATGGAGCCGAATACTGACCATGTCCCTTGTGAAGCTCGTGACTCCGAGGTGCTGGATTCCTCGCCAGACTCCGAACCTCCCGCGCCCCTGCCAATCGAATCCGATTGGGCGCCGATCATGGAGTTCACCGCTGTGGATATCTTTTAGCACTCGCCTTTTGGCGACATCTTGAATTCGCTAAAGTATCTCTCGTTATCAGGAGAGCCCTGGCCGGACTACGGTCAGGACGGTTGGGATGCGGACGACGAAGAAATTCAAAACCCACCCACCACCCACTTTCTAGCCACTGTCGACGACCTAACCGACATGCTAGACTTCGACTCCGAAGATATCGACAGTATGGACGACGATGCCGGAGACGACCAAGAACCAGCACCCACAGGGCACTGGAAAGCCACCTCGTCATACGACATATACATGGTGGATATCCCAAAGGATGGGAATGGCGAGGGAACAGCGGAGGAAGACTCCTTCAAGAAACAGCCTAAGCGCCGGCGTCAGCGGCGCCGCTCTAAATCCCGCCACAGCAAGAATGGAGATTCCTGCACTGGAGATAATAACACCCCAGACAGTGCCGAAGACAACCCCCTCCAGCAAGATTCAGCATAGGAGGACGGAGAAGCCAGCCCCCATGAGAGAGCGGCAGGCGAAGAGGTAGAGGACGATAATTACATGCCTCCCTCCGGAGACGAGGCAAGCCTCGACAACGACGAATTCGTCGTGCCTGAGGATCCCGTCGAACAAGAGCGTTTTAAACACAGGCTTATGGCCACGGCAAACAGCCTCAAGAAAAAGCAGCAACAGCTTAGAGCTGACCAAGATCTGCTAGCTGACAGATGGACTGAAGTCCTAGCGGCCGAAGAGTACGAACTCGAATGCCCCTCCAAAAGCTACCCCAAACGCAAGCTGCTCCTCCGATTAGAGGAGGAAGCATATAAACCTACATCACCAGCGCACAATATGGCTGACCGGCCACCTCGTGGCCGCGACAGAGAGGCCTCTAGGCCCTCCACTAAAGCCGTACCCCGGCATCGTTCCAAAAGTACAAAGCCACGGGGGAATGCACCGGACTTGCAAGACATATTGGAGGATAAGGAAAGACAATCAAGATCGATCTACGGATCGCGTGGGCGCCCCACGACACGCGACGACAATCGTCGCACCGGATACAACAATCCCGGCCGGGCCGAACACAGTAAACAAAGCTCGTTTGAGCTACGTCGTGATATAGCCCAATATAGAGGCGCCGCACGCCTACTATGCTTCACAGACGAAGTAATGGATCATCAAATCCCCGAAGGGTTTAAACCCGTGAATATTGAATCCTATGATGGCACAACAGACCCCGCGGTTTGAATCGAAGACTATCTCCTCCATATCCACATGGCCCACGGTGACGATCTTCACGCCATCAAATACCTCCCACTCAAGCTTAAAGGACCAGCTCGGCATTGGCTTAACAGCTTGCCAGCAGAATCAATTGGGTGTTGGGAAGACCTGGAAGCCGCATTCCTCGATAACTTCGAGGGCACATATGTGCGACCACCAGACGCTGATGACCTAAGCCACATAATTCAGCAGCCAGATGAATCGGCCAAAAAATTCTGGACACGGTTCTTAACCAAGAAAAATCAAATCGTCGACTGTCCGGATACGGAGGCCCTCGCAGCCTTCAAACATAACATCCGAGATGAGTGGCTTGCCCGGCACCTAGGACAGGAAAAGCCGAAATCCATGGCAGCCCTCACATTACTCATGACCCGCTTCTACGCGGGAGAGGACAGCTAGCTAGCCCGCAGCAACAACCTCAGCAAAAATTCTGGCAGTCCGGATACCAAGGACCGCAATGGCACGTCGCGTCGCAACAAGCACAAACGCCACATTAACGGCGATAACACTGAGGATACGGCAGTCAACGCCGGATTCAGAGGCTCTAAACCCGGTCAGCGGAAAAAGCCATTCAAGAGAACTACTCCGGGTCCATCCAACTTGTACCGAATACTCGACCGCTCGTGCCAGATACACAGCACCCCCGGAAAGCCAGCTAATCACACCAACAGGGATTGTTGGGTATTCAAGGAGGCAGGCAAGTTAATTGCCGAAAACAATGACAAGGGGCTGCATAGCGATGACGAGGAAGAGACCTGGCCGCCAAACAATAGAGGACAGAAGGGTTTCCCCCCACAAGTGCGGACGGTGAACATGATATACGCAACCCACATACCCAAAAGGGAGCAGAAGCGTGCACTCAGGGACGTATATGCGATGGAGCCTGTCGCCCCAAAGTTCAATCCATGGTCCTCTTGCCCGATCACTTTTGATCGAAGGGACCACCCCACCAGCATCCGCCACGGCGGATTCGCCGCATTGGTTCTAGACCCAATCGTCAATGGATTTCACCTCACTAGAGTCCTGATGGACGGCGGCAGCAGGCTGAACCTGCTTTATCAGGATGCAGTGCGCAAGATGGGCATAGACCCCTCAAGGATTAAACCCACAAAGACGACCTTCAAGGGCGTCATACCAGGTGTAGAGGCCAATTGTATAGGCTCAGTTACATTGGAAGTGGTCTTCGGATCCCCGGATAACTTCCGAAGCGAGGAGTTAATCTTCGACATAGTTCCATTCCACAGCGGCTATCATGCTTTGCTCGGACAAACCACGTTTGCAAAATTCAAAGCGGTGCCGCACTACGCATACCTCAAGCTCAAGATGCCAGGCCCTCGAGGAGTCATCACGGTCAACGGAAACACTGAACGCTCCCTCCGAACGGAGGAGCATACAGCGGCTCTCACGGCAGAAGTGCAGAGCAGCCTCTTAAGGCAATTCTCGAGTCCGGCCGTTAAGCGACCGGACACTGCAAAGCACGCCCGGGGTAACCTACAACAAGACCACCTGGCACGTTCCGAGCACGCGTAGCAATGCGGCCCCAACCCCAGCCCTCACAAATTTGCAAGACCAGTACTTCGCGTACATCATTACGCTCTGGAGATACCATGGGCATAGAGGGAGGGGCACGACCACGGCAGGCCCAGAGTGCGGCTCAACCACACCAGGGGCTCCCAAGTGTGTCATCTTTTTTCTTTCTTTTCTTATCCACAGGACTCCATTTACCAGAGGCCCTGTCCGGTAGTAGACCTGCCGAACTCACGATGCAACAGCCAGGGAAGGAGAAAGGCTACGACGAGTATCTAGGTGGTCTCCATTACGAGCATTAAATCTGTTTTATACACCATTCCGCAGCCTACCCCTAGAGGGGGACATGTTTAATAGTCCCATCCCTTGCTTATCGCACTATTTGTATCGTTCTGCATTAATGGCAGTATTTCTCGAATAAACAATGCATCGCTTTTTGCTTATAATTGCATTCCTTTCTTATACATATGTTCATTTATGACATGTTGCATCCGTACACTTTGGTACGGCTAAATACACCAGGGGCTTAAAATCCCCACATTATGGTGTGATAAGTCCGAACACTTTCACAAGTGCGGCACCCCGAACTTATAGCATTATATGCATCGGCTCCGAATCATGTCTTGGGTCAATAGTTGGGTTTGCCCAGCTCCCATGTTTTGGTACCTTACGTTCCGTTATATCGGCTAAGGTAGCGCTGGGAGAACCACTGCGATTGTGCCCCAGTTGAGCTGGGTGAGCACCTCAGTGGAGAAAGCTAAAACTGACCATCATGATGGGGCGAGAGCCGGTCGCTGTTCGAGAGGTTTTTTCGAGTCCCTAAAGACTTATGCCGCCTAGAGCGAGGAACCGACTTTGTCCGGCCCAGGCGTGGATAGAGCCCCGAATTCAGCCTTCCGAACACTAGGGGCTTCGCCGAAATTTAAAATTATAGAATTCTATGGCTAAGTGAGAGTGTTCAAGCATTATAAGTCTGGTTGCCTCGTTCGTTGCGTTGAGCGCCTCCCTAGATGGACCCAAAAATGGGAACAAGAGCGCTCAAGTTTATCCCGAACACCCCAGCACTCGTGGCATGGGGCTGAAGCCGACGACTTGCCATCTCTTAGATTAGATAAACGGCCGCACAGAAGGTAATATTTTAAATTAACAAGCGTTGCTTAGCGCACACGAACAAAGTTTTCGGTGCACAGGATAACAAAATGTGAGTCTACTCAAATATTACATCTTTGGAGCACTCACCCGCAATAATGCGGGCACCATTCAGGACACCCTTGTAATACATCTTGGCTGTGTGATACTCCTTGCCCGGCGGCGGCGCGTCCGTCACAAGCTTCTCAGCATCCATCCTGCCCCAGTGCACCTTAGCACGGGCAAGGGCCTGACGGGCACCTTCAATGCAGGCGGAGTGCTTGATGACCTCAACCCATGGACAAGCGTCCACCAGCTGCCGCACCAGGCCGAAGTAGCTCCCAGGCATGGCCTCTTTGGGCCACAGCCGAACTATGAGGCCCTTCATGGCCTGTTCGGCCGCCTTGTGGAGCTCGACCAGCTGCTTCAGCTGGTCTCTAAGGGGCACCGGATGTCCAGCCTCAGCATACTGAGACCAGAAAACCTTCTCCATCGAGCTCCCCTCCTCGGCTCTGTAGAAAGCGGCAGCATCGGACACGCTGTGGGGCAGATCTGCGAACGCTCCTGGAGAGCTCCGAATTCGGGTAAGTAACAGGTAATTCACTTTTACATGCTTGCTTTGCATGAAGAATGCCTTACCCGCCGCTATTTTCTTCAATTCCTCGATTTCCTGGAGGGCCTTGTGGGCTTCGGCCTTAGCGGCTTTGGCACTCTCAAGAGCTGACGCAAGCTCGGACTCTCGAGTCTTCGAGTCACTCTCCAAACTCTCATGTTTTTCCACGAGAGCCTGGAGCTCTTGTTGTACCTCCGCCACCCGCGCCTCCTGCTTCTCTCGCTCGGCTCGCTCCGCGGCCGCATTGCGTTCGGCCGCGGACACCGCCTCCTTCAAGGTTGCCACCTCGTTCGTTGCCCCTGAAATACCCATGTTATCCTTGTTATTTCTCTGGCAACAAAATCCTTTTCTGTAAGGTACAACTTTTATAAGGCGTTACTCACCTTCCTTGTCCTCGAGCTGCTTCTTGGCACGGCCGAGCTCACTCTCGGACCGCTCGAGGCCCTGCTTCAAGGCAGTGACCTCCGCCGTCAGTGCGGCAGAGGTCAGCAGCGCAGCCTGCATTCCCATATTGACATATTTTTGTTAAGACTCCTACGTATATCTTTTTAGATCCTCAGTCCGGCTTTTCTTTCCGAACACCGAACCGAGCATCAGGGGCTACTGTCTATGCGGTACTACTTTACACATATTAAAATTCTTACCTCAAAGCCTGTTAGAAGGCTGCTGCAGGCTTCGGTCAGCCCACTTTTGGCGAGCTGAACCTTCTGAATCACCGCACTCATGACAGTGCGGTGTGCTTCTTCGATGGAAGTGCCATTGAGCGCTTCCAGAAAGTTATCCGATGCCTTCGGTTGGACGGAGGCCGCCGGTGTCACAGTCTTGCCCTTCTTATGAAGGGGCCGCCCGCCGGACTCCGAAACCACTGCAGGTTCTGGTGCGGAGTCCGATGCAAAGTCCGGGAGGTTTCCCTGCGGCACCTCCGGGGCCTCCTCCTCCTGGTGGGTCCCTTCCCGGGATCCCACCTCAGCGTCGTCAGCATCGCGGGGGGTGGAGGCGGTCGGAAGAGAATCCATATCCGACGTGCCCAAAGACCCGCTTGACGAAGTGGGAAGATCGTCCTTGGGCAGACTATCATCTGGCAAAAAGAAAAAATTATGAAGTTGTTCGGGAGTCCGGATACTTACGATCTCACCAGGGGCTTGGCCCTTGAGGGCCACTCCTCGTCACCGTCGCCGACGTTGGCAGAACAGTCCGGGGGAAGAGTCCATCCCTTCTTGGACCCTTCGGCCTCCCTCGTTGGGGAGGCCTTTCTCTTCCTCTCTCCCCCCGCTGGGGGAGAGGTGTTGGGGAATGTAGCAGAAATTCAAAATTTTCCTACGTATCACCAAGATCTATCTATGGAGAGACTAGCAACGAGGGGAAGGAGAGTGCATCTACATACCCTTATAGATCGCTAAGCGGAAGCGTTCAAGTGAACGGGGTTGATGGAGTCGTACTCGTCGTGATTCAAATCACCGATGACCAAGTGCCGAACGGACGGCACCTCCGCGTTCAACACACGTACAGCCCAGTGACGTCTCCCACGCCTTGATCCAGCAAGGAGAGAGGGAGAGGTTGAGGAAGACTCCATCCAGCAGCAGCACAACGGCGTGGTAGTGATGGAGGAGCGTGGCAATCCTGCAGGGCTTCGCCAAGCACCGCGAGATATGAAGAGAAAGAGAGGGAGGGCTGCACCAACAGGCAGAGATCAAATCACCTGTTATGGGCAGCCCCAGGCCTCACTATATATAGGGGAGAGGGAGGAGGGTGCGCCCCCTCTAGGGTTCCCACCCTAGGGGGTGCGGCAGCCCTAGATGGGAAAGGGGCGGCGGCCAAGGGAGGATTCCCTCCCCCCCCCCAAGGCACCTAGGAGGTGCCTTCCCCTCCTAGGACTCTTCCTTAGGGTTCCCCTTTCACCCTAGGCGCATGGGCCATGAGGGAAGTGGCGCCCCAGCCCACTTTGGGCTGGATCCCTTCTCACTTCAGCCTATGGGACCCTCCGGGATAGGTGGCCCCACCCGGTGGGCCCCCGGGACCCTTCCGGTGGTCCCGGTACAATACTGATGACCCCGAAACTTGTCCCGATGGCCGAAATAGGACTTCCTATATATAAATCTTTACCTCCGGACCATTCCGGAACTCCTCGTGACGTCCGGGATCTCATCCGGGACTCCGAACAACATTCGGTAACCACATACAAGCTTCCTTTATAACCCTAGCGTCATCGAACCTTAAGTGTGTAGACCCTACGGGTTCGGGAGACATGCAGACATGACCGAGATGTTCTCCGGTCAATAACCAACAGCGGGATCTGGATACCCATGTTGGCTCCCACATGTTCCACGATGATCTCATCAGATGAACCACGATGTCAAGGACTTAATCAATACCGTATACAATTCCCTTTGTCTAGCGGTACGGTACTTGCCCGAGATTCGATCGTCGGTATCCCGATACCTTGTTCAATCTCGTTACCGGCAAGTCTCTTTACTCGTTCTGTAACACATCATCCCGTGATCAACCCCTTGGACACATTGTGCACATTATGATGATGTCCTACCGAGTGGGCCCAGAGATACCTCTCCGTTTACACGGAGTGACAAATCCCAGTCTCGATTCGTGCCAACCCAACAGACACTTTCGGAGATACCTGTAATGCACCTTTATAGCCACCCACTTACGTTGTGACGTTTGGTACACCCAAAGCATTCCTACGGTATCCGGGAGTTGCACAATCTCATGGTCTAAGGAAAAGATACTTGACATTAGAAAAGCTTTAGCATACGAACTACATGATCTTGTGCTAGGCTTAGGATTGGGTCTTGTCCATCACATCATTCTCCTAATGATGTGATCCCGTTATCAACGACATCCAATGTCCATGGTCAGGAAACCGTAACCATCTATTGATTAACGAGCTAGTCAACTAGAGGCTTTACTAGGGACATGGTGTTGGCTATGTATCCACACATGTATCTGAGTTTCCTATCAATACAATTATAGCATGGATAATAAACGATTATCATGAACAAGGAAATATAATAATCAATTTATTACTGCCTCTAGGGCATATTTCCAACAGTCTCCCACTTGCACTAGAGTCAATAATCCAGTTCACATCGATATGTGATTAACACTCAAGGTCACATCCCCATGTGACTAACACCCAAAGAGTTTACTAGAGTCAATAATCTAGTTCACTTTTACCATGTGATTAACACTCAATGAGTTCTGGTTTTGATCATGTTGCTTGTGAGAGAGGTTTTAGTCAACGGGTCTGAACCTTTCAGATCCGTGTGTGCTTTACAAATCTTTATGTCATCTCCTAGATGCAGCTACCACGCTCTATTTGGAGCTATTCCAAATAATTGTTCTACTTGGAGCTATTCTAAATTGTTGCTCCATTATACGTATCCGGTATCTCTACTCAGAGCTATCCAGATAGTTGTTAAGCTTGCATCGACGTAACCCTTTATGATGAACTCTTTTACAACCTCCATAATTGAGAAAATTCCTTAGTCCACTAGTTACTAAGGATAACTTTGACCGCTGTCCTGTGATCCATTCTTGGATCACTCTTGTACCCCTTGACTGACTCATGGCAAGGCACACTTCAGGTGCGGTACACAGCATAGCATACTGTAGAGCCTACGTCTTAAGCATAGGGGACGACCTTCGTCCTTTCTCTCTATTCTGCCATGGTCGAGCTTTAAGTCTTAACTTCCTACCTTACAACTCAGGCAAGAACTCCTTCTTTGACTGATCCATCTTGAACACCTTCAAGATCATGTCAAGGTATGTGCTCATTTGAAAGTACCATTTAAGCATTTTGATCTATCCTTATAGATCTTGATGCTCAATGCTCAAGTAGCTTAATCCAGGCTTTCCATTGAAAAAACACTTCCCAAATAACCCTATATGCTTTCCAGAAATTCTACATCATTTCTGATCAACAATATGTCAACAACATATACTCATCAGAAATTCTATAGTGCTCCCACTCACTTCTTTGGAAATACAAGTTTCTCATAAACTTTGTATACACCCAAAATCTTTGATCATCTCATCAAAGCATACATTCCAACTCCGAGATGCTTACTCCAGTCCTCAGAAGGATAACTGGAGCTTTGCATACTTATTAGCATCTTTCAGGATTGACAAAACCTTCCGGTTGTATCACATACAACCTTTCCTCAAGAAAATCGTCGAGGAAACAATGTTTTGACATCCTATCTGCAAGATTTCATAAATAATGCAGTGATCGCTAATATAATTCCAACAGACTCTTAGCATCGCTATGAGTGAGAAAGTCTCATCGTAGTCAACTCCTTGAACTTGTCGGAAAACATCTTAATGACAAGTCGAGCTTTCTTAATGGTGACACTTACCATCATTGTCTGTCTTCCTTTTAAAATCCATATGTACCTAACAGCCTTA
This sequence comes from Triticum timopheevii, assembly GCA_963921465.1. Classification (NCBI taxonomy): domain Eukaryota; kingdom Viridiplantae; phylum Streptophyta; class Magnoliopsida; order Poales; family Poaceae; genus Triticum; species Triticum timopheevii. The sequence goes on from OY997270.1 coordinate 119,806,899, forward strand.
TGACCATCAAGTAGTTCTTCCAAAGTCTACACTTTGTTTTCATACATGGATCCTCTCTCGGATTATATGGCCTCGAGCCATTCATCGGAATCCGGGCCCACCATCGCTTCTCCATAGCTCGTAGGCTCATTGTTGTCTAGCAACATGACTTCCAAGACAGGATTACGTACCACTCTGAAGTAGTATGCATCCTTGTCGTCCTACGAGGTACGGTAGTGACTTGATCTGAAGTTTCATGATTACTATCATAAGCTTCCACTTCAATTGGTGTAGGTGCCACAGGAACAACTCTTTGTGCCCTGCTATACACTAGTTGAAGTGACGGTTCAATAACCTCATCAAGTCTCCACCATCCTCCCACTCAATTCTTTCGAGAGAAACTTTTCCTCGTGAAAGGACCCGATTCTAGAAACAATCCCTTATTGCTTTCGGATCTGAGATAGGAGGTATACCCAACTGTTTTGGGTGTCCTATGAATATGCATTTATCCGCTTTGGGTTCGAGCTTATCAGCCTGAAACTTTTTCACATAAGCGTCGCAACCTCAAAATTTTAAGAAATGACAGCTTAGGTTTCTCTAAACCATAGTTCATATGGTGTCATCTCATCGGAATTACGTGGTGCCCCTTTTAAAGTGAGTGCGGTTGTCTCTAATGCCTAACCCATAAACTATCGTGGTAATTCGATAAGAGACATCATGGTACGCACCATATCCAATAGGGTGCAACTATGATGTTCGGACACACCATCACACTATGGTGTTCCAGGCGGTATTAATTGCGAAACAATTTCCACAATGTCTTAATTGTGTGCCAAAACTCGTAACTCAGATATTTATCTCTATGATCATATCATAGACATTTTATCCTCTTGTCACAATGATCTTCTACTTCACTCAGAAATTACTTGAACCATTCAATAATTCAGACTTGTGTTTCATCAAGTAAATATTCTCAACATCTACTCAAATCATTTGTGAAGTAAGAACATAACGATATTCACTGCATGCCTCAGCACTCATTGGACTGCACACATCAAAATGTTTTACTTCCAACAAGTTGCTATCTTGTTCCATCTTACTGAAAACGAGGCTTTTCAGTCATCTTGCCCATGTGGTATGATTTGCATGTCTCAAGTGATACAAAATCAAGTGAGTCCAAACGGTCCACTTGCATGGAGTTTCTTCATGCATATACACCAATAGACATGGTTCGCATGTCTCAAACTTTTCAAAACGAGTGAGTCCAAAGATCCATCAACATGGAGCTTCTTCATGCGTTTTATACCGATATGACTTACGTGGCAGGGCCACAAGTAGGTGGTACTATCATTACTATCTTTTGGCATGAACATGTGTATCACTACGATCGAGATTCAATGAACCATTCATTTTAGGTGTAAGACCATTGAAGGCATTATTCAAATAAACAGAGTAACCATTATTCTCCTTAAATGAATAACCGTATCGCGATAGACATAATCCAATCATGTCTATGCTCAACGCAAACACCAAATAACCATTATTTAGGTTTAACACCAATCTCGATGGTAGAGGGAGCGTGCGATGCATGATCATATCAACATTGGAAACACTTCCAACACATATCGTCAGCTCACCTTTATCTAGTCTCCGTTTATTCCGTAGCTCTTTTATTTCGAGTTACTAACACTTAGCAACCGAACCGGTATCTAATACCCTGGTGCTACTAGGAATACTAGTAAAGTACACATCAACACAATGTATATCCAATATACTTCTATCGACCTTGCCAGCCTTCTAATCTACCAAGTATCTAGGGTAATTCTGCTCCAGTGGTTGTTCCCCTTATTACAGAAGCACTTAGTCTCGGGTTTGGGTTCAACCTTGGGTTTCTTCATTAGAGCAGCAGCTGATTTGCCGTTTCATGAAGTATCCCTTCTTTCACTTGCCCTTCTTGAAACTAGTGGTTTTACCAACCATCAACAATTGATGCTCCTTCTTGATTTCTACTTTTGCAGTGTCAAACATCACGAATACCTCAAGGATCATCATATCTATCCCTGATATGTTATAGTTCATCACGAAGCTCTAGCAGCTTGGTGGCAATGACTTCGGAGAACCATCACTGTCTTATCTGGAAGATCAACTCCCACTCGATTCAAATGATTGTTGTACTCAGACAATCTGAGCACAAGCTCAACAATTGAGCTTTTCTCCCTTAGTTTGCAGGCTAACAAAATTGTCGGAGGTCTTATACCTCTTGACGTGGGCACGAGCCTGAAATCCCAATTTCAGCCCTCGAAACATCTCATATGTTTCGCGACATTTTAAAATGTCTTCGGTGCCTCAACTCTAAACCGCTTAACTGAACTATCACGTAGTTATCAAAATGTGTATGTCAGCTGTTCGCAACATCCACAGACGACGTTCGAGGTTCAGCACACTGAGCGGTGCATTAAGGACATAAGCCTTTTTCTGTCTGCATAATTGCTACTATCAACTTTCAACTAATTTTTTCTCTAGGAACATATCTAAAAAGTAGAACTGAAGCGCGAGCTACGACATAATTTGCGAAGACCTTTTGACTATGTTCAGGATAATTAAGTTCATCTTATGAACTCCCATCAGATAGACATCCCTCTAGTCATCTAAGTGATTACATGATCCGAGTCAACTAGGCCGTGTCCGATCATCACGTGAGACGGACTAGTCAACATCGGTGAACATCTTCATGTTGATCGTATCTTCTATATGACTCATGCTCGACCTTTCGGTCTTCTGTTTTCCGAGGCCATGTCTGTACATGCTAGGCTCGTCAAGTTAACCCTAAGTGTTTCGCGTGTGTAAATCTGTCTTACACCCGTTGTATGTGAACGTTAGAATCTAACACCCGATCATCATGTGGTGCTTCGAAACACGAACTGTCGCAACGGTGCACAGTTAGGGGAGAACACTTCTTGAAATTGTTGTAAGGGATCATCTTATTTACTACCATCGTTATAAGCAAATATGATGTATAAACATGATAAACATCACATGCAATCAAATAGTGACATGATATGGCCATCATCACTTTGCTCCTTTTGATCTCCATCTTCGGGGCTCCATGATCATCATCGTCACCGGCATGACACCATGATCTCCATCATCATGATCTTTATCATCGTGTCTTCATGAAGTTGCCTCGCCAACTATTACTTCTACTACTATGGCTAACGGTTAGCAATAAAGTAAAGTAATTACATGACGTTTAAGTTGACATGCAGGTCATAAATAAATAAAGACAACTCCTATGGCTCCTGCCGGTTGTCATACTCATCGACATGCAAGTCGTGATTCCTATTACAAGAACATGATCAATCTCACACATCACATATATTATTCATCACATCCTTTGGCCATATCACATCACATAGCATACCCTGCAAAAACAAGTTAGACGTCCTCTAATTGTTGTTTGCATGTTTTACGTGGCTGCTATGGGTTTCTAGCAAGAACGTTTCTTACCTACGCAAAGACCACAACGTGATATGCCAATTGCTATTTACCCTTCATAAGGACCCTTTTCATCGAATACGATCCGACTAAAGTAGGAGAGACAGACACCCGCTAGCCACCTTATGCAACTAGTGCATGTCAGTCGGTGGAACCTGTCTCACGTAAGAGTACGTGTAAGGTTGGTCCGGGCCGCTTCATCCCACGATGCCGCCGAATCAAGATAAGACTAGTAACGGCAAGCATATTGAACAAGATCAACGCCCACAACTACTTTGTGTTCTACTCGTGCATAGAATCTACGCAAAAACCTAGCTCTGATACCACTGTTGGGGAACGTAGCAGAAATTCAAAATTTTCCTACGTATCACCAAGATCTATCTATGGAGAGACTAGCAACGAGGGGAAGGAGAGTGCATCTACATACCCTTATAGATCGCTAAGCGGAAGCGTTCAAGTGAACGGGGTTGATGGAGTCGTACTCGTCGTGATTCAAATCACCGATGACCAAGTGCCGAACGGATGGCACCTCCGCGTTCAACACACGTACAGCCCGGTGACGTCTCCCACGCCTTGATCCAGAAAGGAGAGAGGGAGAGGTTGAGGAAGACTCCATCCAGCAGCAGCACAATGGCGTGGTGGTGATGGAGGAGCGTGGAAATCCTGCAGGGCTTCGCCAAGCACCGCGAGATATGAGGAGAAAGAGAGGAAGGGTTGCACCAACAGGCAGAGATCGAATCACCTGTTATGGGCAGCCCCAGGCCTCACTATGTATAGGGGAGAGGGAGGAGGGTGCGCCCCCTCTAGGGTTCCCACCCTAGGGGGTGCGGCAGCCCTAGATGGGAAAGGGGCGGCGGCCAAGGGAGGATTCCCTCCCCCCCCCCCAAGGCACCTAGGAGGTGCCTTCCCCTCCTAGGACTCTTCCTTAGGGTTCCCCTTTCACCCTAGGCGCATGGGCCATGAGGGAAGTGGCGCCCCAGCCCACTTTGGGCTGGATCCCTTCTCACTTCAGCCCATGGGACCCTCCAGGATAGGTGGCCCCACCCGGTGGGCCCCCGGGACCCTTCCGGTGGTCCTGGTACAATACCGATGACCCCAAAACTTGTCCCGATGGCCGAAATAGGACTTCCTATATATAAATCTTTACCTCCAGACCATTCCGGAACTCCTCGTGATGTCCGGGATCTCATCCGGGACTCCGAACAACATTCGGTAACCACATACAAGCTTCCTTTATAACCCTAGCATCATCGAACCTTAAGTGTGTAGACCCTACGGGTTCGGGAGACATGCAGACATGACCGAGATGTTCTCCGGTCAATAACCAACAGCAGGATCTGGATACCCATGTTGGCTCCCACATGTTCCACGATCATCTCATTGGATGAACCACGATGTCAAGGACTTAATCAATCCCGTATACAATTCCCTTTGTCTAGCGGTACGGTACTTGCCCGAGATTCGATCGTCGGTATCCCGATACCTTGTTCAATCTCGTTACCGGCAAGTCTCTTTACTCGTTCCGTAACACATCATCCCGTGATCAACCCCTTGGTCACATTGTGCACATTATGATGATGTCCTACCGAGTGGGCCCAGAGATACCTCTCCGTTTACACGGAGTGACAAATCCCAGTCTCGATTCGTGCCAACCCAACAGACACTTTCGGAGATACCTGTAATGCACCTTTATAGCCACCCAGTTATGTTGTGACATTTGGTACACCCAAAGCATTCCTACGGTATCCGGGAGTTGCACAATCTCATGGTCTAAGGAAAAGATACTTGACATTAGAAAAGCTTTAGCATACGAACTACATGATCTTGTGCTAGGCTTAGGATTGGGTCTTGTCCATCACATCATTCTCCTAATGATGTGATCCCATTATCAACGACATCCAATGTCCATGGTCAGGAAACCGTGACCATCTATTGATCAACGAGCTAGTCAACTAGAGGCTTTACTAGGGACATGGTGTTGGCTATGTATCCACACATGTATCTGAGTTTCCTATCAATACAATTATAGCATGGATAATAAACGATTATCATGAACAAGGAAATATAATAATCAATTTATTATTGCCTCTAGGGCATATTTCCAACAAGAGGCCTCTTTCTTCTCCTCCTCGTCCTCGTGGGAGGAGTCCGCCTCGAAGTCATCGGACGATGAATCCGATACCACCTGACGCCGGGAACTCCTTCGGGTTCCCGTGGCCTTCTTCTCCGGCACTACATAAAGTGCCGGGACTAGCAGCCCTGTCAAACGGGCATTCGCTGGGTCCTCTGGAAGGGGAGCCGGACAGTTAACTTGTCCGGATGTCTCCTACCAGGCCTGTTAAAAGTGTTAGGAGTTTAGATCCCACATAGAGTCAAACTATGAAAAGCAAGTGTCCCATAAAGGATAAACCTGGCTTACCTCGCCAGCCGAGCGCTGCGAGCTGAATCCGCGATCCTCGGTAGCGGATACGGGGGCCTCGCCGCCCTTAAACAGCACCTTCCAGGCATCTTCATACATAGTGTCGAAGAGCCCGCTCAAGGTCCGGTGCTGTGCCGGATTGAACTCCCACAAATTGAAATCCCGCTGCTGGAAGGGGAGAATCCGGCGGATGAGCATGACCTGGATTACATTGACAAGCTTGAGCTTCTTGTTCACCAGGGTTTGGAGACAGGATTGAAGTCCGGTCAGCTCTTCCGAACTACCCCACAGCAGGCCCATCTCTTTCCAGGAAGTGAGCCGCATGGGGATGCCAGATCTAAATTTGGGGGGCACTGCCCATTTAGGGTCACGCGGCTCGGTGATGTAGAACCAGCCCGATTGCCAACCTTTGATGGTTTCCACGAAGGCGCCCTCGAGCCAAGTGACGTTGGGCATTTTGCCCACCATGGCGCCTACGCACTCCGCTTGGCTGCCCTTCACAACCTTCGTCTTGACATTGAAGGTCTTTAGCCACAAGCCGAAGTGGGGCTGGATGCAGAGGAAGGCCTCGCACACGACGATAGACGCCGAGATATTGAGGATGAAATTCGGGGCCAGGTCGTGGAAATCCAGGCCGTAGTAGAACATGAGCCCCCGGACAAAGGGGTGGAGTGGGAAGCCCAGTCCGCGGAGGAAATGGGGAGGAATACCACCCTCTCATGGGGCCCGGGGGTGGGGATGAGCTGCCCCTCGTCGGGGAGCTGGTGCGCGATGTCGCTGGACAAATATCCGGCGCTGCGCAGCTTCTTGACGTGCCCCTCCGTAACGGAGGAGGCCACCCACTTGCCTCCCGCTTCGGACATGACTGGAGAAGGTCGAGGTGAGATGTGCGGACTTGGGCGCTGAGCTCGAGTGCGCGGAGATGGATATGCAAAGGAGGAAGAAGGCGTAGGTAAAAAAAGGTGGATCCTTATCCCCTTATATACGGGCGGGCGAAACTATGCGTCCCCACCGGCCTGGTAAAACTCGCTTATCTCCCAAGCACTGCAATCAATGGCGCGGTTGGGTTACCCACGTCCGTGTTGATGGGAATCCCGGAATAAGGGGAACACGATCTCTGCCTCGACAAGACGTGCCAAGGAAACCGCTTCGCTAAACGTGCTAAGGCGGAATAATAAAAATGATTCGAGTAAAGGCTTGGCCGTGGGTGATGTCACGCCACGAAATACGTCAGCAGATTGAACTTGTGTAAATATTATTCTCTCTACGGTGGTATGTGGAATTTATTTTGTAGAGCCGGACACTATCCTGGTGTTCACAATCTTCTATGGATTATTCAGAGGAGGAACCCGCCTTGCAATGTCGAAGACAATATGCGCGCCGGACTCGTCGTCATTGAAGCCTGGTTCAGGGGCTACTGAGGGAGTCCTGGACTAGGGGGTGTCCGGATAGCCGAACTATCATCATCGGCCGGACTCCAAGACTATGAAGATACAAGATTGAAGACTTCGTCCCGTGTCCGGATGGGACTTTCCTTGGCGTGGAAGGCAAGCTTGGCAATACGGATATGTAGATCTCCTACCATTGTAACCGACTCTGTGTAACCCTAGCCCTCTCTGGTGTCTATATAAACCGGAGGGTTTTAGTCCATAGGACAGAACAACAATCATACCATAGGCTAGCTTCTAGGGTTTAGCCTCCTTGATCTCGTGGTAGATCACTCTTGTACTACCCATATCATCAGTATCAATCAAGCAGGAGTAGGGTTTTACCTCCATCGAGAGGGCCCGAACCTGGGTAAAAATATCGTGTCCCTTGTCTCTTGTTACCATCCGCCTAGACGCACAGTTCGGGACCCCCTACCCGAGTTCTGCCGGTTTTGACACCGACACGGGGCTTGGAGCGGCGCTGATGATGCCCGTACTTTGCCTTCTTCCTTGAGGGGCTATCCACCATTGCCTCCTCGCCATTGGTTTCTTTGGGAGTGTCCACCATATATATATCATATGAGGAGGTGGTTGTCCAGCGCCCCGTGGGCGGTGGTTCCTGTTCTTCTCCTATATCGTCATCCACACCGTCGATGTCTTCAGAGTCGAAGTCAAGCACGTCGGTCAAATCATCGATCGTGGCAATGAAGTGGGTGGTGGGTGGGCAACGAATTCCCTAGTCGCCTGCTTCCCACTCGAGCTGGACATAGTTCGGCCAAGAGTCTCCTGACAAAGAGAGAGACTTTAACGAGTTCAGCATGTCGCCAAAGGGCGAGTGCTGGAAGATATCCGCAGGGGTGAACTCCATTACCGGAGCCCAACCAGATTCGGCGGGCTCGGGGTGCGCGGACTGGAACCTACAACCGGACACGAGTCCGGGGGTCCGGTGTCACAGGCTTCCTTGGGGGTGAAGCCGGTGCTCGGCTCTACCGCCGATGAGTGTGCGGCCTCTGGGGCGGGGTCCATCCACTCGTCCTCGGACGACGCGATCTGCCCTGGATTTAGGTCTGAAGCTCCTGTAGGTGCAATATCCCAAGTATTGTCCGACAGCAGGTCTAAGCCGTGCTCGTCGTGACTGTTCGGTACTCCTGGCATAGGCCCGAATCCGTCGAAGATCAAGTCTCCGCGCATATCCGCTGTGTAGTTCAAGTTTCCAAACCTGACCTGATGGCCAGGGGCATAGCTGTCGATCTGCTCCAGATGGCCAAGCGAATTGGCCCGCAATGCGAAGCCGCCAAACACGAAGATCTGTCCAGGGAGAAAATTCTCACCTTGGACCACGTTGTTGTTGATGATTGAAGGAGCCATTGAGCCTTGCAACGACGACACAGAGGAACTCTCAATGAAAGCACCAATGCCAGTGTCAAAACCGGCGGATCTCGGGTAGGGGGTCCCGATCTGTGCGTCTAAGGCCAATGGTAACAGGAGGCAAGGGACATGATGTTTTACCCAGGTTCGGGCCCTCTCGATGGAGGTAAAACCCTACTTCCTGCTTGATTGATCTTGATGATATGAGTATTACAAGAGTTGATCTACCACGAGATCGTAGAGGCTAAACCCTAGAAGCTAGCCTATGATGATTATCATTCTGTCCCTAAGGACTAAACCCTCTGGTTCATATAGACACTGGAGGGGGCTAGGGTTTACACAGAGTCGGTTACAAAGAAGGAAATCTAACATCCGGATCACCAAGCTTGTCTTCCACGCAAAGGAGAGTCCCATCCGGACACGGGACAAAGTCTTGTGTCTTGTATCTTCATGGTCCAACAGTCCGGCCAAAGTGTATAGTCCGGCTGTCCGGATACCTCCTAATCCAGGACTCCCTCAGGCTCCCTAGAACTCACAAGTTGATCTTTTAGCCGTGTGCGGTGCCCCCCTCCATAGTTACACACCTCGGTCATATTGTCGTAGTGCTTAGGTGAAGCCCTGCGCCGGTAACTTCATCATCACCGTCGCCACGCCGTCGTGCTGACGGAACTCACCCTCGTCCTCAACTGGATCAAGAGCATGGGGGACGCCATTGAGCTGAACGTGTGCTGAATGCGGAGGTGTCATACATTCGGTACTTGATCGGTTGGATCACGAAGAAGTTTGACTACATAAACCATGTTATTGAAACGCTTCCGCTTTTGGTCTACGAGGGTACGTAGACAACACTCACCCCTCTGGTTGTTATGCATCACCTAGATGGATCTTGCATGATCGTAGGAACTTTTTTGAAATTACTGCGTTCCCCAACAGTGGCATCCGAGCCAGCTCTATGCGTAGATGTTATATGCACGAGTAGAACACAAGGAGTTGTGGGCTATACTAGTCATACTACTTACCAGCATGTCATACTTTGATTCGGCGGTATTGTTGGATGAAGCGGCCCAGACCGACATTACATGACCGCGTTCATGGGACTGGTTCTACCGACGTGCTTATGCACATAGGTGGCTGGCGGGTGTCTATTTCTCCAACTTTAGTTGAATCGAGTGTGGCTATGCCCGGTCCTTGTTGAAGGTTAGAACAACACACTTGACAAAAAATCAGTATGGTTTTGATGCGTGGGTAAGAACGGTTCTTGCTAGAAGCTTGTAGCAGCCACGTAAAACTTGCAACAACAAAGTAGAGGACGTCTAACTTGTTTTTGCAGGGCTTGCTGTGATGTGATATGGTCAGGGCATGATGAGATATAAATTGTTGTATGAGATGATCATGTTTTGTAACAGAGTTATCGGCAACTGGCAGGAGTCATATGGTTGTCGCTTTATTGTATGCAATGCAATCACCATGTAATTGATTTACTTTATCACTAAGCGGTAGCGATAGTCGCAGTAGCAATAGTTGGCGAGACGACAACGATGCTACGACGTGTCGGTGACGATGGAGATCATGACGATGCTTCGGTGATGGAGATCGTGAGCACAAGATGATGATGGTCATATCATGTCACATATTTTGATTGCATGTGATGTTTATCTTTTATGCATCTTATTTTGCTTAGTACGACGGTAGCATTATAAGATTATCCCTTACTAAATTTCAAGGTATAAGTGTTCTCCCTGAGTATGCACTGTTTATACAGTTCTTCATGCTGAGACACCACGTTATGATCGGGGTGTGATAAGCTCTACGTTCACATACAACGGGTGCAAGCCAGTTTTGCACACGTAGAATACTCGGGTTAAACTTGACGAGCCTAGCATATGTAGATATGGCCATGGAACACTAGAGACCGAAAGGTCGAGCGTGAATTGTATAGTAGATATGATCAACATAGTGATGTTCACCATTGAAAACTACTCCATCTCACGTGATGATCGGACATGGTTTAGTTGATTTGGATCACGTGATTATTTAGATGACTAGAGGGATGTCTATCTAAGTGGGAGTTCTTAAGTAATATGATTAATTGAACTTTAATTTATCATGAACTTAGTCCTGTTAGTATTTTTGCAAATTATGTTGTAGATCAATAGCTCGCGTTATAGCTTCCCTATGCTTTTTATATGTTCCTAGAGAAAACTAAGTTGAAATATGATAGTAGCAATGATGCGGACTGGGTCCATGATCAGAGGTGTATCCTCATTGATGCAAAGAAGAATTATGTCCTTGATGCACCGCTAGGTGACAGACCTATTGCAGGAGCAAAAGCAGACGTTATGAACGTTTGGCTAGCTCAATATGATGACTACTTGATAGTTTAGTGCACCATGCTTTACGGCTTAGAACTGGGGCTTCAAAATTGTTTTTGAAACGTCACGGAGCATATGAGATGTTCCAAGAGCTGAAATTGGTATTTCAGACTCATGCCTGTGTCAAGAGGTATGAGACCTCTGACAAGTACTTTGCCTAAAAGATGGAGGAGAATTGCTCAACTAGTGAGCATGTGCTCAGAATGTCTGGGTACTACAATCACTTGAATCAAGTGGTAGTTAATCTTCCAGATAAGATAGTGATTGACAGTGTTCTCTAGTCACCATCACCAAGTTACTGGAACTTCGTGATGAACTATAGTATGCAAGGGATGATTCCCAAGCTCTTCATGATGTTGAAATCGACGAAGGTAGAAATCAAGGAAGAGCATCAAGTGTTGATGATTAAACGAGACCACTAGTTTCAAGTAAAGGGCAAAGGCAAAGAAAGAGAACTTCAAGAAGAATGGAAAGCAAGTTGTCACTCCCATGAAGAAGCCCAAAGCTGGACCTAAGCCTGAAACTAAGTGCTTCTACTGCAAAGGAAATGGTCACTAGAAGCGGAGTTACCCCAAATATTTGGTGGATAAGAAGGATAGCAAAGTGAACAAAGGTATATTTGATATACATGTTATTGATGTGTACTTTACTAGTGTTTATAGTAACCATGGGTATTTGATACATGTTTAGTTGCTAAGATTAGTAACTCAAAACAGGAGTTACAGAATAAACAGAGACTAGTTGAGGGTGAAGTGACGATGTGTGTTGGAAATGGTTCCAAGATTTATATGATCATCATCGCACACTCCTTGTACTTTCAGGATTAGTGTTGAACCTAGATAAATGTTATTTGGTGTTTGCATTGAGCATGAATAAGATTAGATCATGTTTATTGCAATACAGTTATTCATTTAAGACAGAGAATAATTGTTATTCTGTTTACATGAATAAAACCTTCTATGGTCATACACCCAATATAAATGGTTTATTGAATATCGATCGTAGTGATACACATATTCATAATATTGATGCCAAAAGATGCAAAGTTGATAAGATAGTGCAATTTATTTATGGCACTGCTGTTTGGGTCATTTCAGTGTAAAGCGCATGAAGAAACTCCATAAAGATGGACTTTTGGAATCACTTGATTATGAATCATTTGATACTTGCAAACCGTGCCTTATGGGCAAGAAGACTAAAACTCCGTTCTCCGGAACAATGGAACGAGCTACTGACTTATTGGAAATAATACATACTGATGTATGCGGTCCAATAAGTGTTGATGCTCGTGGCGGGTATCGTTATTTTCTGACCTTCACAGATGATTTGAGAAGATATGGGTATATCTGCTTGATGAAACACATGTCTGAAACATTTGAAAAAGGTTCAAAGAACTTCATAGTGAAGTGGAGAATCATCATAGCAAGAAAATTAAGTTTCTACGATCCAACGCAGAGGCGAACATTTGAGTTATGAGTTTGGCATTCATTAAAACAATGTGGAATAGTTTCACAGCTCACGCCACCTGGAACCCCACAGCGTAATGGTGTGTCTGATGGTCGTAACCACACTTTATTAGATATGGTGCGATCTATGATGTCTCTTACCGATTTACCACTATCGTTTTGGGATTATGCATTAGAGACAGCTACATTCACGTTAAACAGGGCACCGTCAAAATCCGTTGAGACGACACCGTATGAACTGTGGTTTGGCAACAAACCTAAGTTGTTGTTCCTTAAAGTATGGGGCTGTGATGCTTATGTGAAAAAGCTTCAACCTGATAAGCTCGAACCCAAGTTGGAGAAGTGCGTATTCATCGGATACCCAAAGGAAACTGTTGGGTACACCTTCTATCACATATCCGAAGGCAAAATCTTTGTTGCTAAGAATGGATCCTTTCTAGAGAAGGAGTTTCTCTCGAAAGAAGTGAGTGGGAGGAAAGTAGAACTTGATGAGGTAATTATACCTTCTCCCTTATTGGAAAGTAGTTCATCACAGAAATCAGTTCCAGTGATTCTTACACCAATTAGTGAGGAAGCTAATGATGATGATCATGAAACTTCAGATAAAGTTACTACCAAACCTCGTAGGTCTTCTAGAATATGGTCCACACCAGAGTGGTACAGTAATCCTATTCTAGAAGTCATGTTACTAGACCATGATGAACCTACGAACTATGAGGAAGCGATGATGAGCCCAGATTCCGTGAAATGGCTTGAGGCCATGAAATCTGAGATAGGATCCATGTATGAGAACAAAGTGTGGACTTTGGTAGACTTGCCTGATGATCGGCAAGCCATAGAAAATAGATGGATCTTCAAGAGGAAGACGGACGTTGATAGTAGTGTTACTATCTACAGAGCTCAACTTATCGGAAAAAGGTTTTCGACAAAGTTCAAGGTGTTGACTACAATGAGATTTTCTCAACCGTAGCGATGCTTAAGTCTGTGCGAATCATGTTAGCAATTGCCGCATTTTATGATTATGAAATTTGGCAGATGGATGTCAAAACTACATTCCTGAATGTATTTCTAGAAGAAGAGTTGTATATGATGCAACCAGAAGGTTTAGTAGATCCAAAGGGTGCTAACAAAGTGTGCAAGCTCCAGAGATCCATTAATGGACTGGTGCAAGCTTCTCAGAATTGGAGTAAACGCTTTGATAGTGTGATCAAAACATATGGTTTTATACAAACTTTTGGAGAAGCCTGTATTTACAAGAACATGAGTGGGAGCTCTGTAGCATTTCTAATATTATATGTGGAGGACATATTATTGATTGGAAATGATATAGAATTTCTGGATAGCACAAAGGGATACTTGAATAAAAGATTTTCAAAGAAAGACCTTAGTGAAGCTGCTTACATATTGGGCATCAAGATCTATAGAGATAGATCAAGACGCTTGATAAGATTTTTCAATGAGTACATACCTTGACAAGTTTTTGAAAGAGTTCAAAATAGATCAGTCAAAGAAGGTGTTCTTGCATGTATTACAAGGTGTAAAGTTGAGTAAGACTCAAAGACTGACCACAGCAGAAAATAGAAAGAGAATGAAGGTCATTCCCTATGCCTCAGTCATAGGTTCTATAAAGTATGCCATGCTATGTACCAGACCAGTTATGTGCCTTGCTATAAGTTCGGCGAGGGGGTCGATAGCAATCCAGGAGTGGATCACTGTATAGCGGTCAAAGTTATCCTTAGTTACCTAAGAGGACTAAGGAAATATTTCTCGGTTATGGAGGTGATAAAAGAGTTCGTCGTAAAGAGTTATGTCGATGTAAGATTTTACATCAATCCAGATGACTCTAAGTCTCAATCTAGATACATATTGAAAGTGGGAGCAATTAGCTAGAGTAGCTCATGCAGAGCATTGTAGACATAGAAAATTTGCAAAATATATACGGCTCTGAATTTAGTAGACCCGTTGACTAAACCTCTCTCACAAGCAAAACATGATCACACCTTAGTACTCTTTGGGTGTTAATCACATAGCGATGTGAACTAGATTATTGACTCTAGTAAACTCTTCGGCTGTTGGTCACATGGCGATGTGAACTATGGGTGTTAATCACATATAGATGTGAATTATTGGTGTTAAATCACATGGCAATGTGAACTAGATTATTGACTATAGTGCAAGTGGGAGACTGAAGGAAATATGCCCTAGAGGCAATAATAAAGTTATATTTATTTCCTTATTTCATGATAAATGTTTATTATTCATTCTAGAATTGTATTAACCGGAAACTTAGTACATGTGTGAATACATAGACAAAATAAATTGTCCCTTGTATGCCTCTACTTGACTAGCTTATTAATCAAAGATGGTTATGTTTCCTAACCATAGCCATGTGTTGTCATTTGATGAACAGGATCACATCATTAGGAGAATGATGTGATGGACATGACCCATCCGTTAGCTTAGCATTATGATCGTTACAGTTTCATTGCTACTGCTTTCTTCATGACTTATACAAGTTCCTCAGACTATGAGATTATGCAACTCCGGAATACCAGAGGAACACTTTGTATGCTATCAAATGTCACTAAATGGGTGATTATAAAGATGCTCTACGGGTGTTTCCGAAAGGTGTTTGCTGGGTTGGCATATATCGAGATTAGGATTTGTCACTCCATGTTTCGGAGAGGTATCTCTGGGCCCTCTCGGTAGTACTCACCATTATAAGCCTTGCAAGCATTGTGACTAAAGAGTTAGTTGCGGGATGAAGTATTACGAAATGATTAAAGAGACTTGCCGGTAATGAGATTGAACTAGGTATGATGATACCGACGATCGAATCTCGGGCAAGTAACATACCGATGACAAAGGGAACAACGTATGTTGTTATGCGGTTTGACCAATAAAAGATCTTCATAGAATATGTGGGAGCCAATATGAGCATCCAGGTTCCTCTATTGGTTATTGACCAGAGATGAGTCTCGGTCATGTCTACATAGTTCTCGAACCCGTAGGGTCAGCACGCTTAACATTCGATGATGATTTGTATTATGAGTTATGTGATTTGATGAACCGAAGTTTGTTCGGAGTCCCGGATGAGATCATGGACATGACGAGGAGTCTCGAAATGGTCGAGATGTAAAGATTCATATATTGGACGACTATATTCGGACATTGGAAGTGTTTCGGAGAAGTTTTGGATAAAACCGGAGTGCCGGAGGTTACCGGAACCACCCCCCCACCCCCCGAAGAAGTTACGGGCCTTATGGGCCATAAGAGGGAAGCACACCAGTCCACAAGGAGCTGGTGCAGCACCCCTTGGTCAGGAGGCCGATTAAGACTAGGAGAAGGCCCCCCCCTTTCCTCCTCCTTCTCCCTTCCCCCTTTCCTACTCCGTGTGGCAGGTGGAATCCTACTAGGACTAGGGAGTCCTAGTAGGACTCCACACCTTGGCGCACCCCCTAGGGCCGGCTACCTCTCCCTCTCCCCCCTTTATATACGGGGGCAGGGGGCACCCTAGAACACACAAGTTGATCTTTTAGCCGTGTGCGGTGTCCCCCTCCACAGTTACACACCTCAGTCATATCGTCGTAGTGCTTAGGCGAAGCCCTGCGCCGGTTACTTCATCATCACCGTCGCCACGCCGTCGTGCTGACGGAACTCACCCTCGTCCTCAACTGGATCAAGAACATGAGGGATGTCATCGAGCTGAACGTGTGCTGAATGGGGAGGTGCCATACGTTCGGTACTTGATCGGTTGGACCGCGAAGAAGTTCGACTACATCAACCGCGTTATTGAAACGCTTCCGATTTCGGTCTACGAGGGTATGTAGACAACACTCTCCCCTCTCGTTGTTATGCATCACCTAGATAGATCTTGCGTGATCGTAGGAATTTTTTTCAAATTACTGCATTCCCCAACATAGATCCCATTGGATCTCAGATCAAACGACCTCAAAGCTCGTATCACCATAGCATCCAAGCTGCAAGAGAACCTAATGTTTTCTCACACGAGGGAATATGAGGTGCTCCCGCACCGTAGATTCTATGGTGATATGATTTCACGGAGATCTAATGGCCCACAGTAGGAGGTTTGAATGTTTTTGCAATATATGGCTGAGAGAGTTTGGGTATTGCGCAGAAAGTACAAGTACTATGCATGTGCCATCTGATCACAGATCATACGACCTAGATGCTCGTATCACCGTAGCGGCTAATTAAGCTATGGGGAGCACCTAATATGTGCAACTGGGAGCCGTTGGATCCAAAATGCAGTGGCATACACGAGGCTTGAATGTTTTATTTGAAAAAAAACCTTTGGAGGGTTTGGAAATTGCGCATAATTACAAAGACTACTCCAAAGCCATTGGATCTCACTTCCAATGATGTAAAAACTTGTATCACCATAGCATCTAAGTTGCGGGATGGATGTGATATTCTATGTCGCTGTCATTTTTGTTCGTAAACTTGCAAAATACGTGTAACTCGTGTTGTTACTTGTCTAACTGCGCAAAGTGTTTGTTCAAAAAAACCATCCTACACAGGAATATCGGAACAACACATAGGGGTCCCACTTGTCATTAATCAAATTTGGACCTAAAGCTAACAAATCTGAAAGACGAGATTCGAACTGGCAACCTAGACTACAAAGCGTAAGTCGATAACCTGAAACAACAACGGTTGTTGGCTTTGTCCCATAACTTGATTTTATACAGTATTACATTGAGTAGAGTAGAGGGAGTGCCTCGTCAACACGTGCATGACCGTTGACTCACTTACTGGTGGGTCCCAGGTTTGCGATCTCTCTCTCCTCTCCATCATCTAACCTTTAGACGCACGGGCACACACGAAGAGTGGCTCTAGCTTGCCGCGGTGTTATTATAACTAAAAAAGCTTCAAAAATAGAAGAATATCCTAGAACAAGAGATGTTGTGGCTGGTCGAGACAGAGCTAACCACACCTATCCTCCGTGCCACGTTAGCATGATGAAGTTGTGTGGCTAGAGGGGTGTTTTCGACCGACTGGCTGGGTCCTGAGGTCGAACCATAGGTACTATGTTTGATACAGTATATTTTTACACGCACATTTTTCCTCCATGCCGAGACGTGGCACACCCTACCGCGCAGTTTCGGGGTCCTCCCGGGTGGTGCACGCATATATTCTTCCTTGCCGAGACGTGGGACGCCCTACCATGCATTTTCTGGGTCCTCCTCGGTCGTAGCACCGAAGCAAGTAAATGAGTCGTCAAATCACGAAAGACCACCTTTCCCGCCGAGTACATCAGTGAAGCACGGTGGCTAGCTATTTGGGCTAGTGCGACCAATTAGCTAGGCTGCCGCCACATTTGTTTTTTCACCCCTTTTTCTATCTCCTTGCTGGTAGGTAAATTTAAATATCCACTGCAGCGTTGCTGTGGTGTTTGGGTGCGGCAAGATTTTTAATTTTTTTATTTACGGGAGCAGGCACGTCAGGATTTTTAATTTTTTGATTGACGGGAGCAGGCACGGCAGGATTTTTAATTTTTTTATTGACGGGAGCAGGCGCGGCATCAATTAGTCATGATGACTCCGCCTGTAAAATCCACTGCTTCCTAATGTGAGAAGTCGTCGACTAGTGTTTTCCAATGGTGAAAACCAAAATATTCCCCACTCCTCGGTTGGATCCCTCCGCCTTCCCGTAGATTGCATTGCCTTTCAGCCGTTTCATCCCCTTTGCTTCCTCTCCCCATTGCTTCTACCTGGTGCCATTGCGGCGTAGCAGATCACGGAGTCTGAGGTGAGGCGCCTGACACTGGAGCTCCAGGCCAATGATGCGGAGCTCAGGGCCAAGGACGTGGAGCTCCATCAGCTCAAGGAGGAGAGGAGTGCCATGCTCCTCCATTATGTGCGGGAGTTCACGGAGCTTCAAAAGCGGTAGGCGTCCACCACAAAGATGCTCGAGGCGTCGGCAATGTTGCTGCAGAAAGCGGGAGATACGATAGGCCGTCAGGAGAGCTGGCTGGAGCGCGAGCGGGCCGATCGTGACGAGGTCCAGGATCGCCTCAGTCACTTGGCGGACCAAGTTTCCACACACGTGTTGCGGCTGCGCGATGCCTACCGTCGTGCTAGCGCGACCATGCTGGCCGTCAGGCTAAACCCGTTCGACCACCCCGTCGACTGCAACGAGCTGTAGCTTCCTGACCTGGTCTCCTTCTTCACCTATATCTCTGAGGAGCTAAGCCGTCTCCGCGTGATGGTGGGGGCGGAGCTGGACAAGGAGGGGTTGCGGGCTGCCGTCGCCGTTGCCGGGCGAATCCTCTCAGGGCTCCGCCACCGGAATCCATTCGTGCCACTGGACGCCGTCTTTGACGAGCTGGCTCCCGTTGACCGGGAGCGGGCTCTGCGGGCAGTTTCACCCTGCATCACCAACATCATGCGCCTCGAGAAGCAAAGGGACTTCGGTGGTGTTTAGGCGCCCTTTGCATGGGCATGTCCATGTCTCAGTGCAATATGACTGTTGGATCAAACTCAGACGGTGCAGATCAGTCACTATAGCACAAAGCGTGTGGGTGTATTTGGTTGCATTCTCATCTCAATATATTTGTTCCCTCTTCATGTATTTGTGTTAACCTACTAGTGTGGACTCATGCACACTTCATGCACTCTGCCAAACACCCAAAAGTGGGTCGAGAAGGGAAATTTTGCTCCCATCCCATGCACCCTTCACACACCCTGCCTTACACTGATTTGTGCTTCATATGGTTCATGTTTCATGGAGTACTGTAGCACCGTACTCTCCATGCGTTGTAGACCTAGTTCTGTTAACATTGATCTTACCGATCATTCTCGACCGGACAGTGAAAAGGCGGTACTATGTTACTACATTACTGTTCATATAGTTGACATGTGCACAACATCATTTGTTACCGTCATATCTTACTACACTAACAACAAGATTATGTATTACTAACGTATGAACCACTGCACATACCTAGTAGTAGGAGCACTGTGTAAGTTCAAGTGGCTGCCGTGTTTTGCACTCCTCCGTCGTAAGAGTGGAAACGCTTGCTGTAATCATTTTTTTCTTCAGAAAAATAGTGGACATGCTCTACCATGCGGATCCTCCTCCACGGTCGTCGGGAACCTTGCTACTCACTTTCGCCGACGTGTGGGACAGCCAGCATCGGGGTCCACCAGCCATGCACTAAATTACTCCGTAGTAGAGTGCCCAACTGCATGGTAGACTACCCCGATCGAAGCACCGCAGTAATGCCCAATGAGCCGTCAAATCACAAAACCCCCTCCTTTCTAGCAGTAAGTTGGACGGACAAAGCAACCATCATTCCACTCTTCTCTCTCAGCTTCCTCTCTTGAAGAAAACCCCCACTCACTTCTCTCTCATCTCGTTCCTCATTTCTTCAAGAAAACCCCGACCTGCTTCTGCCATTGTTCTTCTCTCCCAAAGAAGCAAAGGTGAGTGCATCAATGGTGTTGATTCTGGCCAAGGCCCGGTCTTGCAACCCCGAGACTGATCCTATAACTCCCTCTCTGTTCTTATTTTGGGTTTGTGATTATGGTTTCTTTTCTTTTATTTCTATTTGACAGTTTCTTTATGGACACTGGAGGATTGGCCGGAGTGATGTCTATGGCTCTGGCCAAAACCATCGAGGCTCATGGTACGAAGAAGCGCAAGCACCCCGTCAAGACTATCGCAGACAAGCTCAAAGCCATCGCCCTGTCCAAGCCCCCCTCTCCGGGATCCCTCATTAAGCAAGTCCAGGTAATATCTCTTCGACGATCTTTTTCTTGATCTTGATCATGTTTTTTCATCTAACACGTAGTACTAGTACTAGTTGTACAACTTTCTGGGTGGTCTTGCATGTGATTTTTGTGTGCCAAATGACGGTTCTAAATTCCTCTTTGACCAAAACATGCGAGAGGTTGACACTGATTTCTTATAGATTACTTTCAACTAATTTATGAATTATGAACATCAATGCTACCTTTGAAGAGGGTATATTAGCCTTAGTAACTTGTATTATGGATATTGCAGGTAATCCCTCTGCTCTCATGCCTTTGAAGACATGTTCTAGTGTATTTGTTCACTCATTTCTGTGTGTATATGTAGTCATATATGGAGTATAATATCGAAAATCATCTTATATTTCTGCATGGAGGTAGTAATAAAATATTTGGTTTCTGTTTGAATTAGAACCAGGCCCGCGGTGGAGATGAAGTTCTCAAAGTCATGACGTGTGAACTGGAAGACCTGAGGATGAGTTCTACTACTAAACTATCCAGCTGATGTGTCCTTATCGTCACGTGTCCTAAACTAGTGTTTTCCTGTAGCATTGTTGTCAGGTGTGTTCTCAAAGTTGTACTTCACCACAATAATTTCCTGGTTGTGCCTTCGATTACAAAGGGTGTGGTTCTTGTAAAGCTTCCCGACAAATCTGATGTGGCATGTCTTCATTGTCATGTTTATGAGTGGAAAGACTACTCTGTTAGGTTCTCCAAGGTTGACGAGATGGTGATGGTGTAGGTAGACATCTTGTAACGCCTCGGGTTCGATGCGCCAGGTGTCTTCCAGCTATTCGTCGTTGTTGCCATGTCATTTGCTTGGGTGTTGCACTTTGCCTTGTCATCTTGTTTTGCTTTGTTCCTTTACTTGTTGCATATGCCATGCTCATCATTGTTATATTGCATTGCCTCTTGTCATTTTTCATGCTAGTCATATACCTTTTGGTAATCATCATGTTGTTGCCATGTTCATCTTGTGCATTGCCCTTTATATATGTTGTGTGTTGCTCTTGTTTGCATCATCTCTTGCCATGAGTAGCCTCATCTAGCTTTGTCATGCATCATGCTTGTTGTGCATCATGTATTGTCTATGTGTGGTGTGTTTACCATGTTGTGTGCTTCTTCTCGATAGTTCTCGTTTCGTTGCGATCGTGAGGATTCGTTCGTCTACGCTTGGTTCGTCTTCGTGGCTTCATCTTCATGGACTCGTTCTTCTTCCTTGCGGGATTTCAGGCAAGATGACCGCTACCCTGGATCTCACTACTATCATTGCTATGCTAGTTGCTTCGTTCTATCGCTTTGCTGCGCTACCTATCATTTGCTCTTCAAGCCTCCCAAATTGCCATGAACCTCTAACCATTGTCACCCTTCCTAGCAAACCGTTGTTTGGCTATGTTACCGCTTTGCTCAGCCCCTCTTATAGCGTTGTTAGTTGCAGGTGAAGTTGAAGATTGCTCCATGGTGGATAGGATTATGTTGGGATATCACAATATCTCTTATATTATTAATGCATCTATATATTTGGTAAAGGGTGGAAGGCTCGGCCTTATGCCTGGTGTTTTGTTCCACTCTTGCCGCCCTAGTTTCCGTCCTACCGGTATTATGTTCCCAGATTTTGCGTTCCTTACGCAATCGGGTGATTTATGGGACCCCCTTGACAGCTAGGCCCAACCTTTGTTTTACCATTTGCCTCACCACCACCTACCTTTCCCTTGGGAGTAATTAACCCAAGGGTCATCTTTATTATAGCCCCCCCCCCCCCCGGGGCCAGTGCTTCTCTAAGTGTTGGTCCGAACCGAGCAGCCTGCGGGGCCACCTCGGGGAAACTCGAGGTCTGGTTTTACTCGTAGCTTGACTTATCTGGTGCTGCCCTGAGAACGAGATATGTGCAGCTCCTATCAGGATTGTCGGCGCATCGGGCGGCTTTGCTGGTCTTGTTTTACCATTGTCGAAATGTCTTGTAAACCGGGATTCCGAGACTGATCGGGTCTTCCTGGGAGAAGGTATATCCTTCGTTGATCACGAGAGCTTATCATGGGCTAAGTTGGGACACCCCTGCAGGGTATAAACTTTCGAAAGCCGTGCCTGCGGTTATGTGGCAGATGGGAATTTGTTAATGTCCGGTTGTAGATAACTTGACACCAGATCCAAATTAAAATACATCAACCGCGTGTGTAGCCGTGATGGTCTCTTTTCGGCGGAGTCCGGGAAGTGAACACGGTTTATGTGTTATGATTGACGTAATTAGGAGTTCAGGATCACCTCTTGATCATTGTTAGCTTCACGACCGTTCCTTTGCTCTCTTCTCGCTCTTATTTGCGTATGTTAGCCACCATATATGCTTAGTCGCTGCTGCAACCTCACCACTTTACCCCTTCCTTACCCATTAAGCTTTGCTAGTATTGATACCCATGGTAATGGGATTGCTGAGTCCTCGTGGCTCACAGATTACTACAACAACAGTTGCAGGTACATGTTATGCGATGATCTTGACGCGAGAGCGATGTTTGCTTGTTTGGAGTTCTTCTTCTGCCTCTTCTTCGATCAGGGGATAGGTTCCAGGTCCGCAGCCTGGGCTAGCAGGGTGGATGTCGTTTGAGTTTCTGTTTATGTTCCATCCATAGTCGGATGTTGTTATCATGTATGATGTTGTTGTATTCGTGTGGCATTGTATGCCTTTTGTATGTATCCCCATCTATTATGTAATGTTGATGTAATGATATCCACCTTGCAAAAGCGTTTCAATATGCGGGTCTATCCTTGGTGGGACCTTCGAGTTCCTTTTGGATAGGGTCGCATATTGGGCATGACAAGTTGGTATCAGAGCCTCGACCGACCTTAGGAGCCCCCTTGATTGATCGTGTAGTTTGGCCGTCGTTGAGTCTAGAAAAAAACTGTTTTCGGAGTCTAGTTATATCGGAGAGTAGGAATTCTCTTTACTCCTCAGCCCCTTCGTCGCTCTGGTGAGGAATCTTGACGTAGGTGTTTTGAATTACTCCTCTTCCCATTCAAATTTTTCTTTAGGATCACACAGTTGGTTTTCTGATTGTTGGTTCTCAGCTCTTTTCATCCGGTGCATCTCTCGTCAAGTCGACTCGAGCCTCTTCTTCTTTGCCAAGTTCAATCCTCAGTTGTTTTCTTTTCCCACCCGCCCACCCTTTTCTTCTTGGAGCCGGAGTCCATAATCGAGTATCCTTCCTACTCATGCGAAGTCTTTGCTTTCTTTCCTAAATTATTTCAACCGGTGTTCTTTCTTCAAGTTATTAGTCGGTTCTCCTTTCCAAGTTGCCTTTGTTTTCCCGCCCTCCCACCCTCTTCTTCTCGGAGCCTGAATCTCTTTCGAGCATCAATTTCATTCGTACGGAGCCTCTTCAGTCTTCCCTCAATTATTTCAACCGGTGAATTCTCGTTTCGTTCGACATTCTTCATCCCTTTCTTTTTTCGGTGGACAGAATTCAAGTTTTTTTTCGGTTGATCGTATTCTTTCCCTCAGCTCAAATATTTCCCTTTGCTCGTTCACCTCTCGCCAGTTTATCCTTCCGGAGTTCGGAAGACATCTCAGGAGATTCGTCTGTGTTCCAATTAATTCGAGGTTGTCACCTCATTCAAATATTTCATTCATTCCGGTGCATCATCTATCTGTTCAACATCCCTTTCCAACGGTGTTATCTCTTCAGTGGGCCCTAACCCACAGGTCTTTTCCTAGGATCTTACCTGACTCTTCTAATTTCCCGGAGCTATTCTCAAATCCTTTTTGATGTTTGACGTAAGTATGAATTTCATCAGTCAGATCTTTTCCAAGATCAATTTCAAATCATTTTCATTGTTGCCTCAACCTCCTTCGCTTTTCATTTCCCCGGAGTATCTCAGTAATTCTGGTGGTGTTTCTCGTCATCATTTGAAGACCAAAGAAGAAGATTTCTCTTAAATTTTGTCCGTTCTCCCGGAGATTCGCGGTGCTAGCTCGATGTTATCCTATCAAATTGTTTCAAGTCATGCAAATTCTTTTCACCCAGCCGGAGCTTTTCAGGAGTTGCTTTCTCTCTTGATCATCCGGAGGCCATCTTTTCAGAAGATTTCTTCGTTCTAAGTTTTCAGATTCGTTCTCCAATTATTCTATATTTGTGCCCTTTCGTTCGTCTCAATATTCTTCCGGTGCTTCGTTCAAGTATGCTTCAATCAGCTCGCGGTCTCTTCTTTCAATTGCATCTTCATTCCCTCAAGTATATTCTTGCTTTTCCTATTCTTCCCGGTGATTCATTCTCTTTCATCAGCCATTTTCGAATTCTTACGGTGGTTCGTTCAAGATTCTTTTTCCTTGATTGTCATTTTAATTCATTCGTTCTTTTCAATCTTACCAGTGGCTCATGAAGACTTTCTCAAGTTTGCGATATGTCACTTCTCAATCCTCTTCAAGAAGAATAAGTAGTATGCAAAATCCATTGCTTGTCATCAATTTAGTTTGATGAAGGATAGGCATACAATAAATCTTATTCTTATTTCATCCAAGTGAGTAATCCCTTCCTTCAGAGTTTGTTCTTGGATAAATTCTAGTTCCAGGTGCTTTCATCTTTTCTTTTCCGGAGTTCAAATTTCCTCAGCCATTTCGTTGAAACCTCCATCTAAATCATCGCAAGGCTCATCTTATTCTTTCGTCCTTCATTCTATCTCATCATCCTTTTGTCACCGGAGTTCTTCATGGTGGTTCTTCATGATTTAATTCATTCTTCAAGAGTTCATCAAGATTCTTGTTCAAGGAGTGTTAGTATCTTTTGTTCTTGCATCTCGAGGTGCAATTAAATCTCCGTATTCTTTTGAAGTGGAATTTTGCATTTCTTCGTTCTTCTCAGCTATCCAATCATTTCCGTTTGTGGCCGGTTATCACCTTATCATTTTGAGATGTTATCCATAAGACCACAACAAGCTTATTATTTTCGTTGTTGATGTTCTCAACAACTCCGTTCAATCTTTCCTTCTAAAGATGCTTTCAATTTCATTCGTGGCACAAGTTGTCATTTTCTTCTCCGTTCTTTTCATTCAACTCTTTCAATTCTTTCCGGAGGTTTTGTGTCATGTCTTCATCAAGTATCATTCCATCCTCTCAAGCTCGCGCTCTATTCCTCCATGTTTCAGCCGGAGTGCTGCCTAAATCCTTTTCAGTCTTATTCGTTTTGTATCTCGTTCTAACCGGAGTGGTTTCAGAGTCTATATTGTTCGTTGACCTTTTGATTCTCGTCTTAGTCATCATTCCTCTATTCTTCCCGAGTGCTCTCGACTCTTTTCTCCTCTCTATTTTGTTCTTATTTCACCTCATCCCTTCCCCCCCCCCCCCCGTCTCGGTCATAAGATCTCGGGACGAGATCTCTTGTTAGTGGAGGAGAGTTGTAACGCCCCGGATTCGATGCGCCAGGTGTCTTCCAGCTATTCGTCGTTGTTGCCATGTCATTTGCTTGGGTGTTGCACTTTGCCTTGTCATCTTGTTTTGCTTTGTTCCTTTATTTGTTGCATATGCCATGCTCATCATTGTTATATTGCATTGCCTCCTGTCATTTTGCATGCTAGTCATATACCTTTTGGTAATCATCATGTTGTTGCCATGTTCATCTTGTGCATTGCCCTTTATATATGTTGTGTGTTGCTCTTGTTTGCATCATCTCTTGCCATGAGTAGCCTCATCTAGCTTTGTCATGCATCATGCTTGTTGTGCATCATGTACTGTCTATGTGTGGTGTGTTTACCATGTTGTGTGCTTCTTCTCGATAGTTCCCGTTTCGTTGCGATCGTGAGGATTCGTTCATCTACGCTTGGTTCGTCTTTGTGGCTTCATCTTCTTCATGGACTCGTTCTTCTTCCTTGCGGGATTTCAGGCAAGATGACCGCTACCCTGGATCTCACTACTATCATTGCTATGCTAGTTGCTTCGTTCTATCGCTTTGCTGCGCTACCTATCATTTGCTCTTCAAGCCTCCCAAATTGCCATGAACCTCTAACCTTTGTCACCCTTTCTAGCAAACCGTTGTTTGGCTATGTTACCGCTTTGCTCAGCCCCTCTTATAGCGTTGTTAGTTGCAGGTGAAGTTGAAGATTGCTCCATGGTGGATAGGATTATGTTGGGATATCACAATATATCTTATATTATTAATGCATCTATATATTTGGTAAAGGGTGGAAGGCTCGGCCTTATGCCTGGTGTTTTGTTCCACTCTTGCCGCCCTAGTTTCCGTCATACCGGCATTATGTTCCCAGATTTTGCGTTCCTTACGCAATCGGGTGATTTATGGGACCCCCTTGACAGTTCGCTTTGAAGAAAACTCCTCCAGCAAGGCCCAACCTTCGTTTTACCATTTACCTCACCACCACCTACCTTTCCCTTGGGAGTAATTAACCCAAGGGTCATCTTTATTATAGCCCCCCCCCCCCCGGGCCAGTGCTTCTCTAAGTGTTGGTCCGAACCGAGCAGCCTGCGGGGCCACCTCGGGGAAACTCGAGGTCTGGTTTTACTCGTAGCTTGACTTATCTGGTGCTGCCCTGAGAACGAGATATGTGCAGCTCCTATCAGGATTATCGGCGCATCGGGCAGCTTTGCTGGTCTTGTTTTACCATTGTCGAAATGTCTTGTAAATCGGGATTCCGAGACTGATCGGGTCTTCCTGGGAGAAGGTATATCCTTCGTTGATCACGAGAGCTTATCATGGGCTAAGTTGGGACACCCCTGCAGGGTATAAACTTTCGAAAGCCGTGCCTGCGGTTATGTGGCAAATGGGAATTTGTTAATGTCCGGTTGTAGATAACTTGACACCAGATCCAAATTAAAACGCATCGACCGCGTGTGTAGCCGTGATGGTCTCTTTTCGGCGGAGTCCGGGAAGTGAACACGGTTTATGTGTTATGATTGACGTAAGTAGGAGTTCTGGATCACCTCTTGATCATTGTTAGCTTCACGACCGTTCCTTTGCTCTCTTCTCGCTCTTATTTGCGTATGTTAGCCACCATATATGCTTAGTCGCTGCTGCAACCTCACCACTTTACCCCTTCCTTACCCATTAAGCTTTGCTAGTCTTGATACCCATGGTAATGGGATTGCTGAGTCCTCGTGGCTCACATATTACTACAACAACAGTTGCAGGTACAGGTTATGCGATGATCTTGACACGAGAGCGATGTTTGCTTGTTTGGAGTTCTTCTTCTGCCTCTTCTTTGATCAGGGGATAGGTTCCAGGTCGGCAGCCTGGGCTAGCAGGGTGGATGTCGTTTGAGTTTCTGTTTATGTTCCATCCATAATCGGATGTTGTTCTCATGTATGATGTTTTTGTATTCGTGTGGCATGGTATGCCTTTTGTATGTATCCCCATCTATTATGTAATGTTGATGTAATGATATCCACCTTGCAAAAGTGTTTCAATATGCGGGTCTATCCTTGGTGGGACCTTCGAGTTCCTTTTGGATAGGGTCGCATATTGGGCGTGACACATCTCTCACGAAGTCCATGGCCAAGTCAGTTGTGCGAGGTTCATCCCGTAGGTTTGTGGCAAGAAATAGTCTATAGAGTTTAATTAGTGCAAATTTGCTTGTCTGTAGTAAGTACTATTGTTCAGTACTTGATTTGTGTTTGTGAACCCTGTATTGTTTAGTACTGGTGCTTTTGGTGTGTGGTGAGTCCTGAGAACAGTCTATGTTAATGTATGTCCACTCAATTCAGTATGTATATTTTGAAGTATCCCGATCATCTTTTTGTGAGGACGGTTTATCAGTTATGGTTACACTCCAATATCTGTATGCAGTGCAGGGTTTATCGCACCCACCAGGATTTCCAGTCCCATGGATGTTCGGTCCATACGATTTGTCACAACCTTTGGACTGTCCTGCTTGTGGGAGTTGGGGGACTCTGCATGCCACGCGTAGTTGGACGATCAATCTTCTCCTTAGTACTTCAACATAGTGATTTCCTGGTAAGGATTCACTCGTGCCACATCAAGTAAATCTTATTGATTTACTGCCTAAATCTTATTGATTTAATGTCATGTTTTCTTTCTTTTCCTGCAATTATATGTTGCAGGTTTTGCCATGTGACATTCATCACAGAATAAACGGTTTGGTTTGCTCTACGATGGCTATTTTTGCAGGTTTTACTTATTATGTCGTGTCAGTAACGAAGTCACTGCCCATCAATTATATTACTGGAAAAAATTGACCAGTTTGTTGTCTGAGTACAAGCTGAATCCCTATGATGAACTGCAGTTTGGTTTAACAAACACGCCACAATTAGTCCTTCTCACATTTAAAAGAAATGAAGAAAAAATGGATCATGGTCAAGGAGCCTAGTCAAATTAGAAAGCTGATCATAGCAGACCAGACATGATCGCTGCTGTCTCGCACCTTGGTACCACCTTCAACAATGGATCGAGCACCGGCAGTTGCTCTAGCACTGACAGCCAGCAGCTTAGTCTGATCCAGCCGAGGATTGGGCACTGACCGCGTCAGCGGATCAGGCTGATCTACCGAAGGATCGGGCATCGACACCGGCACCTGCTCCGACACTAGCACTTGCTCTACAAGGAGCACCATCTCCGACAGCAGCAGCGGCACTACCAGTCGCATCGGCACGGGCACCAGCAACGGCTTCGGCACCTGCATCAACACTTGCACTTGCATCTGCTCCGGCCCGTGCAATGACAACCGAATGAGCAGTTGCACCGGCAATAGACTGGGTTGTAGTTCGCACTTCATATACTAAAGTCCTTACAAAAACCGACATGTACACCTTCTTAGTAAGCATTGGTCGCCCCAAGTGCTTCATTCTTTTTTCTTTCCATGTTGTTTCACATGATTCACTGTGTTGATCTAACTATTTGTGTATGTATTCTTGTTTGCAAATAGAGAATCCCTAGAGAAACGAGGGAGTTGTTCAACAATCCGGGCGGCCGTGGCCACATTTCTCTTACCATGCACAACCTTGGTGTGAATGAACCTGCTCAATATATCATAAGTACAAAGGATGGTCGCATGATGATTGATGCTAAAGGATGGTCAAGGTTCAAATCTAAATCATATCTTGTGGTGGGGGAGATGTCAAAATCGAACTTTCTCGGCAAGGAGAGCTGGTCCAAATCAACTTTGAAATTCTTGAGTAGCAGCACGCAACTACCAAACTGATCTATCCTCCGAGAGAGTTGATGTAATAATATGGCATGGTGAAACAAGTGTCATGTGTGTATAAGTAGTATGATAGTATTATTTATCACATGGTAGATCGTTGATAGAATTGCAACTCTGATTGCTGGTTAGGAACTATCATTTGATTTCATTCCAACAGCTACCGTGCTTTATTCAATTTTGTGTATTCGCCTTGCGACAGCATCTAAATCCAGCATTGTACCGATCGCTTGCAATATGAAAAGCCCCGAGGTAGAACACATGGGGCCCCAAACATGCAGGCCCACCGAACTGTGGCCCAAAGTCCAAAACGGTGAGCATGTCTGAGTATTATATTCCCAGCTGAACCCCCATAATGCCTGTGCATTGCACGTAACATCAAGATGCATTTGTATGAGTATTTTATCTTGTCAGAGAAAAGGATGAACAAAGGAAGGCCTTATTTGCAAATGTGGTGAGGTATGTGGGTACCTTTTTGCAAAATTGCCATAGTTTCCATCCTATCCATCAGATATAAATCGGACGGCCTATATTGCAGGATGGCAGGCACACCTTCATCACCAACTCGTCTATACTGTGTTAAAAGAACTCTGTTTTTTATAATTATATTTGTTATATATATTCCCCTTGATTTTTCTTATGTATAAAGTTGTGATATAAAAGATTTGTATATTTCTTTACAGAGGGAGTATCTCTCTGTCAAAAATATATTTATGTGTAACTAGTTACTCCTGTCTTTCTACTTCCTTTCGCTAATATGTGGGGCATCCGGCAATGGGGTCCACGTGCCATATGCACCAAATTAGAGTGCACAACTACATGGTAGACACACCCCGGTCGTAGCGCCGTAGTAATGCCCAATGAGCCGTCAAATCACAAAACCCCCCACCTTTCCAGCTTTAGCAGTAAGCTGGACGGACGAAGTGGCAATATTTCACTAGGCCTGAATCCCCTTCTCCCTCGTCTGCTTGTTCAGAGAAAAACCCATCTCGGCGATTGCATAGGGTTTTCTCATGGAGAACCAGGTACGAACATTTCATCCATCCCCGATAAATCCAAGTCCCTTGGTCGCGGGTAATCCTAGGTTGGCAGCCACCGCCATTGATGCATTTTTCTTCCTACTGAATCTAGTGTGTTTAATTTGCAGTGCCCAAAGTGTGAGGACCCTACAGGTTTTTACGCCCTCAGCGAGACGCCACACTTGTTCCTTCTCATCCTAACACGGGATTTTAAAACACGCACACTATGTTCCTAGAATCCTCTTTTCTATCCGGGAGGGTGGGTTTTTTGAACATGTTGTCGACTAATTTGAAAATTTTGATTGCTATATTTGGATAAAAGGTACTAGTACGATGGTCAACACTGACGTGAAGTGGGAAATTATTTCTAGATTTGGATAGGGAATACATTGTGTTCTCATATTATTTTTCCTGCATTGCATTACTTGCTCTGCCAGAACACATGTACTCAAGATGCTCGGCCTTGCCATAATTGGATACACCAGTTTAATGGTCACAGTGAAGACAAGCCATGGATATAAGTTCTGAGTTGGGTTCATGAACCAAGAAGATCACTGCTTTTTTTATGGCAGAACTTGGATAAACTTTCTCAAGTGTTACGGACTGAAAGTTGGCGCACGAATGTTGATGGAAATAGCAGAACCTGGTCTCATCTTCATTGCGATCTTCCACCCCGACGTTGTTCCAATTGTTCATCCATGTTAGTTTTGTATCTGGTTCTTGCTTGTTGCCTCGATTACTTCTTAATCCACCTATTTTGTCTAATTAATCACAATTTAAATTTAGAAGTAGCAACGAATCTCTCGCGAAGTCTAAATAATATTTTCTTATAATTGGTGGAACGTGTAGGTTTTTTCGAAGTTAAGCAGGCTGCTCGTTTGTTATTCTATAAGAACTCGGTTGTTACTGATGGCACTGAAGTTGACTAGGACGACATCCACAAGTTCCTACACTTCATTGATCGTCTTGAGGTCCTTGTGGGGCGTTTCAATGGTGGAAGGCCACATGGTATATGTGTGCCACTGCTGCACTCGTTGAACAGGTCCAACTGTATCAAGAAACTTATGGTACGAGTTGTTTTCTGTTATATATGTTGTTCATAAATTATACACAATTTTACAGTTGTGATCTTCTTGAAATAGAAACTGCCCAGTTCTATTGTTCCTATACATATGCCTGACCATGGTCGGGTCAGACTTGCGTTTGGTCACAACATGATGTTTATGTCGACCTACTCCATTCCCCTTGGAGGTGAAAAGATACTTATTCATGGGTGGTCTCAAATAATGAAGGCCCGTCCATCTTGGAGAATAGGACAGAAGATTATGTTCCTTCTTTTCCATGGCTCTAAAGCGAATATCTTGTTTATTGACCACATTGCGAGATGAAGCCGCTTTCAGAAGGTTGTGGATGCGCGGGCTAGCGCCTGTGCCTTGTCCTGGGGCTTGGCGGCCTCACCCTTGGTTAACTTTAGGCAACGTAGCACTATTCAAGGCATGCTTTGTACGGTTGAACCTGTATAAGTACTCATATTGCTTTCATCTATGGTTGTTAAGTGCCCCTGCTGGTTTCAGTTAAGGTTGTTAAGTAATCCTGCTGCTTTTACAGTCTGTCATGTTTCTTCAGTCATGTCTTCCTCCAGCCGCCAAAACCAAACCAGCGCCAACGGGGCCGCTTGCTTCCGCCTCCCATGACTGGCTGCGCCTCAACGCATGCATCGCCGCCCCACCGTCTCCTAAATCGTTAACACTGACATCCGAGGCCTCGCCGTCATCCTCCGCGCGCTTTGGTGCGCTCGCCGCGGCGCCGCCCTCTCGCGTTGTCAACATGGTCAATAAACAACAGGAATCGGCAGAAGTACATGGAGAGGATGACAGTAGGGGCCCACCATGTCAGTGTATGGAAAAAGAAAATGCTTCCTCCTGGTGGTTTCCTGACATCTGGGACCCACGACATTGTGAGCGTATATAGTCAATAGACAAGAGAACAGCACAAGATCGGCTGACACCTGGGACATAGCTGCTCGAGCAGTATTTTCTTTTTATTATTGTTGAGACGGAGCAGGGTTTCAACTGGGTTGTGGCCCGTCTAGCCCAGGCTTATATTTTATGTTCACCATATGACTAGCCCAACTATTTTTTCTTTGTGAAAATGAACCCAGTTTATTTTTTCTGAAGAATACCCAATCCAGGCCTACTTATTTTTCTACACCCAGATGGGCTGCAACTCTTTCAAGACGCATGCAAATCTTGAAAGTAATATGAAATGGGTTGTAAATATAAAAATAGATGACAAATTGGCAATTACTTTATAATTTCTGAATTTTTTCACATTTTCAGATTCCTATTTCACTGGGCTTTAACCTAATTTAAATATATCTTCAAAGTACTTTAAATCTGGCTTGACATTTCGGTATTAAAAATAGTTTGGACCCACAGAAATATGCAAAATCTCATTTAAATTTTTAACCCTGGCCCTGGCCAACAAAAACCGACTGCAATAAATTGCATAAGAAGTTGCAATGAGCTATATATAAATTATTTAAAAAATAGGGAATGGTCTGACTTGTGGGCCTATTAAGTTGATGCATATGCAAGATTTTTTTACTTATTATATATGTCAACAAACGATTCTAGCAGACGTAATCGTTGGATGTCAACCCAACGACCTCGTGTTTCTTCAATCTTTGATCTTCATGCTCCAGCCGCCAAATCCAGCGCCGGTGGGACCGCCTGCTCCCGCCTCCCGTGGCCGGTTGTGCTACCGCGCAGGCCTCACCGCCCCTACTACTCCCACTGCTGGCCAGGGCATCCCTCTACTCACCCACACATCCTGTTATTCTGCAGCGACGGCAGCCTCACACCGCAGCCGAACAAGTGAACCCTCGTACACCTCTCCACGCGGGCTTCCACTGCCGCGTCTTCCCTGGCTCTGTGTCGTCCCCTTCCTAGGCATCGCCATCGACCACTGCCCTGGTGCTCTCGGCGCGGCGTGGTCAACGTGGTCAAGGAACGACTTCCATCGAAAGAGTACTATACATGGAGAGGCTGACAGCTGGGTCCACGGCCGCAGCAAGGAAGTGCCTCCTTATTACGCGCAAAATAATGATTCCTCCACCTGATAGCAGGGACCCACCGGATGGGCCACCGTATTTCACGAAAAAAACGTTTCTCCCCAGACTGCTGGGACCCACCAGCTACATCTCCGCACGCAAGGAAGTGTGCCCATATTACAGGCAAAAGAAAAACGATTCGCCCCCTGACTGCTGGGACCCACCAGCTACATCTTCGCACGCAAGGAAGTGCGTCCATATTATGGGCAAAAAAAACGATTTGCCCCCTGACTGCTGGGACCCACCAGCTACATCTTCGCACGCAAGGAAGTGCCTGATAGTCGGGACCCACCTGGTCGAAGCATACATAGCATTGTTATTCTGATCGCGAACGTGTACGTACATACTGGTCGATCGATCGCCTTGCAACGATGAACTGTGGTCGAGTAAGTAGCGGCACATGTCATAGTAGAGCCCCCCACGTAGCAGTTCAGGTTGTCCCGTCTAAACTGTGTACACGTACATACATCCACACGCCAAAAAATACAACCACGTACGTACATACGGGCGGGGTCTCGAATGCCTACTCGCGCATACGTACGGCCAGGACTCGTGTATATGGTTGGGTCGGAACGGAGAAACTGCGTCGTCGTTGTGTTCATGGGAAGCCAACCGGCTGGGTCGAAACGGAATGCGTCGTCGTGTTCATTGGAAGCCAACCGGCTTGGACGGAACAACTAATGGAAACAAGGCCTGGCGTACCGCGGAACAGAAGAAATGGCCTTGTGTTCGACTGGCCACGGTCGAAACAGGATCCTGTTCATCGGGAGGGGTCTAGCGTACCGCAAAACGAAGGAAACGGACTTCTATTGGACCTCCTGCGGTAGAAACGGGGTCTTGTTGATCGGGAGGGGTGTGGCATACCGCAAAATGGAGGAAACGGACTTGTGTTGGAGCACTACGGTCGAAACGGGGGTCCTGTTCATCGCGGGGGGGGGGGGGGGTGGCGTAGCACAAAATGAGACTCCACGAGACACTATTCATCTCCACCGTCGACCTCCTCCAGCCTCCACAGGCTACTGTTCATCCATCGTCGACCTCCTCCAGCCTCCACCTGCGATTGTTCATCCACGGGCTCCTGTTCATCCAGCCTCCACCGCATGCTCCTCCACTGGCTACTGTTCAACCAGCCCTCTACACAGGGTCATGTTCAACCACCCCTCCACGGGCTACTATTCATCCAACCCTCCACCGGCTACTGTTCTACCAGCCCTCCATGGGGTCCTGTTCATCCAGCCCTCCACGAGGTCCTGTTCATCCAGCCCTCCACGGGGTCCTGTTCATCCACCCCCAGCCGGCTCGATTGGGGTCCTGTTCATCCAGCGACAACGACCTCTACTACCCCAGGGTCCTGCTCATCCAACCCCCATCAGGAACTGTTCATCCAACCCCCCCCCCCAACAACGCTCACCATTCATCCAGAGGCAGCATCGATCGGCTTCAGTTAGCAGCAGTAGCGAACGAAGGAAACACTCAATCGGGTTGAGTTAACAGCCATCGATCGATCGCTCGGGTTCAGTAATGCGTAGCCTACAGTGCAATCACTCGGGTTCAGTTAGGCGAACGCCTCGCTCGGGTTCAGTTAGAGGTTAACTATTGATCGATCGCTCGGGTTCAGTAACGCGTAGCCTACAGTGCAATCGCTCGGGTTCAGTTAGGCGAACGCCTCACTGGGGTTCAGTTAGAGCCCAACGCCTCGCACCCACGCACGTACGTCTACGAGAGAAACGCGCATCACTCGGCCCCCGACCACCCACCGTAACCGGGAACTCCCCGAAATGTTCCTCGCCCTCGCTTCTACCACGGTTTTTTCCGTCATGGACGGCCCAAAGAATGTCATGCAGCTGCGTCTCCGGCCCACCCAGGACGAAAAGCCCATTTTCTGTCATGATTTTTTGTCATAGAAGTAGGAGGTCACCACATCTATGATGATACCCGATTTTGTCACAATTATCGTCATAGAAGTGTCATAAGCATGATAGGAAAAAAATCCTTCGGCCCAAAATGTGACGGATGTGTCTTTTTTGTAGTATATTGTTGGCAAACCAAGATATTTATCTAATAAGGCCTCAGTGTCTATATGTAGGATTTCACATATCTCTGCTCTCGAGATCACACTAGTATTAGGACTAAAGAAAACGCTTGATTTTGCTACACTCACCATCTATCCAGAACTCTAACAATAGGTATCCAGAACATGTTGTAAGGAAGTTGCATTTAGAACATCTGCTCTCATGAGAATTAGAGAACTGTCAACAAATAGGAGATGTGACACTGACGGTGCATTTCTACACAATCTAACCCCATCCATGCCACCAACTTCTTCATACTACAACATACTAGATAACCCTTTTGCGCGGAGTAAGAAAAGATAGGGGGAAGGGGATCTCCCTGCCTAATACCTCTTGAAAGAGTAAACACATCTGTTTCTTGAGAATTGAATCTCACTAATACGTCTCTATCGTATCTACTTTTCCTAACGCTTTTCCTCTAGTTTTGGACTCTAATTTGCATGGTTTGAATGAAACTAACCCGGACTGGCGATGTTTTCAGCAGAACTACCATGGTCTTGTTTTTTGTGCGGAAATAAAAGTTCTCGGATTGAAATGAAACTTTGCGAGGATTTTTTATATAATAAAAGAGAATTACTGGATCCAAGAACAACCGAAGGAGGGCACCTGAGTGGGCACAACCCACCAAGGCGCCCCCCTCCTAGCGCGCCCAGGTGGGTTCTCCCCACCTGGTGGCCCCGCAGACCCTGAATCCAACTCCATAAATACCTATATTTCAGAAAAAAGTCAGAAAAATATATTATCGCGTTTCACGACACGGAGCCGCCGCCACCTCCTGTTCTTCATCGGGAGGCCAAATCTGGAGTCGTTTGGGGCTCCAGAGAGGGGGATCTTCGATCTTCGTCATCACCAACCCTTCTCCATCGCTAATTCCATGATGCTCCTCATAGGAGTGAGTAATTCCTTCGTAGGCTCGCTGATCGGTGAGGAGTTGGATGAGATTCATCATGTAATCGAGTTAGTTTTCTTAGGACTTGATCCCTAGTATCCATTATGTTCTGGGATTGATGTTGCTATGACTTTTCCATGCTTAATGCTTGTCACTTTGGGTTCGGGTGCCATGATTTTAGATCTGAACCGTTTATGTTATCAACATTATATCTATGTTCTAGATTTGATCTTGCAAGTTATAGTCACCTATTACGTGTTATGATCCGTAAACCCCGGAGTGACAGAAGTCGGGATACTTTTCGGTGATGGCCGTAGTTTGAGGAGTTCATGTATTCAATATATGCTAATTCTTTGTTCCGGTTCTCTATTAAAAGGATGCCTTAATATCCTTTAGTTTCCAATTGGACCCCGCTGACACGGGAGGGTAGGACAAAAGATGTCATGCAAGTTCTTTCCATAAGCACGTATGACTATTTATGGAATACATGCCTACATTATATTTATGAACTGGAGCTAATGTCGTATCGCCCTAGGTTATGACTGTTATATGATGAATATCATCCAACGAATTCAACGATCCAATGCATATGAATTTCTCTTATGCTATTCTTGCTAAGTTACTATTGTTGTTGTTACCGTTACACTCGCTACAAAATTAGTGCTATCACTGTTACCGTTACTATTGCTATTGCTACTATTATCAAAACTATCATATTACTTTGCTACCGATCACTTTGCTGTAGATAATTAATCTCCAAGTGTGGTTGAATTGACAACTCAGCTGCTAATACTTGCAAATATTCTTTGTCTCCCCTTGTGTCGAATCAATACCTTTGGGTTGAATACTCTACCCTCGAAAACTATTGCGATCTCCTATACTTGTGGGTTATCACTCACCTTATACCTTACTGAGCTTACACATGCCATTATCATTCCGATCCACTGTTCATGAAACCCAAGTTTTGCATCACACCTTCAAGGAATATCCACTCCACCCTGTCATATGCCTTGTGCATATCCAACTTCACAACACATTAACTTTCTTGTCCTGGTTTTTTTGTGCACACATTCATAAGCAATGAGTACATTATGTCTGATTAGTCTTTCCTGGGAGAAAAGCACTCTGAGTAGGAGATATTATTTCAGGCAGGATACATTTCAACCTTGAAGCTAACATCTTTGAGATGATCTTATGTAAAACGTTACATATACTAATAGGTCTATATTGAATTACCAGGTCAGGTGAACCTATCTTGGGCATGAGAACGATAGATGTACCATTCCATTTAGCCGGGATCTGATGAGAATTAATAGCAAACAAAACTTCCTGTGTAATCTCGTCACCTAGGATATTCCAAAAAAAAATTTCAAGATCGCATGAAGCCCATCTAGGCACAGAGCTTGAGATCACCAATACTAAAACAGCCTTACGAACATCATCATGCGTATACGGAGCCATTAACATACTATTCATGAATCCTCTCAAGAGGCCTCATTAACAAAACAGCCCAGGCTTTGTTAATGAGGCCTCTGTCAAGCCTCTCTCAATTTCTTCCTCTCTACCAAGTGAAGCAATCACCTCTATATCCCAAGTCTTTGATCTCACAGTCATCAATGTCCTGTTGAAAGGCATGCATGTACTGTTGGGCTCTGGGGTTTCCTCCCTATTTTTCATACAGAAATTATATCTTATTGAGACCCCAATCAGCAACCATGGGAGAGTATGATTATGATGGAGTTGATGCATATGATCCCATGTTTTATGTTTATTCTCCCACCGAAATTCACCATATATTCCGATCAGCCTCCACAAGTTATTGTTTTACTTGTTTTTCTGAAAAAATGTAACGGGGAAAATGATTGAGTTCAGTGAGTTTCCAGATGACTTTAACTCTGAGTTGTCAGATGGCATGGGGATTGAGGATATCGTGTATTGCACATAACTCGCTTCCCTTGGATTTGGTGCAAAAAATGTTGGTGTTGTGGTTGAATCCACTAACCCTGTTGTCGCCCTGAACGCTGCTGCCCATGAGGTTGAAACAATGCCCTGAAGTACTTTGAGCTTTATTAATATATGGGATGTCTTATTGGGGGGGGGGGGGTAAGTTTGCCAAGCGGAAGAGAGGTTCATTAGAGCTTAGAAAAACTACCTGATACGTCTCCAACGTATCTATAATTTTTGATTGTTCCATGCTATCATATTACCCGTTTTGGATGTTTATGGGCTTTACTAAGCACTTCCATATTATTTTTGGGACTAACCTATTAACCGGAGGCCCACCACAAATTGCTATTTTTTTGCGTATTTCAGTGTTTCATAGAAAAAGAATATCAAACAGAGTCCAAACGGAATGAAACCTTCGGGAGAGTTATTTTTGGAACAAACGCACTCCAAGAGACTTGGAGTGGACGTCAAGAAGCAATCGAGGAAGCCACGAGGCAGGGAGGCGCGCCCTAGGGGGGTGGGCGTGCCCCCCACCCTCGTGGGCCCCTCATGGCTCCCCTGACCGACTTCCTTCGCTTATATATATCACCATACCTTGAAAACATCCAGGAGCACCACGAAACCCTATTTCCACCGCTGCAACCTTCTGTACCCGTGAGATCCCATCCTGGGGCCTTTTCCGGTGCTTCGCCGGAGGGGGAATCGATCATGGAGGGCTTCTACATCAACACTATAGTCTCTCCGATGAGTTGTGAGTAGTTTACCACAGACCTTCGGGTCCATAGTTATTAGCTAGATGGCTTCTTCTCTCTCTTTGATTCTCAATACAAAGTTCTCCTCGATCTTTTTGGAGATATTTTTCATGTAACTCTTTTTGCGATGTGTTTGTCGAGATCCGATGAATTGTGGGTTTATGATCAAGATTATCTATGAACAATATTTGAATGTCCTCTGAATTCTTTTATGTATGATTGGTTATCTCTGCAAGTCTCTTCGAATTATCGTTTTGGTTTGGCCTACTAGATTGATCTTTCTTGCAATGGGAGAAGTGCTTAGCTTTGGGTTCAATCTTGTGGTGTCCTTTCCAGTGACAGCAGGGACAGCAAGGCACGTATTGTATTGTTGCCATTGAGGATAAAAAGATGGGGTTTATATCATATTGCTTGAGTTTATCCCTCTACATCATGTCATCTTGCCTAATGCGTTACTCTGTTCTTATGAAATTAATACTCTAGATGCATGCTGGATAGCGGTCGATGTGTGGCATAATAGTAGTAGATACAGAATCGTTTCGATCTACTTGTCACGGACGTGATGCCTATATACATGATCATGCCTAGATATTCTCATAACTATGCACTTTTCTATCAATTGCTCGACAGTAATTTGTTCACCCACCGTAATACTTATGCTATCTTGAGAGAAGCCACTAGTGAAACCTATGGCCCCCGGGTCTATTTTCCATCATATAAGTTTCCAATCTACTTTATTTTGCAATCTTTACTTTCCAATATATATCATAAAAATACCAAAAAAAATTATCTTATTATTATCTCTATCAGATCTCACTTTCGCAAGTGGCCGTGAAGGGATTGACAACCCCTTTATCGCATTGGTTACGAGGTTCTTGTTACTTTTTGTTAGGTACGGGGGATTTGCGTGTAGCCTCATACTGGATTGATACCTTGGTTCTCAAAAGCTGAGGGAAATACTTACGCTACTTTGTTGCATCACCCTTTCCTCTCCAAGGGAAAACCAACACCGTGCTCAAGAGGTAGCAAGAAGGATTTCTGGCGCCGCTGCCGGGGAGGTGTGCACCAAGTCAAGTCAAGATTTGATCTCCCGACAACGAGCCATTTCTGGCGCCGTTGCCGGGGAGGTCTACGCACAAGTCAAGACATACCAAGTACCCATCACAAACTCTTCTCCCTCGCATTACATTATTTGCCATTTGCCTCTCGTTTTCCTCTCCCCTACTTCAACCTTGCCGTTTTATTCTCCCTCGCATTACATTATTTGCTTCTTGTGTGCCTGTTTGCCCTGATGGCCTTGCCTAAAAACGTTGATCCTCACCT
The DNA here is from genome assembly GCA_963921465.1 of Triticum timopheevii. Lineage (NCBI taxonomy): Eukaryota > Viridiplantae > Streptophyta > Magnoliopsida > Poales > Poaceae > Triticum > Triticum timopheevii. Next base: position 119,847,467 of record OY997270.1, read on the forward strand.
TAGAAGGTTGGAAGAAATCGAAAACAATGTTAGAAGCTTTATGACTTTACAATCTGAGCATAATAATTTCTTTAGAAACGAGCTTAAAGAACAAAAAAGGTTTATGGAATACATGAATAAAGAGCTTGATGATATGTCTAAGGAGGTTTATGGTCTGAATTCTCAGTTTGCTCGTCTTGAAAAAATCAATATCCCAAATTTCTGATAAGCAGGCCACCTTAGTTAATAAGATGGCCACCAAACCAGAAGGGTTAGTAGGAAATAATGATGAAGATCTAAAAGTGATTGATGTGTCTCCTATTAAATATTTGTTTTGCAATATGAATCTTGATAATGATGGGACTGGAGATGAGTCAACTTTAGTTAAAAGGCGTCCCGATGATTCAGAGTTTTTAGATCTTGATGCAAAAATTGGTAAAAGTGGGATTGGAGAGGTCAAAACTTTACATAGCAATGAACCCACTATTTTGGATTTCAAGGAATTTAATTATGATAATTGTTTTTTAGTAGATTGTATTTCCTTGTTGCAATCCGTGTTAAATTCTCCTCATGCTTATAGTTAAAATAAAGCTTTTACCAAACATATCATTGATGCTTTAATGCAATCTTATGAAGAAAAACTTGAATTAGGAGTTTCTATCCCTAGAAAACTTTATGATGAGTGGTAACCTACTATTAAAATTAAAATTAAAGATCATGAATGTTATGCTTTGTGTGATTTGGGTGCTAGTGTTTCCACGATACCAAAAACTTTGTGTGATGTGTTAGGTTTCCGTGAATTTGATGATTGCTCTTTAAACTTGCACCTTGCGGATTCCACCATTAGAAAACCTATGGGAAGGATTAATGATGTTCTTATTGTTGCAAATAGGAATTATGTGCCCATAGATTTTATTGTTCTTGATATAGATTGCAATCTTTCATGTCCAATTATTCTTGGTAGACCTTTCCTTAGAACGATTGGTGCAATTATTGATATGAAAGAAGGAAATATTAGATTCCAATTTCCATTAAGGAAAGGCATGGAACACTTTCCTAGGAAGAAAATCAAATTACCTTATGAATCTATTATGAGAGCCACTTATGAATTGAATACCAAAGATGGCAATACTTAGATCTATTCTAGCTTTTATGCCTAGCTAGGGGCGTTAAACGATAGCGCTTGTTGGGAGGCAACCCAATTTTATTTTTGTTATTTACTTTTTGCTCCTGTTTAGTATTAAATAATTCATCTAGCTTCTGTTTAGATGTGGTTTTATGTTTTAATTAGTGTTTGTGCCAAGTAGAACCTATAGGATAACCCATGGTGAAAGTTAACTTGATCTTGCTGAAAAACATAAACTTTTGCACGCACGAGAATAATTTTAATAAATCACAGAAATGTGATTTTCAATTGATTATTCTTTCAGAATGTTAAGAGACAAACTACCTAGGACTTCCTATTTTGGTAGGATTTTTAGAGTTCCATAAGTATTCGAAAGTTACAGATTGCTACAGACTATTCTGTTTTTGACACATTCTGTTTTTCGTGTGTTGTTTGCTTATTTTGATGAATCTATGGCTAGTATCGGGGGGTATGAACCATAGAGGAGTTGGAATACAGTAGGTTTAACACCAATATAAATAAAGAATGAGTTCATTACAGTACCTTAAAGTGGTGGTTTGCTTTCTTGCACTAACGGAGCTCATGAGATTTTCTGTTGAGTTTTGTGTTGTGAAGTTTTCAAGTTTTGGGTGAAGATTTGATGGATTATGGAATAAGGAGTGGCAAGAGCCTAAGCTTGGGGATGCCCAAGGCACCCCAAGGTAAAATTCAGGGACAACCAAAATCCTAAGCTTGGGGATGCCCCGGAAGGCATCCCCTCTTTCGTCTTCATCCATCGGTAACTTTACTTGGAGCTATATTTTTATTCACCACATGATATGTGTTTTTCTTGGAGCGTCTTGTATGATATGAGTCTTTGCTTTTTAGTTTACCACAATCGTCCTTTATGTACACACCTTTTGGGAGAGACACACATGAATCAGAATTTATTAGAATACTCTATGTGCTTCACTTATATCTTTTGAGCTAGACATTTTTGCTCTAGTGCTTCACTTATATCTTTTTAGAGCACGGCAGTGGTTTTATTTTGTAGAAATTATTGATCTCTCATGCTTCACTTTATATTATTTTGAGAGTCTTTTAGAACAGCATGGTATTTGCTTTGGTTATAAAATTATTCCTAATATGATGGGCATCCAAGTAGGGTATAATAAAAACTATCATATAGAGTGCATTGAATACTATGAGAAATTTGATACTTGATAATTGTTTTGAGATATAAAGGTGGTAATGTTAGAGTCATGCTAGTTGGGTAATTATGAAATTGAGAAATACTTGTGTTAAAGTTGGCAAGTCCCGTAGCATGCATGTATGGTAACCGTTGTGTGACAAATTTGTTGCATGGGGCGTTCTTTGATTGCCTTCCTTATGTGTGGAGGTCGGGATCGCGCGATGGTTAACTCCTACCAACCCTTCCCCTAGGAGCATGTGTAGTAGTGCTTTGCTTCGAGGGCTAATAAACTTTTGCAATAAGTATATGAGTTCTTTATGACTAATGTGGGTCCATGGATTATACGCACTCTCACCCTTCCACCATTGCTAGCCTCTCTTGTGCCGCACAACTTTCGCCAGTATCATACACCCACCATATACCTTCCTCAAAACAGCCACCATACCTACCTATTATGCCATTTCCATAGCCATTCCGAGATATATTGCCATGCAACTTTCCACCGTTCCATTTATTATGACACGCTCCATCATTGTCATATTGCTTTTGCATGATCATGTAGTTGACATCGTATTTGTGGCAAAGCCACCTTTATAATTCTTTCATACATGTCACTCTTGATTCATTGCATATCCCGGTACACCGCCGGAGGCATTCACATAGAGTCATATTTTGTTCTAAGTATTGAGTTGTAATTCTTGAGTTGTAAATAAATAAAGTGTGATGATCTTCACTATTAGAGCATTGTCCCAAGTGAGGAAAGGATGATGGAGACTATGATTCCCCCATAAGTCGGGATGAGACTCCGGACTTTATGAAAAATAAAAGAGGCCCAAGAAGCCCAAATAAAAAAATAGGCCAAAGAAGCCCACCAAAATAAAAAAAAGGAAAAAAAATGAGAGAAAAAGAGAGAAGGGACAATGTTACTATCCTTTTTCCACACTTGTGCTTCAAAGTAGCACCATGATCTTCATGATAGAGAGTCTCCTATGTTGTCACTTTCATATACTAGTGGGAATTTTCCATTATAGAACTTGGCTTGTATATTCCAATGATGGGCTTCCTCAAAATGCCTTAGGTCTTTGTGAGCAAGCAAATTGGATGCACACCCACTTAGTTTCTTTTTGAGCTTTCATACACTTATAGCTCTAGTGCATCCATTGCATGGCAATCCCTACTCAATCACATTGATATCTATTAATGGGCATCTCCATAGCCCGTTGACACTCCTAGTTGATGTGAGACTATCTTCCCCTTTTTGTCTTCTCCACAACCACCATCCTATTCCACATATAGTGCTATGTCCATGGCTCACGCTCATGTATTGCGTGAAGATTGAAAAAGTTTGAGAATTTTAAGTATGAAACAATTGCTTGGCTAAAACCGGGGTTGTGCATGATTTAAATATTTTGTGTGATGAAGATAGAGCATAGCCAGACTATATGATTTTGCAGGGATAACTTTCTTTGGCCATGTTATTTTGAGAAGACATGATTACTTTGTTAGTATGCTTGAAGTACTATTACTCTTATGTCAATATGAACTTGTATCTTGAATCATTCGGATTTGAACATTCATGCCACAATAAAGAAAATTACATTGAGAAATATGCTAGGTAGCATTCCACATCAAAAATTCTGTTTTTATCATTTACCTACTCGGGGACGAGCAGGAATTAAGCTTGGGGATGCTTGATACGTCTCCAACGTATCTATAATTTTTGATTGTTCCATGCTATTATATTACCTGTTTTGGATGTTTATGGGCTTTACTAAGCACTTTTATATTATTTTTGGGACTAACCTATTAACCGGAGGCCCAGCCCAAATTGCTGTTTTTTTGCCTATTTTAGTGTTTCGCAGAAAAGGAATATCAAACAGAGTCCAAACGGAATGAAACCTTTCAGGAGAGTTATTTTTGGAACAAACGCAATCCAGGAGACTTAGAGTGGACGTCAAGAAGCAATCGAGGAAGCCACGAGGTAGGGAGGCGCGCCCTAGGGGGGTGGGCGCGCCCCCACCCTCGTGGCTCCCCTGACCGACTTCCTTCGCCTATATATATCACCATACCCTGAAAACATCCTGGAGCACCACGAAACCCTATTTCCACCGCCGCAACCTTCTGTACCCGTGAGATCCCATCTTGGGGCCTTTTCCGGCGCTCCGTCGAAGGGGGAATCGATCACGGAGGGCTTCTACATCAACACCATAGCCTCTTCGATGAGTTGTAAGTAGTTTACCACAGACCTTCGGGTCCATAGTTATTAGTTAGATGGCTTCTTCTCCCTCTTTGATTCTCAATACAAAGTTCTCCTCAATCTTCTTGGAGATCTATTCGATGTAACTCTTTTTGCGGTGTGTTTGTCGAGATCCAATAAATTGTGGGTTTATGATGAAGATTATCTATGAACAATATTTGTATGTCCTCTGAATTCTTTTATGTATGATTGGTTATCTTTGCAAGTCTCTTCGAATTATCAGTTTGGTTTGGCCTACTAGATTGATCTTTCTTGCAATGGGAGAAGTGCTTAGTTTTGGGTTCAATCTTGCGGTGTCCTTTCCTAGTGACAGCAGGGGCAGCAAGGCACGTATTGTATTGTTGCCATCTAGGATAAAAAGATGGGGTTTATATCATATTGCTTGAGTTTATCCCTCTAGATCATGTCATCTTGCCTAATGCGTTACTCTGTTCTTATGAACTTAATACTCTAGATGCATGCTGGATAGCGGTCGATGTGTTGAGTAATAGTAGTAGATGCAGAATCGTTTCGATCTACTTGTCGCGGACGTGATGCCTATATACATGATCATGCCTAGATATTCTCATAACTATGCACTTTTCTATCAATTGCTCGACAGTAATTTGTTCACCCACCGTAATACTTATGCTATCTTGAGAGAAGCCACTAGTGAAACCTATGGCCCTCGGGTCTATTTCCCATCATATAAGTTTCCGATCTACTTTATTTTGCAATCTTTACTTTCCAATCTATATCATAAAAATACCAAAAAAAAAATTATCTCATTATTATCTCTATCAGATCTCACTTTCGCAAGTGGCCTTGAAGGGATTGACAACCCCTTTATCGCGTTGGTTGCGAGGTTCTTGTTTGTTTGTGTAGGTACGGGGGATTTGCGTGTAGCCTCGTACTGGATTGATACCTTGGTCCTCAAAAGCCGAGGGAAATACTTATGCTACTTTGCTGCATCACCCTTTCCTCTTCAAGGGAAGACCAACGCAGTGCTCAAGAGGTTGCACTACCCAATTTAAAACCTCGCGAGCGTAGAGAAACTACCCAATTTAAAACCTCGTATCGTCAGAGGGCGTGTGGAGGTGTGCCTCCAGCTGGTCTCATGGGATTCGGTCGGTGATGTCTTTGGTGGATCTGCTCAGATCCGGTCTTTGTCCGTTTTCATTCATGTGTCTTCAGATGGGATCCTTTTGATCTACATCTCTCTTCATAAGTGGTGGTTGTTGTTCTGGTGCGCTGGCCCTATGAGGCCTCAACACGACGACTTTCAGACTTCTACTACAACAAGTTTTGTCCGACACCGGTGAAGAAGTGGAATGACAGCGGTGCGTCTTCGGCTCACTTCAGTGCTTGTAGTCGTCGTTAGGTGGTCTTGGATCTGGTTGTAATTGTTATTATTTTTTATATATGTTCATTGTAGTGCCATGATTTTTTTGAGCCGATTGTAGTGCCATGATAAAAGACTAGCAAAAAAGTCTATGCGTTGCAACGGGAAAAAAATAATAATATCGCACACATCTAGCCTAATAAGTATAACTCAAAGACTCTACCTTGCGCGACATGCAAGTCCATGTCCTCTATTTCAACACGACATTGATCTATCGCCGCTTTTCCTAATTTCCGCCCTCACTGATGGTGACCCAAGTATCCACCTGATCATAATGTATGTAGACGTGGTCAATGCGGAGGCAATTAGCTTTACCATCACATGACACACCTGCCATTGAATCGCACCAACCCAAGGGATTAAACTGCGCCTGTGCAAGGGAATGTTTTAAATAATCTCTTGAGCTGGGGTTGAGGGCTAGCTGCCTGCTGTGTCCCTCGGGCACATGCTCCATACAATGTCTCCTGCACAACCCTCGTGCTTTGTTATGGAGCAAACGTTTGTGGCCTTGTACGAAGGTTGTCCAGATCGAGGAACTGGGTTACGGTCCAGGTACTAATGTAAAAAAGCGATTAGTTGCTCCGTGGTAGGGTTCTTTAGGAGGTCACTTCAGAACATTGGACATGATAATATGCGGCTAACGACAATGTTGGACACTTACCTACTACCACATGGAGCGCTAACTCGGTAGCATGCCAGCCGGTTGCCGCGAAGGCAACTCGCCTATAACTCTAAGCAACTGATATCAATTGGCGATTCTAAGGGATGCTCCCACTCCCATAACATGTGTCGCTTCGCTGCATGCGCCCACTGCCATAGCAAGATCTATCATTTGCTAGTTGTGTGAAAATCGCGCTTGCTTGCCTTGATTGGCTCTACTAAATCGGCAGTTGCCTAATTCTCTCTTCTGGCTCCGCCACACATTTCCAATATTTCAGTCACTGTTACATTTGGTAATGTAAAAAAACATCAAGTAACAACAGGCAAACAACAGCAAGTAATAATAATCGGTGTTCATTGAAGAAAAAATCAGTTAGCCATCCAACAGAACTCGGTGATCTGGCTGCGAACTCGGTGCGAACTGCACCACGACCCGTCTCGCTGGATCATGACCACGCTCTAGACTCGCACACGCGTCAACTGGTCGCTGGACCCACCCACCGCCCCCGACGCATCTGCTTTTTCTTGTAGGTCGAGTCGTTCATTCAATTAGTTCCCCACCCTAGTTCTCCCCCATTTCCTCATTCCCATCCACCACCCCCGGTGAGAGGTAGCAACAGCAAGCCCTGCTTCTTCTTATCCTAATCACCCAGGCCGCTGATCCTCCTCCTTTGCTTTCTCCATCGACCTCACATCACCACCCAGCTCTCCTCTTCCTGTCTATCCTGCGCACCCACAAACGGCTGGCTGGCTTTGCGTCGCCCCGCCCCGGCGCCGTCCACTCGCCCGGAGTGCGCGACCTTTAGACCAGAGGACACCATGGGTGCCTTGGTGCTCCCCTGCCGTGGACCTGATCTGGCTGCGAACTCGGTGCCCCGTGCTCCGGATCCAGCCGATCCCGCGCCGCTCACCCCCTCCTACCTCTGCTCGCGTTGACCGTGAGGAGCCTAGCGTCTCGTCCAGCGGCGGCCCACTAGCGGGGTGGGGCAAGGCCAACTGACTCGCCCTCCTCATTTTTCTCTCCCATGTATTTGCAGTCTGATTCTTTTGAGGAGTCTAATTGATATTATGGATAATTTGCAATTGTATATAAACCGACGAGAATCAGTTTAGAGAGTGATATGGGTCAAAAAAATCGAACAAAAATTCACGACCAGACAGAGTTTGCGTGCGTGATGGGTGGGCTGAAACTCTGTTGAAGTGACCACGGGTTGAATACCAAGAAATATAGGGTCTTTTTTGTAAAACTGAAGCATTTTCTTAGGTAAACACTTTAAAAGGGTGGGCGGGTTAAATTCTCATAAATGGAGGGTTTTTTCTGCAAAAAGGCAGGCGACGTACGACCAGAAGCACTCGATCACACTTTGTTTTAAAGGGTGTGCTAGGGTGTGCGTTCCGCTTTAGAAGCCTCGCTTCCATTCTTGTATTGTGACTTTTGCTATCTTCTTCTATAAAAATTAAGGTACGTACTCTAAAAAAAACACTTTGTTTTTAAAAAAAAAACCACCCAATTTGAAACCTTGCTAGCTTTCTCTAAAAAAAACTCGCGAGCTTTACCATCGATGTCTGCGGGCAAGTCAGCCCGGCCCACTTCCGCGGCCCATGTTAAAGGCACGGTTTCCAAGGAGAAACATCCTCACTCCCCACAACCCGTCCGCACTCCACCACTCCACCTGCTTCTAGAAGTCTCCAGCGCCTCGCTTCCACCACGCCAATGGGGAAGAGCGAGGCTACGCCGACGGCGACGATGGGGGAAGGGGAGAAGCTGGTGCTGACGATGCTCGAGGTGGATCCCGCCACCGAGGACCCTGACCTCCTCGACGCCATCAGGTACGCACGCAGACACCAATCGACGCTCCCCCAAGTGGCAACCCACGCGCACGCTTCTACTAGGTCGACGGGGATAGCAAGCGCGGCGGCTTGTCTTTGGTTTGCTCGCGTTTTGATGAGATAAAGGTGGGGTTTTGGGGCTGTCTAGGGTTTGATGGCTTATTCGAGAGGAAAATGCCATGGCTATGGTTCTCGGCTCTTGTTGGGGTTGGATGGAGTTGGTCCAAATGTGTCTAATAGATTCAATCTCCTGAATGCTGTGAAATGCGAAATTTGCAGATGATTTGCTGTGTACCCAACCAATGTTAAAAATGTTATGGATTTGTGTACAATTGATGGACTGCCCTTGGAATTTAGTGTCTTGTTGGGTCGATAGACTTAGTCGAATGTCTGTTTTAGGTTGAACCTACTAGTGAAAGATTTCCCTTTTTTATATAGAAATGACCACAGAAAGAGGTGACTTCTTATACTATCACCAAATGCTGCGCCAAATAGGAGTTAATGAAAGTTTTGTAGACGGTTTATCATGTATTCAACCGATGATTCAAAAACAAATTTAGTGTGTGTGTGTACAATAGGAGAATTCCACACCTTTATCTATTGATGAAGCATTTAAGCATTTTGTTGATTGGGGGCCTTGGGGCATAGCCATTTCATGTTGAACTAGTGTACTCACTTATTTGCCATCGAAATGTTCCTGGTGCAGTTACTTTGCTACTTACTATTTTGACCTCCCCGTGCATTGCAATGGCATTCTGTGCTCGTCCTAGGACCTTGATGGATCATGGAACTAGGCAATAGGGATCCACTCGGGTTCTTCTTCATTTTGGAGTGTACTACGTATTCACCCTTTGTAGTCATGGAGCGCAGATTTTGGCTATTTGCCGTTAATATTATAGCTTGGTTGCTTGTTGCATGCTTAGTGTTTCTCCTAGGAAAGAATCAGATGATGTTAGGCGTTTGCACATGCACACTATTTGTCTGCTAGTTATTTCATTATGGCCTATAAAAAAGTTTGTTGTGTGCTCTTTCCATTCTTAGGTCTCTGTAGTTGATCCTGATGCTTTGATTCACTTTCTGTGTTTGCCTTTTTGTATTTATGCTGCTGCGTTGACTTGCGGTTTTTCAGGAAGAAGAACAGTGCTGCCCTGACCTCCATTCTTGATCCCCGTGACGAGCTCTCCTCCAAAGACAGTTCAAATGCAGCTGCTGCTGTTTGGTATTTCGTCATGAATGGCCACCACATAACTGGCAATCTGAACCTGCTGACGGACCTCACGCCTGTGTGCGCACGGGGATCTGTCAACTGCAACGGGATCAAGCTCGATGACGTATGGTATGTTCCCGGGGTCACGGTGAACATGGTGGCGGGTGCCCAGTTTAGCAATCAGGAAATTTCACTCACTCTGGATCGCAGTGCCTTTTCTCTTAAGCGCCCTGATGGCACAGTAGTCGGCAAAGGACATGTTAAAGGCAATCTGTATGAAGTAGACTTTCTCGACATCAGTAGGTACAGTTACTTGACCGAATGCTTTACTTTACTATGCTTTCTTGGTTATTAAGTTATCCTGGTACACTGTTAGTTTATTGAGCTCTATTCATTGCACTCCGACCCCCTCTTACCTCATAGGGGGTGCTCTAAAGCGCAGTTGCCCATTATGGGAGCACTGAATTTCCAGTTAAATGATACTACATGTCAAGTGCTTCATTCCTTATGAGCTATGCCAATTGAAGGTAGTGCTGCCCTGCATGCACAAAAAAAATGGCATCTGCATATATCACTTAAGAAGTAATTCTTCATGCTCATCTACCAATTCATGTGTGACATACTAGAAGTTAAGAGACTCACCATGGTAGCTGCATAATTTTTTACAAGTGATGCTGCATATGATTTTACAAATATATGCACTCGCAACTTTGCAAGGAAAAATGGATGTATAAGAAACTGCATATTTGACTCGTATTTTTGCAATGGTCAGTGTAACAGACAATTAGATGTGTGTGTTCTTTGTATGCTTTCGGCAGCATGTATGTCGAGATGACCAGCGCGTGTGGTGGACATCATGTTTTAGAACTAATATTTCGAACATAAACCTAAAATCAGTTGTTTTTTTTCTTATTACTTTCATGTATACCTTTGTAGTAGCTGTTTGGTTTGGGTATTGGTATCCTTTTGCCTCTCTATAGGAGGTAAGGGTAATATGATTGGATAAAGCAAAATTAGAGGTCCATATTAAAATTGAAGTGGTTATACCAATACCATAAAATTTCTAGTTTGTTACAAAGTTGATTATTTTGTGAGAAAAAGGGTTTCCCCCCGCTTTGTATTCCAAAGCAACCAACCGATACATCCAAAGATAGGTGCCGGGGTGGAAGCAGCACAATCACACCCAAAAGAAACGAAAGAGAAACAACAAGAGAAAAGAATGCCGACAACGGCGGATCGACGGAAACGAAGAACCACTGCGCCCACCGAAGATCTCCCACCAAGCTCCAAGGCTCCGAAGCACCGGTACCAATCAGCACGTCCAAGAAGGACCGCGACGAAGACGACGCTGCTGCCAAGGGTTTCCCCCGGTACACGACGAGGCGAGAGGAAGGGTCGCCCCCGATGCCCTCCAGGAAGGTTCGGCGGCACCTACCGGCGTCGCCGCGTCGGTGTCGGACAGGCCGACAGGGGTTTCCCCCGATCCCAACCTTCACCTCGGGTGCTCCAGAGCCTGCCACCAAACCGACCACCATCTTGCGCCACCATGGTCAAGAAGCCTCCACGCTGTCTCACCACAGCACCACGAGGTGAGGTCTGCACAACAAGGGATAGGAGCCGGGACTAGGGGCCGCAGCACCGTCGGCACGCGGGAGGGCACAACCTCCACCGTCAACGACGGTAGCCGACCGGACACACTAGCAGGAGCCTACCAGGCCCGTGTGCCCACAGGCCCGGCCGGGAACTCCATTCCCGGAAAGCTCCCGCCATCGCGTTGCAGCAGGCACGCCATCGGCATCGCCGCCCCCCATCCGAGCCGCTCCTCCTCCTCACCACACAGATGACGACGAAGCCACGCCAGGGACCGGCCCGCTAGGACCCAGATGGGGCCAGGAGGGCCCAAATCTGGGCCGGGGACGCGCCGCCGGCCACCGCACGCCACCACGCCGCCCTGCTGCCAAGGGCGGCACCGCCACCGCGCCTACCGCCGGCGACCGCTGCCAGGTCGCCGGGCCGCCGCCCAGCTGAGCAGCACCGCAGCCGTCACCAGCCCCAGGAGGGAGACGAACGCGCGGGTACAGAAGGGCCCGCCGCCGCCGGCAGCACCCGGGCCAGCGCCGAGGCACCCGCCGGCGGCGGCGGGGGAGAGCTCACGGGGGTGGCGGCCGAGGGAAAAGGAGGGGCACGCCGCCCCGGCCACCTCCCGGGGAGGCGGCGCAGGGACGAGAACGGGATGGGGAGGGGGAAGAGGGGGGGGGGGGGGGGGGGGGGCGAGGAGGGCCGGGGCGCGCGAGCCCGCGGCCGGTGGCGGCGGGAGGAGTCTAGGGCGCCGCCGGCCGCGGAACCCTAGCGGGAGGGAGAGGACGGGAGCGGGGATAATGTTAGCCACCTCAAGTTGATTATTTTGTAGCTGTGCTTGTTTAGAGCTTATGTCCAAATTGTTCACAGTATGATTTAGTTACTCTACTGATTTGTTAATTGTTATTTTAAAAATAGTCTTGCTACTCTGATGGTTACCTATAGCGTTTGGTTGGTATTCATCGACTCCTTAATCATCTACTTCCTCCGTTCCAAAATAAATGTCGTGGATTTAGTTCCAAATGCGGGAAATAACGCTAATGTTTTCTCCTGTGTCTGATCAGTACAACAGCTCCCTGGTACATCGTCTCGAATGCTGCTGAACACATGACCGGCAACCTGCACCTCCTGAGCAACTTCACCCCCACCCAGCCAGGCCGCCAAGTCCGGACGCACACCGGTGCGATGCTGCAGGTGCGCGGGAAGGGGTCTCTGAGCTCCACCCAGTTCTCCATTCCCAGCGTCAGCTACGTACCAGGGCTCACGGAGAACACCATCTCAGTGACCCAGCTCACTGACAGCGGCTTCAGTGTCGCGTTCAGTCCCCATGGCTGCACCATCACAAGGAACCGCGATGGGAAGACGGTCGGCTGCGCGTACCATGCCGGTGGCCAGCTCTACCGGCTCGACTACCTCAGGGTTGCTGACAGCAAGTAGCCTGTATGAGTTGCCGACAGACATAGTGAACCCAGAGCAATGAGGTAACCAGCCCTATGAGTTGCCAAGATGAAGAGGAAATTTAGTTGCGAAGGGCTTTTTTGACTGCGAACGAGTTGTTAGCTGGTTTCCTGTATGAAAAACCTCGTGGATGCTTCGGTTAATGTTAAGTTACGATCCTGATATTACTATGTCTGTATGCGCCATGGCATATTACCACTAACCAGTTACGCATGGGTTTCTGCAATTACCATGGGTGTGGTTAATATGTAAGTAGTGTTGGTTGCATGATGTGGTTAGTTTCTTTTTGAGCTTATAATCTTTACTAGTTACAAAGATTTGAGTTGGGGTGTCTGGTGAGTTCACATATGGGGCCATACAAATAAGCAAATACATTTCTACCCACATGCGAAGACATAAATAAACAAATGTTAATTTTATAAGATGTGAGACCCATTCCAAGCAAACAAATACACTGCTCCTCTAATGTGAGAATATTTCTCTTGTAAAATCACGAATTATTAATGCAAGTACACGGCTCCAACTCAAAATCACGGTCTTGATTTTAGTTTCTCGGGCTAACCAGTTCTTTTGGTTTCATACATAGCACAAGAGGGCAAACAAATTGCAATTTCAACACAGCGATAGATGTTGTCCTCCTACCTAACCGATGATCTTGTGCATTCAATTTACTCATGCTCATTCTCCTATATTTCAAAATCGAAAATGTTATTTCTCAATGGAAATCTTGCAAAGGACCTACTCCCTCCGTTCCTAAATAATTGTCTTCCTAGAGATTTCAACAAGTGACTACATACGGAGCAAAATGAGTGAATCTACACTTTAAAACATGTCTACGTACATTCGTATGTTGTAGTTCATTTGAGATGGCTAGAAAAACAATTATTTAGGAACGGAGGGAGTACTATGGTTGCTCGAGATTCTTCAGAGACTGCAACATGATCTCTCGTTATATTTTCGCTCTCTTTTTAACCGTAGACCATTCAACAGTCGCAAGACACCATCATATTTTGACAATCTCCAAGTCAGTGGTAACTCCTTGTCTTTTTTATGACTTTCTAGTAACGCATGGATATTGTGCTAGTTCTCACACAATTTCGACTACAAATGTCTCCAGTTCCAAACATCAAAATTCAGGATTGCACAAAATATATCTAGCTACGGGTTCAATTGTGAGAACTAAACGAGTTCCTTTTGTATATGAAAATTAAGTTCGCCTGGATGAAAATCCTCTCTTTTTTTAGAAAAAATCCACAAAGTTTCTTTTTGAAAAGTCTAGGGGGGTGTTCGTCCACCTGAGCGTTCCATCAAGTCACAGTTTTTTCACAGAAAGGATCAAATCTATTATAAAAATTCCTCGGAAGTACAAAGTATCTCAAACATAATTAAAAATTACATCGAGATTCTATACCACAGAACGACCACTACTGTTGCTAGAACGAGCCACCGATGCGCCGCTGTCACCGCTCTCCTACCAAAGCCGGCTTGGCCTTGTCGATGACAACCGTGACACACAAAAAAGAAGTCCTCGTGCACGTGCCCCTAAGGACCAGCGCCCAGGAGCCGTAGTCGTCACTGTTGAACCTTTGCATAGATCCGAAGCATCTGACACCAAATCTCACCATGTGACGAGAAACTCTAACCTCAGCCCCCCAAGGAGATGGCAGTAATCTATGCCCGGTGCTCCGTCAACTATGTCCCAACGAATGAACTCGAGGAGGATCAAAGCCCGAAAGACAAACTTGAAGAGGAAGCGTCGCCATCTGTCCGAGCGCCGCACCTGCGAGGACTAAAAAACCCTAACCTAAAAGACTAACCGGAGAGAAGGCACCAGGATTCTCCTCCCCACCATCGGCCGCCGGAGCGGTAGGCAGAGGGAATGCGAATCCACGGGCTCGCTGGTGAAGTCAGGAGGGGAAAGTTTGCCCTAGCCGCCTAGGGTTAGGGTAGGAAATGAGAGGAAGTATCGTGATATATCCTTTGTTTCCTTCTTCCAGTCAAAGACATGACTCATCATCAAGTTGTGGTTGACACGACAAGAATTAGAATATCATACAAGGGTGGATGGGAGCCGACAACAGACATGTCTGCGGACACGCACATGGATGTTGATAGTTATAGGAATACAAAACAGGTCACAGGGCTCTCTTAGCCAAAGATAACGACCCTGATCTAAACAGTGGGAAAACTATTGTGAGCTTCTGTAAGGGCATATTTCTCCCTAAGTGGTTTTGGTGATTGATGACAGCGCATTTGCGGACTAATCGTGTGCATTGAGCATTTCAGATATCTCAGCTCTAGGCACAAGACGATTCGGTGCTCCTCGAAGCCTATCAAAGACGGCGGTTCTCTATGTTTCTTTTCGGTGGATTTGAGTCGTAGGAAAGCCGTACTATTAAGAGGGGGTCCGCTTCGGAAAGGTTAGGGTGGAATCAACACGTACACATCTGTTCCTTTGCACCGCGTCGATGGAGCACCATCCGTTTATCCATGTCTCTGCAAGATGAAGGCTGCCAAATGCTAAAGCTTTTGTGGCGTGCGGTAGTACTGCTCAGGTGAGCAGTAGTACTGCAGGGGCCGGTAGTACCGCTCCTGGTGAGCAGTAGTACCGCTGTCTCCAGCCCTGACGCTCACGCACGCGGAAGTAGGTGCAGATGTAATTTTTTACATCCATCTGGGAGCGGTAGTACCGTGCCGGATTTTTGCACAGCTCCAACCTCGGCAGAAGTTGTTACAGAGGTAATTTACTACTTTCCTGCATTTCCAGTGCCAGTTGAGCCCTGCCTTACGGTAGTACCGTAGGGGCGCGTGGTAGTACCGCTCCGACGGTTCTATCGCTTGTTGCACTATGCAACAGGCCCTCACCTGGTCATTGCCGCGCTAGCGGTAGTACCGCAACCCTTTGCTGTAGTATCGCGGCATTGTGAGGTAGTACCACGCCGCGCGGGCCGAGAGAGGGGATAATGGTTGGATCTTTTCCTTCACTATATAAAGGGGGTCTTCTTCCCCAAGAAGACCACCTCTTCCCTCCCCAAACTCCATTGTTGCTCAAACCTCCATTTTCGCCCGATCTCTCTCCCTAGCTAATCAAACTCATTGATTTTCTAGGGATTGGTTGAGAAGACCATGATCTACACTTCCACTAAGAGAAATTTGATTCCCCCCACTAATCCCTTGCGGATCTTGTTACTCTTGGGTGTTTGAGCACCCTAGACGGCTGAGGTCTCCGCGGAGCCATATTCCATTGTGGTGAAGCTTCATGGTGTCGTTGGGAGCCTCCAATTAAGTTATGGAGATAGCCCCAACCTTGTTTGTAAAGGTTCTTCGCCGCCTTCAAGGGCACCAATAGTGGAATCACGGCATCTCGCATTGTGTGAGGGCGTGAGGAGAATACGGTGGCCCTACTGGCTTCTTGGGGAGCATTGTGCCTCCACACCGTCTTGATAACCCACAAGTATAGGGGATCAATTGTAGCCTCTTTCGATAAGTAAGAGTGTCGAACCCAACGAGGAGCTAAAGGTAGAACAAATATTCCCTCAAGTTCTATCGACCACCGATACAACTCTACGCACACTTTACGTTCACTTTACCTAGAACAAGTATGAAACTAGAGGTACTTTGTAGGTGTTGTTGGATAGGTTTGCAAGATAATAAAGAGCACGTAAATATAAACTAGGAGCTGTTTAGATAAATAAGCAATAAAGTAAATATAGCGAGTGTGGAAAAGTGGTAGTAGGAGTTGTGAAATTGTCCCTAAGCAATTGACTACTTTACTAGACTAATAGCAAGTTTTATGTGGGAGAGGCATAAGCTAACATACTTTCTCTTCTTGGATCATATGCACTTATTATTGGAACTCTAGCAAGCATCCACAACTACTAAAGATCATTAAGGTAAAACCCAACCATAGAATTAAAGTATCAAGTCCTCTTTATTCCCATACGCCACAACCCCCTTTCTTGGGTTTATGCTTCTGTCACTCAAGCAACCCACTATAAGCGAATCATGAACATATTGCAACACCCTACAGCGGGAATCCCTCACGCTTGCGCGACACGGAGAGCACCATAGGATAGCAACATAACCACAAGCAAATTAAACCAACCATAGCAATTCATCAATTACCGATAGGACAACGAAAATCTACTCAGACATCATAGGATGCCAACACATCATTGGATAATAATATGAAGCATAAAGCACCATGTTCAAGTAGAGGGTACAGCGAGTTGCGGGAGAGTGGGCCACTGAATATAGATGGGGGAAGGTGATGGAGATGTTGGTGAAGATGATGGAGGTGTTGGTGTAGATCGCGGTGATGATGATGGCCCCCAGCGGCGTTCCGGCGCCACCGGAAGCGAGGGGGAGAGAACCCCCCTTCTTATTCTTCTTCCTTGACCTTCTCCCTAGATGGGAGAAGGGTTTCCCCTCTGGTCCATGGTCTCCATGGCGTGGGAAGGGCGAGAGCCCCTCCGAGATTGGATCTGTCTCTCTGTCTCTCTCTATTTCTGCGTTCTGGTATTCTGCCCTTTCACCGTTTCTTATATATCCGGGGATCCGTAACTCCGATTGGATTGAAACCTTCGCCACGATTTTTTCCCGAAAATTAGCTTTCTTACGGCCAAAGAAGAGCAACAACTGCCTTACGGGGTGCCCACGAGGGTCAGGGGCGCCCCCTGCCTCGTGGCCCCCTCGGGCACCGTCTCGCGTTGATTCTTCTTCCCAAATATCACAAATATTCCAAAAATATTTGTCGTCCGTTTTTATCCCGTTTGATATGGGTTTTCTGTGAAACATAAAACATGCAACAAACAAGAACTAGCACTGGGCACTGGATCAATATGTTAGTCCCAAAAATAATATACAAATTGCCAAAAGTAAATGAAAGTTGAATAATATTGGCATGGAACATTCAAAAATTATAGATACGATGGAGACGTATCAGCATCCCCAAGCTTAATTCCTGCTCGTCCTCGAGTAGGTAAATGGAAAAAAAGATATTTTTTGATGTGGAATGCTACCTAGCATAATCTTGATCATATATCTAATCATGGCATGAATATTAAGACACGAGTGATTCAAGGCAATAGTCTATCATTTGACATAAAAACAATAATACTCAGGCATCCCAACAAACAATCATGCCTTTCAAAATATCAATGCTTACAGAATGTTATCCCTACAAAACCATTTAGTCTTGTATGCTCCCTTTTCTTAACACAAGGTACCCCTCATGCCTATCCCGATGTCAGCCAAGCAATCGGTTCATACTTTTTAACGCGCTTCAGCTTTTTCAACCTTCGCGCAATACATGAGCGCAAGCCACGGATATAGCACTATAGGTGGAATAGAATATGATGGTGGAGGTTTATGTGGAGAAGACAAAAAGGGAGAAAGTCTCACATCGACGCGGCTAATCAACGTGCTATGGAGATGCCCATCAATTGATGTCAATGCGAGGAGTAGGGATTGCCATGCAACGGATGCACTAGAGCTATAAGTGTATGAAAGCTCAAACTGAAACTAAGTGGGTGTGCATCCAACTTGCTTGCTCATGAAGACCTCGGGCATTTGAGGAAGCCCATCATCGGAATATACAAGTCAAGTTCTATAATGAAAATTCTCACTAGTATATGAAAGTGACAATATAGGAGACTCTCTATATGAAGAACATGGTGCTACTCTGAAGCACAAGTGTGGTAAAAGGATAGTAACATTGCCCCCTTTTATTTTTTTTGGGCGGGCTTCTTTGCCCCCCTTTTTTATTTAGGCTTCTTTGGCCTCTTTTTTTCACATGGGGCAATGCTCTAATAATGATGATCATCACACTTTTATTTACTTACAACTCGATATTAGAACAAAAATATGACTCTATATGAATGCCTCCGGCGGTGTACCAGGATGTGCAATGATCTAGCATAGCAAAGATATCAAAAAACGGACAAGCCATGAAAACATCATGCTAGCTATCTTACGATCATGCAAAGCAATATGACAATGAATGCTCAAGTCATGTATATGATGATGATGATGAAAGTTGCATGGCAATATATCTCGGAATGGCTATGGAAATGCCATGATAGGTAGGTATGGTGGCTGTTTTGAGGAAGATATAAGGAGGTTTATGTGTGATAGAGCATATCGTATCACGGGGTCTGGATGCATCGGCAAAGTTTGCACCAACTCTCGAGGTGAGAAAGGGCAATGCACGGTACCGAAGAGGCTAGCAATGATGGAAGGGTGAGAGTGCGTATAATCCATGGAGTCACATTAGTCATAAAGAACTCATATACTTATTGCAAAATTTTATTAGCCCTTGAAGCAAAGTACTACTACGCATGCTCCTAGGGGGGAGGTTGGTAGGAGTTAACCATCGCGCGCCCCCAACGTTCACGCAAAGATAAACAATCAGAATACAATGCGCGCCAATTTGGTTACATAGTTAGTAGACCATATGTGCATGCTTCGGGAATCACAAACCTTAACACTGATATCCTTACTAAACACAACCATTTACTAGAACCTCCCACATAATATCATCTCTATATAGCAAAACTATTGCAAGGAATCAAACATATCATATTTAGTGATCCACAAGTTTTATGTAGGATTTTATGACTAACCATGTGAATGACCAATTCCTTTCATCTCTCTAAATAGATACAAGTGAAGCAAGAGAGTTTAATTCTTTCTACAAAAGATATGCCCACGCTCTAACAAATATAAGTGAAGCAAAAGAGCATTCTACAAATGGCGGTTTTCTATGTGAAGAGAAACAGGCAATCCAAACTTCAAAAGATATAAGTGAAGCACATGAAGCATTCTATAAAGCCATACTCAAAAGATTTAAGTGAAGTGCAATGAGCATTCTATAAATCAACCAAGGACTATCTCATACCAACATGGTTCATAAAAGAAAAGTGAAAACTAAATGCAAAAGACACTCCAAGATTTGCACATATCGCATGAACAAAACGAATCCGAAAATATACCGATACTTGTTGAAGAAAGAGGGGATGCCTTCCGGGGCATCCCCAAGCTTAGACGCTTGAGTCTCCTTGAATATTTACTTGGGGTGCCTTGGGCATCCCCAATCTTGAGCTCTTGCCTCTCCTCCTTTTCCTCATATCGATACCTTCTCGATCAAACACTTCATCCACACAAAACTTCAACAGAAAACTCGGTAAGATCCGTTAGTATAATAAAGTAAATCACTACTCTAGGTACTGTTGCAAACCAATTCATATTTTGTTTTTGCATTATGTATACTGTAATATAACTTTTACATGGCTTAATCCACTGATAGGAATTGATAATTTCATCAAAACAAGCAAACTATGCATCAAAAAAAGAATCTGTCAAAAACAGAACAGTCTGTAGCAATCTGAACATTCACCATACTTATGGTACCCCAAAAATTCTACCACAATTAGGAAAAGTAAACAATTTTTACAGCAAGACAGTGCAAAAAGTTTCAGAACTGTTTGACGTTCCAGTAAAAAATGTAAAATCGCGCACTACAGCCAAAGTTTCTGTCCTGCACCATGCAAACTAACAAGCATTGTAAACATCCTAAAGGCAAACCTTGGCACATTATTTTTATAATACAATGGAATTGTACAAGGGGATAATTATTTTTGATGAAATTTTTTTGTAATTAAGATTCACAAAGTTTCCATGAGCATGAACAAAGTTCAAGGAGCTCCCCCACTTCAACAATGCTTGTCTTTCTCACTTTCACTTTCCTTTTTGAAAAGTTTTGGGTTCCCCTCTTTATTTTTTCTGTTTTTAGACTATATAAAAGCACTCAACAGAAATAAATGACTCTCTAAAACTTCCGGGTTGTCTCCCTGGCAGCGCTTTCTTCAACATAAAGTGCTCAGGTAATGGATCCACCCGGATCCCAAGGTATATCAAAGACAATTTTAATTAACAATGATTTGTGATTTAGTAGTGAGCACAAAGTAACATATATCATGCAACAACGAAGTCTAACTCTCTTCCTATGCATCGGCATGAAATAAAAGAACAATTCATGCACACATAGTAAAGGCCAATGCATAGTATAAGCAGTTTCTTGCAATTTTATCATGTTGGAAACATAGAGAGGTGGAGATATAGTTCCTCTCTCATAATAATTGCAAGTAGGAGCAGCGAGCACATGCATATTATATCTGTCAAAATCATCATGTGTAGTAGTAAGACGCAACCCATCAATATAATCCTTAATAAGCACAAACTTCTCTGATATAGTGTAGTAGGGAGAATTCAAAAAGATAATAGGACTATCATGCGTGGTTGCAATAGCAACAATTTCATGTTTAACATAAGGAACTATAGCAAGTTCATCTCCATAAGCATAATTCATATTGGCATCTTGGCCACAAGCATCAACAAAAAGGGATATTTCAAGAGAATCAATGGGATCATAACAATCATCATAGCAATCATCCTTCGGTAAGCACGAAGGGAAATTAAACAATGTATGAGTTGAAGAGTTACTCTAATTAGAGGGTGGGCACGGGTGATCAATCCGCTCTTCCTCCTTTTGTTCTTCGCTCTCCTCCTCATCTTTTTCATCCAATGAGCTCACAATTTCATCAATTTCTTCTTCCATAGATTCCTGCAAAATATTAGTCTCTTCTTGGAAATCGGATACTTTCTCAATAAACACATCAATATCGGCATTGTATTCATAATTCTCATAACAATATTTAAGTATAGCAAAAAATTTAGGTCTGTAAACAGCATCATCAAGATTTTCACACTCTTTAAACAAAGATTCAATCTCATAAGCACCCATAAAAGCAACGAATTCTTCTATTTGTTCCACATTATAGTAATCATATATAGCATTAGCATAAGAAGCTAAGGTTTTATTCTCATTAAATTTGCATGAAAAGGGAAGGTGTGGAGCCTTCATCCTAGAGCAACAAGTATAATCATATCTCAAGCATAGTTGCCTAGCATACCAATACAACATATAAATTTGATCCCATAATAGTTTCCCTTTTTGTATCAAGCGATAATCCTTAAAGTATTCACGCTGATCCAACATGTCTCCCATAACATAATTGAATGGGGTTTTCTCAGGATTATCAAAGTAGTATATAATATCTTTCACATAATGAGCATCGAGGGTTTTAGGAGGTTCCCCATCTCCATGAGTAGCAAGTAAACCTAATTTTTTTTGGTATTTCGTGTTCCATATCCATAACTAAAGATAGAGAACAACTTAGAACAGCAAATAAAAATTACTTAGTGATAAAGCAAACAAGCACACACGAGAATATTCACCCGACCCTATGACTCCCCGGCAACGACACCAGAAAAAGGTCTTGATAACCCACAAGTATAGGGGATCAATTGTAGCCTCTTTCGATAAGTAAGAGTGTCGAACCCAACGAGGAGCTAAAGGTAGAACAAATATTCCCTCAAGTTCTATCGACCAACGATACAACTCTACGCACGCTTTACGTTCGCTTTATCTAGAACAAGTATGAAACTAGAGGTACTTTGTAGGTGTTGTTGGATAGGTGTGCAAGATAATAAAGAGCACGTAAATATAAACTAGGGGCTGTTTAGATAAAGAAGCAATAAAGTAAATATAGCGAGTGTGGAAAAGTGGTGGTAGGAGTTGTGAAATTGTCCCTAAGCAATTGACTACTTTACTAGACCGATAGCAAGTTTTACGTGGGAGAGGCATAAGCTAACATACTTTCTCTTCTTGGATCATATGCACTTATGATTGGAACTCTAGAAAGCATCCGCAACTACTAAAGATCATTAAGTTAAAACCCAACCATAGAATTAAAGTATCAAGTCCTCTTTATTCCCATACACCACAACCCCTTACTCGGGTTTATGCTTCTGTCACTCAAGCAACCCACTATAAGCGAATCATGAACATATTGCAACACCCTACAGCGGGAATCCCTCACGCTTGCGCGACATGGAGAGCACCATAGGACATCAACATAACAACAAGCAAATTAAACCAATCGTAGCAATTCATCAATTACCGATAGGACAATGAAAATCTACTCAGACATCATAGGATGGCAACACATCATTGGATAATAATATGAAGCATAAAGCACCATATTCAAGTAGAGGGTACAGCGGGTTGCGGGAGAGTGGACCGCTGAATATAGATGGGGGAAGGTGATGGAGATATTGGTGAAGATGATGGAGGTGTTGGTGTAGATCGCGGTGATGATGATGGCCCCCGGCGGCGTTCCGGCGCCACCGGAAGCGAGGGGGAGAGAGCCCTCCTTCTTCTTCTTCTTCCTTGACCTTCTCCCTAGATGGGAGAAGGGTTTCCCCTCTGGTCCATGGTCTCCATGGCGTGGGAGGGTCGAGAGCCCTTCCGAGATTGGATTTGTCTCTCTGTCTCTCCCTGTTTCTGCGTTCCGGTATTCCGCCCTTTGACCGTTTCTTATATATCCGAAGATCCGTAACTCCGATTGGATTGAAACCTTTGCCATGATTTTTTCTTCTAAAAATTAGCTTTCTTCCGGCCAAAGAAGAGCAGCAACCGCCTTACGGGGTGCCCACGAGGGTCAGGGGCGCACCTGCCCCCTGGTTCTTCTTCCCAAATATCACAAATATTCCAAAAATATTCTCCATCCGTTTTTATCCCGTTTGGACTCCATTTGATTTGGGTTTTCTGCTAAACATAAAACATGCTACAAACAGGAACTGGCACTGGGCACTGGATCAATATGTTAGTCCGAAAAATAATATAAAAAGTTGCCAAAAGTAAATGAAAGTTGAATAATATTGGCATGGAACAATCAAAAAATATAGATACGAGGGAGACGTATCACATCGCTCCAACGGAGACGTACTTCCTCTCAAAGGGAAGGAACTTCGGTAACATATCCTCGTCTTCGCAGGCTCCACTCTTGGTTATCTCTTACCTTTACTCGTGCGAGCTTGTATTGTGTTGTATCCCTTGCTTGCTTATGTGTTTGTTGTTGTTGCATCATATAGGTTGCTCACCTAGTTGCACATCTAGACAACCTACTTTGATGCTAAGTTTAATTTTGTCAAGAAAAGCTAACAATTGTTAGTTGCCTATTCACCCCCCCTCTCTAGTCAACCATATCGATCCTTTCAATTGGTATCAGAGCCTCGTCTCTTTATTAAGGACTTTACTGTCCGAAGAGTATGGGTGACACCGTAGACAAGGGGGAGGAGCACCCTGGTGTGAGTCCGTCCTTGTCTACGGCCGATGGGGGATCCTCGGTCTCTCGTGAGGAGTTCAATGCGGCTTTGGACACATTGAAAACCTCCATGACGACCGAGGTTAAAGGCATGTTTAAGGAGTTTCTTGAAGGTCTTAAATTATCCACCGCACCGTTAGAACTGGTTGATCCCGCTAACAAGTTGTCGGATGCTAACTCCAATAAGGGGGAAGCTAGTAGTGACCAAGTTCCTTTGCCTAGTGGTAAGAGTGGGAGTGGCATCTTTGCCCATGTTGAACCTCCCCTTACCTATGGAGGACCGGTTCCCTCCATGCATATGAATCATGTTGGTCCTCCTCCTAAGCTTGTGAAAAATGAGGATTTTGCCGCTTGGGTGTATCGCTTTAAACGTCATTTAATGTTGGAAATATGCCCTAGAGGCAATAATAAATTAGTTATTATTATTATATTTCCTTGTTCATGATAATTGTTTATTATCCATGCTATAATTGTATTGATAGGAAACTCAGATACATGTGTAGATACATAGACAACACCATGTCCCTAGTAAGCCTCTAGTTGACTAGCTCATTGATCAATAGATGGTTATGGTTTCCTGACCATGGACATTGGATGTCGTTGATAACGGGATCACATCATTAGGAGAATGATGTGATGGACAAGACCCAATCCTAAGCCTAGCACAAAGATCGTGTAGTTCGTATGCTAAAGCTTTTATAATGTCAAGTATCATTTCCTTAGACCATGAGATGGTGCAACTCCCGGATACCGTAGGAATGCTTTGGGTGTACCAAACGTCACAACGTAACTGGGTGGCTATAAAGGTACACTACGGGTATCTCTGAAAGTGTCTGTTGGGTTGGCACGAATCGAGACTGGGATTTGTCACTCCGTGTGACGGGGAGGTATCTCTGGGCCCACTCGGTAGGACATCATCATAATATGCACAATGTGACCAAGGGGTTGATCACAGAATGATGTGTTACAGAACGAGTAAAGAGACTTGCCGGTAACGAGATTGAACAAGGTATCGGGATACCGACGATCGAATCTCGGGCAAGTACTATACCGCTAGACAAAGGGAATTGAATACGGGATTGATTGAATCCTCGACATCGTGGTTCATCCGATGAGATCATCGTGGAACATGTGGGAGCCAACATGGGTATCCAGATCCCGCTGTTGGTTATTGGCCGGAGAGTTGTCTCGGTCATGACTACGTGTCTCCCGAACCCGTAGGGTCTACACACTTAAGGTTCGATGACGCTAGGGTTATAGGGAATAGATGTACGTGGTTACCGAATGTTGTTCGGAGTCCCGTATGAGATCCCGGATGTCACGAGGAGTTCTGGAATGGTCCGGAGGTAAAGATTTATATATGGGAAGTCCCGCTTTGGTCACCGGAAAAGTTTCGGGTGCTATCAGTAACGTACCGGGACCACCGGGAGGGTCCCGGGGTCCACCAGGTGGGGCCACCAGCCCCAGAGGGCTGCGTGGGCCAATTGTGGGAGGGGACCAGCCCTAGGTGGGTTGGTGCGCCCCCCCACCAGGGCCCAAGGCGCCTAGGGTTTGGGGGAACCCTAAAAGGGGGTGCCCCCCCCCTTGCCTTGGGGGGCAAGGCAACCCCCCTGGCCGCCGCCCCCTCCTCAGATTGGATCTGAGGGGGCCGCCCCCCCCTCTCCCTTGCCCCTATATATATGTGGGGGGTGGGAGGGCAGCCACACCCAAGTTCTGGTGCAGCCCTCCCCCTCTCCCAAGTCCTCGTCCTCTCCCGCGGTGCTTGGCGAAGCCCTGCAGGATTGCCACGCTCCTCCTTCACCACCACGCCGTCGTGCTGCTGCTGGACGGAGTCTTCCCCAACCTCTCCCTCTCACCTTGCTTGATCAAGGCATGGGAGACGTCACCGGGCTGCATGTGTGTTGAACACGGAGGTGCCATCCGTTCGGCACTAGGATCATCGGTGATTTGGATCACGACGAGTACGACTCCATCAACCCCGTTCACTTGAACGCTTTCGCTTAGCGATCTACAAGGGTATGTAGATGCACTCCCCTTTCCTTCGTTGCTAGATTACTCCATAGATTTATCTTGGTGATGCGTAGAAAATTTTAAATTTCTGCTACGTTCCCCAACAGTGGCATCACGAGCTGGTCTATGCGTAGTTTCTATGCACGAGTAGAACACAAAGCAGTTGTGGGCGTCGATATTGTCAATTTACTTGCCGTTACTAGTCTTATCTTGATTCGGCGGCATAGTGGGATGAAGCGGCCCGGACCGACCTTACACGTACGCTTACGTGAGACAGGTTCCACCGACTGACATGCACTTGTTGCATAAGGTGGCTAGCGGGTGCCAGCCTCTCCCACTTTAGTTGGATCGGATTCGATGAAAAGGGTCCTTATGAAGGGTAAATAGCAATTGACATATCACGTTGTGGTTTTTGCGTAGGTAAGAAACGTTCTTGCTAGAAACCCATAGCAGCCACGTAAAACATGCAAACAACAATTAGAGGACGTCTAACTTGTTTTTGCAGGGTATGCTATGTGATGTGATATGGCCAAAAGAATGTGATGAATGATATGTGATGTATGAGATTGATCATGTTCTTGTAATAGGAATCATGACTTGCATGTCGATGAGTATGACAACCGGCAAGAGCCATAGGAGTTGTCTTAATTTATTGTATGACCTGCGTGTCAATGAACAACGCCATGTAATTAATTTACTTTATTGCTAAACCGTTAGCCATAGTAGTAGAAGTAATAGTTGGCGAGACAACTTCATGGAGACATGATGATGGAGATCATGATGATGGAGATCATGGTGTCATGCCGGTGATGATGATGATCATGGAGCCCCGAAGATGGAGATCAAAAGGAGCAAAATGATATTGGCCATATCATGTCACTTTTGATTGCATGTGATGTTTATCATGTTTATGCATCTTGTTTGGTTAGAACGACGGTAGTAAATAAGATGATCCCTCATAATAATTTCAAGAAAGTGTTCCCCCTAACTGTGCACCATTGCGAAAGTTCGTTGTTTCGAAGCACCGCGTGATGATCGGGTGTGATAGATTCTAACATTCACATATAACGGGTGTAAGCCAGATTTACACACGCGAAACACTTAGGTTGACTTGAAGAACCTAGCATGTACAGACATGGCCTCGGAACACAAGAGACCGAAAGGTCGAGCATGAGTCATATGGTAGATACGATCAACATGAAGATGTTCACCGATGATGACTAGTCCGTCTCACATGATGATCGGACACGGCCTAGTTGACTCGGATCATGTAATCACTTAGATGACTAGAGGGATGTCTATCTAAGTGGGAGTTCATAAGATGAACTTAATTATCCTGAACATAGTCAAAAGGTTTTTGCAAATTATGTCATAGCTCGCGCTTTAGTTCTACTGTTTTAGATATGTTCCTAGAGAAAATTTAGTTGAAAGTTGATAGTAGCAATTATGCGAACTAGGTCCGTAAACTGAGGATTGTCCTCATTGCTTCGTAGAAGGCTTATGTCCTTTATGCACCGCTCGGTGTGCTGAACCTCGAACGTCATCTGTGGATGTTATGAACATCTGACATACACATTTTGATAACTACGTGATAGTTCAGTAATGTTAAACGGTTTAGAGTTGAGGCACCGAAGACAATTTCGAAACGTCGCAGAACATATGAGATGTTTCGTGGGCTGAAATTGGGATTTTAGGCTCATGCCCACGTCAAGAGGTATAAGACCTCCGACGAGTTTCTTAGCCTGCAAACTAAGGGAGAAAAGCTCAATCGTTGAGCTTGTGCTCAGATTGTCTGAGTACAACAATCACTTGAATCGAGTGGGAGTTGATCTTCTAGATGAGATAGTGATGTTTCTCCAAAGTCATTGTCACCAAGCTGCTAGAACTTCATGATGAACTATAACATATCAGGGATAGATATGATGATCCTTGAGATATTCGCGATGTTTGACACTGCGAAAGTAGAAATCAAGAAGGAGCATCAATTGTTGATGGTTGGTGAAACCACTAGTTTCAAGAAGGGCAAGGGCAAGAAGGGATACTTCATGAAACGGCAAACCAGCTGCTGCTCTAGTGAAGAAACCCAAGGTTGAACCCAAACCCAAGACTAAGTGCTTCTGTAATAAGGGGAACAGCCACTGGAGCAGAATTACCCTAGATACTTGGTAGATGAGAAGGCTGGCAAGATCGATAGAAGTATATTGGATATACATTATGTTAATGTGTACTTTACTAGTACTCCTAGTAGCACCAGGGTATTAGATACCAGTTCGGTTGCTAAGTGTTAGTAACTCGAAATAAAAGCTACGTAATAAACGAAGACTAGCTAAAGGTGAGCTGACGATATGTTTGGAAGTGTTTCCAAGGTTGATGTGATCAAGCATCGCACGCTCCCTCTACCATCGAGATTGGTGTTAAACCTAAGTAATTGTTATTTGGTGTTTGCGTTGAGCATAGACATGATTGGATTATGTCTATCGCAATACGGTTATTCATTTAAGGAGAATAATGGTTACTCTGTTTGTTTGAATAATACCTTCAATGGTCTTGCACCTAAAATGAATGGTTTATTGAATCTCGATCGTAGTGATACACATGTTCATGCCAAAAGATATAAATAGTAATGATAGTACCACCTACTTGTGGCATAGCCATGTAAGTCATATTGGTATAAAACGCATGAAGAAGCTCCATGTTGATGGATCTTTGGACTCACTCATTTTTGAAAAGTTTGAGACATGCGAACCATGTCTATTGGTATAGTTGCATGAAGAAACTCCATGCAAATGGACCGTTTGGACTCACTTGATTTTGAATCACTTGAGACATGCAAATCATACCACCTGGGTAAGATGACTGAAAGCCTCGTTTTCAGTAAAATGGAACAAGAAAGCAACTTGTTGGAAGTAATACATTTTGATGTGTGCAGTCCAATGAGTGCTGAGGCACGCAGTGGATATCGTTATGTTCTTACTTCACAGATGATTTGAGTAGATACTGAGTATATTTACTTGATGAAACACAAGTTTGAATTATTGAATGGTTCAAGTAATTTTAGGGTGAAGTTGAAGATCGTCATGACAAGAGGATAAAATGTCTATGATATGATCATAGAGATGAATATCTGAGTTGCGAGTTTGGTACACAATTGAGACATTGTGGAAATTGTTTCACAACTAACACCGCCTGGAACACCATAGTGTGATGGTGTGTCCAAACATCATAGATGCACCCCATTGGATATGGGGCATACCATGATGTCTCTTATCGAATTACCACTATCGTTTATGGGTTAGGCATTAGAGACAACCACATTCACTTTAAATAGGGCACCACGTAATTCCGTTGAGATGACACCGTATGAACTATGGTTTAGAGAAACCTAAGCTGTCATTTCTTAAATGTTTGGGGCTGCGATGCTTATGTGAAAAAAGGGTTTCATCCTGATAAGCTTGAACCCAAAGTAGATAAATACATCTTCATAGGACACCCAAAATAGTTGGGTATACCTCCTATTTCAGATCCGGAAGCAAAAGTGATTGTTTCTAGTATCGGGTCCTTTCTCGAGGAAAAGTTTCTCTCGAAAGAATTGAGTGGGAGGATGGTGGAGACTTGATATGGTTATTGAACCGTCACTACAACTAGTGTGTAGCAGGGCACAGGAAGTTGTTCCTGTGGCACCTACACCAATTGAAGTGGGAGCTGATGATAGTGATCATGAAGCCTCGGATCAAGTCACTACCGAACCTCGTAGGACGACAAGGACGTGTACTACTTCAGAGTGGTACAGTAATCTGTCTTGGAGGTCATGTTGCTAGACAACAATGAACCTACGAGCTATGGAGAAGCGATGGTGGGCCTGGATTCCGGCAAATGGCTCGAGGCCATAAAATCTGAGAGAGGATCCATGTATGAAAACAAAGTGTACACTTTGGTAGAACTACCCGATGGTCGTAAGGCTGTTGAGTACAGATGGATTTTAGAAGGAAGACGGACAATGATGGTAACTTCCACCATTAAGAAAGCTCAACTTGTCGTTAAGATATTTTCCGACAAGTTCAAGGAGTTGACTACGATGAGACTTTCTCACTCGTAGCGATGCTAAGAGTCTGTTGGAATTATATTAGCAGTTACTGCATTATTTATGAAATCTTGCAGATAGGATGTCAAAACATTGTTTCCTCGACAATTTTCTTGAGGAAAGGTTGTATGTGATACAACCAGAAGGTTTTGACAATCCTGAAAGTCGCTAACAAGTATGCAAAGCTCCAACAATCCTTCTAAGGACTGGAGTGAGCATCTCGGAGTTGGAATGTGCGCTTTGATGAGATGATCAAAGATTTTGGGTTTATACAAAGTTTATGAGAAACTTGTATTTCCAAAGAAGTGAGTGGGAGCACTATAGAATTTCTGAGGATTATATGTTGCTAACATATTGTTGATCAGAAATGTTGTAGAGTTTCTGGAAAGCATATAGGGTTATTTGAAAAGTGTTTTTCAATAGAAAACCTGGATTAAGCTGCTTGAACATTGAGCATCAAGATCTATAAGGATAGATCAAAAACGCTTAATGGTACTTTCAAATGAGCACATACCTTGACATGATCTTGAAGGTGTTCAAGATGGATCAGTTAAAGAAGGAGTTCTTGCCTGAGTTGTAAGGTATGAAGTTAAGACTTAAAGCTCGACCACGGCAGAATAGAGAGAAAGGACGAAGGTCGTCCCCTATGCTTTAGACGTAGGCTCTACAGTATGCTATGTTGTGTACCGCACCTGAAGTGTGCCTTGCCATGAGTCAGTCAAGGGGTACAAGTGTGATCTAGGAATGGATCACAGGACAACGGTCAAGGTTATCCTTAGTAACTAGTGGACTAAGGAATTTCTTGATTATGGAGGTGGTAAAAGAGTTTGTCGTAAAGGGTTACGTTGATGCAAGCTTTAACACCTATCCGAATGACTCTGAGTAGCAAACCGGATACGTATAGTGGAGCAACCATTTGGAATAGCTCCAAGTGGAGTGTGGAAGCAGCATTTACAATATGACCTAGAGATTTCCGAAGCACATACGGATCTGAATGTTGCAGACCCGTTGACTAAAACCTCTCTCACAAGCAAAACATGATCAAACCCCAGAACTCATTGAGTCTTAATCACATGATGATGTGAACTAGTTTATTGACACTAGTAAACTCTTTGGATGTTGGTCACATGGCGATGTGACCTGTGAGTGTTAATCACATGGCAATGTGAACTAGATTATTGACTCTATGCAAGTGGGAGACTGTTGGAAATATGCCCTAGAGGCAATAATAAATTAGTTATTATTATTATATTTCCTTGTTCATGATAATCGTTTATTATCCATGCTATAATTGTATTGATAGGAAACTCAGATACATGTGTGGATACATAGCAACACCATGTCCCTAGTAAGCCTCTAGCTGACTAGCTTGTTGATCAATAGATGGTTACGGTCTCCTGACCATTGACATTGGATGTCCTTGATAACGGGATCACATCATTAGGAGAATGATGTGATGGACAAGGCCCAATCCTAAGCCTAGCACAAAGATCGTGTAGTTTGTATGCTAAAGCTTTTCTAATGTCAAGTATCATTTCCTTAGACCATGAGATGGTGCAACTCCCGGATACCGTAGGAATGCTTTGGGTGTACCAAACGTCACAACTTAACTGGGTGGCTATAAAGGTACACTACGGGTATCTCCGAAAGTGTCTGTTGGGTTGGAACGAATCGAGACTGGGATTTGTCACTCCGTGTGACGGAGAGGTATCTCTGGGCCCACTCGGTAGGACATCATCATAATGTGCACAATGTGACCAAGGGGTTGATCACAGAATGATGTGTTACAGAACGAGTAAAGAGACTTGCCGGTAACGAGATTGAACAAGGTATCGGGATACCGACGATCGAATCTCGGGCAAGTACTATACCGCTAGACAAAGGGAATTGAATACGGGATTGATTGAATCCTCGACATCGTGGTTCGTCCGATGAGATCATCATGGAACATGTGGGAGCCAACATGGGTATCCAGATCCCACTGTTGGTTATTGGCCGGAGAGTTGTCTCGGTCATGGCTACGTGTCTCCCGAACCCGTAGGGTCTACACACTTAAGGTTCGATGACGCTAGGGTTATAGGGAATAGATGTACGTGGTTACCGAATGTTTTTCGGAGTCCCGTATGAGATCCCGGACGTCACGAGGAGTTCTGGAATGGTCCGGAGGTAAAAATTTATATATGGGAAGTCCCGCTTTGGTCACCGGAAAAGTTTCGGGTGCTATCTGTAATGTACCGGGACCACCGGGAGGGTCCCGGGGTCCACCAGGTGGGGCCACCAGCCCCAGAGGGCTGCGTGGGCCAAGTGTGTGAGGGGACCACCCCCAGGTGGGTTGGTGCGCCCCCCCACCAGGGCCCAAGGCGCCTAGGGTTTGGGGGAACCCTAAAAGGGGACGCCCCCCTTGCCTTGGGGGGCAAGGCAACCCCCCTGGCCGCCGCCCCCTCCTCAGATTGGATCTGAGGGGGCCGTCCCCCCTCTCCCTTGCCCCTATATATATGTGGGGGGTGGGAGGGCAGCCGCACCCAAGTCCTGGCGCAGCCCTCCCCCTCTCCCAAGTCCTCCTCCTCTCCCACGGTGCTTGGCGAAGCCCTGTAGGATTGCCACGCTCCTCCTTCACCACCACGCCGTCGTGCTGCTGCTGGATGGAGTCTTCCCCAACCTCTCCCTCTCTCCTTGCTGGACCAAGGCATGGGAGACGTCACCGGGCTACATGTGTGTTGAACGCGGAGGTGCCGTCCGTTCGGCACTAGGATCATCGGTGATTTGGATCACGACGAGTACGACTCCATCAACCCCATTCACTTGAACGCTTCCACTTAGCGATCTACAAGGGTATGTAGATGCACTCCCCTTTCCTTCGTTGCTAGATTACTCCATAGATTGATCTTGGTGATGCGTAGAAAACTTTGAATTTCTGTTACGTTCCCCAACATTTAAATCATTGTTCTACTAATCTTTGGAGAATTATTGAGCAAGGTTTCTACCCGCACGATCCAAGCAACCTCACTCCTAGAGAAGCCGCGGATCATCAATTCAACAAGTCCGCTCTCTTCATTCTCCAAGAAGCTATTCCTCCCGAAGATATTGCGCATCTCCAACTCTTCACCGTGGCCAAGGAAGCATGGGGGCATGTTGTCTCCTTATACAAGGGAAGCGCAAGCATTCAACGCTCAAACTTGAAGTGGTGCAAGATGAAGCCGATGAGTTTGCCATGATTGAAGATGAAGAACCTCGAGAGCTTTATCGAAGGTTAACCACTCTTGCGGTCTCACTCCGAGATCATGGGAGAAAGGATGCGGATGACAATTGGATCAAGCACAAGTTTCTCAAAGCCATGATGCCTTACCATAAGGCCATGTCCTCTGTCATCCGTCAAAGGCCGGTCTTCCACGCCTTATCCTCAAGTGAAGTGTTGGATGAGTTTTTTGCAATGAGGATCTTGGAGAAGACCGCCGACAATGCAGTGTTGCACGCTCAACGATCAAAGAAGTCCAACCTTGCTTTGAAGGCCAAGGCTAGTGTGGAAGAAGAGGATGAAGAGGAATAAGAGGAGAGTTGCCTCGAAGACACCCAGTATGCTTATCATGAGCACATGGCTCTTGCTTCATGTCAATTTTGGGGCAACAAGAAGAACACAAGGCCCAACTTCAACAAGAACAACTCAAGTGGCGCCAAGAGCAATCAACGTGTGAGGACGTGCTATAATTGTGGCAATGTGAGTCACTTTGTTGTGGATTGCCCTTACAAGAAGAGGGAAGACAATGGTGGCAAGCTTATCCGAAAAGACAAGGCCAAGTCTTTCCCCAACAGGAACAACTTCACCAAGAAGACTCCTCCCAAGGGGTTGGTGGCACAAGAAGAGTACAATGAGGATGATGATGATGGTGAGACGGTTGCCATGGCCTCCATTGCCATTGCAACAACTCCACGGGTGTCGCTCTTCGATTCACCCAACGAGAACATCACCACCAAGTGCCTCATGGCTAAAGCCACCAACAAGGTAACCCCCAACATCAAAACTACCATCACTACTAATCCTTCCTTGACAGATTGCATTGATGAAAGTGAGGGCACGAAGGAGGAGGAAAATGAATTTGAGTCTTTCATGAGTAAGCTCAAAGGTAAAACCAAGAAGCACTTCTTTGCTCTCTTGGAACAACTTGGTGAAGCCAATGGCATGATCGAGGCTCACGAAGAGACCATCTCTAAGATGGAAGAGCATAGTCGTGACTATGCCGATGAGATTTCGGATCTCTCTAATGTGCTTGAGGAAAAGCGTAATTATCGTTTGGCTCTTAAGGAGTCACACAACGATGATCATGCTAAATTAAATAAATATCTTGATCATGCTCTTGTTGTCTCTCGTGTGCTCAATTCTGAGAAGGCCAAACCTGGGGTTGACCATGCTAGACTCAAGGAGGAGTTTGATCTACTTGACAAGGCTCACAAGGCCTTGAAGAGTGCTCATGCTAGCCTCAAAGAGTCTCATGATCAACTCCAAGTGAAGCTAACCAAGGAAAAAGCCACATTTCCTCATATGGTTTTATTTGATAATGTAAATGCTACTAACCCGTGCTGTGAGCATGTGCATCTTGTGGAGGAGAATTCCAAGTTGAAGGAGCAACTTGAGAAAGGCCTTGTGTCTTGCATACAAGGTGAGAAGAACCTCAACGACCTTTTGAGCAATCAAAAGAAAGTTGTGGGCAAGGAGGGGATTGGGTTTGCACCCAAGTCCAAGAAGAAGAAGAAGAAGAATGACAAGACCAAACAACCTCCTCTTCTCATGAAAACATTTGTGAAGGAGGGAGAGGGTACTTCTAAGGAGAAGAAGAACAATACGAAGGGTGGTGGTGTCAAGTAGGGCAATGCCACTCCTTCCAACAAAGCCGGAGACTTTAACCCTTCTTATGTGTTATGCCATGCTAGTGATGGGCATGTTTATGCCAAATTTGTTGGTTCTTCTTATGAGTACCTTGAATGGTCTATTTGGGTTCCTAAGACCCTTGTTGCTAACATCAAAGGACCCATTACAAAATGGGTACCTAAAACCAAGAATTGATCTCTTGCAGGTGTTTTCTTCCGGTGGGGGATCATGCTTGCTCGATAGTGGAGCCACAAATCATATGACCGGAAGCAAGGACTTGGTGGTGAACGGCACAAGGTTTCATCTATGCCCGCCAGTGTCGAATGGGGTGATGCCCCATCTTCTAAGGTATTGGGTCTTGGCAAGGCTGTCATTTCTTATGATCTCACGATCGAGAAAGTCATGCTTGTTGAGTCCCTTGCATACAACTTACTCTCCGTTTGTCAACTTGCACTCATGGGCTTTGCCACTTTCTTTGATATTGATACCGTGGCCCTCTTGTGGAGCAAGACTCTTAAAGTAGCCTTTGTTGGGAATGTCAAGAACGGTCTTTATGTGATTAACTTTTCAAAGCGACCCACTAAGACCGCGATATGCCTAATGGCTAAAGTTGACATGGGATGGCTTTGTCAACACCGTTTAGCCCACGTCAATAGGAGATCTTTGCAAAGTCTTCTCAAGGGGGACCATGTCCATGGACTAACAAATGTTAGTTTTGCCAAAGATCGTGCTTGCAGTGCTTGTATCAACGGAAAGTTACATGAGAAGGCTCACCCTCCCACGACTATCATCTACTCGAAGAGGCCCTTGGAGCTCCTTCACATGGATCTCTTTGGACCTCCATCCTTTTGTAGTCTTGGGGGTAGAAAGTATGCTTGGTGATTGTGGATGATTATTCAAGATACACTTGGGTATATTTCTTCAAGAGGAAGACTGGGACCCAACAAACCGTCATAGACTTTGCAAATGAAGCTCAACGTCAACACAATGCAAAGATTTTGATGATAAGAAGTGACAACGGCATCGAGTTCAAGAACTACACCTTGGATGAGTTTCTTAGTGATGAGCGGATCAAGCATCAACATTCCGCACCTTACACCCCTCAACAAAATGGTGTATCGGAGAGGAAGAACCGGACATTGATGGATGCGGCAATAACCATGATGGCGGAGTTCAAGTCTCCATACAACTTTTGGGCTGAAGCCATCACACCGCTTGTCATGCCTCCAATCGGCTCTATCTCCACAAAGGCTTGAACACGACTCCATATGAGATACTCACCGGCAACAAGCCCAACCTCAAGTACTTCCAGGTGTTCAGTTGTAAGTGTTTCATTCTCAAGAAAGGTGTTCGTTTGTCTAAATTTGAGGCTAGAGCTCATGAGGGCATATTTGTTGGTTATGCTACAAACTCATGCTTACTGTGTCCTCAACAAGTCCACAGGACTCATTGAGGAGAGGTGTAACGTGGAGTTTGATGAGAATAACGGCTCCCAAGTGGACCAAAGTGGTACTTGTGATGTAGGTGATGAAATTCCTCCCCAAGCCATAAGAAGAATGGGTGTTGGTCATATCCTACCCATTGAGGAACCCCTTGTGACCGAAGAAGAAGGACAATGTTCCACTCAAGTGGAACCATCACCAACCCAAGACGCACACCCTTCCGAAGAACAAAGTGAAGGCTCTCAACCAAATGAACAAGATCAAGGGCAAGATCAACCTCAAGATGTTGGTGATCCACCAAGTGATGCCCAAGGTCAAGTTCTTGCCACCGAGCAAGTTCAAGATCAAGAGCAAGCTCAAGGTCAAGAACAAGCTCAAGACGATGCTCATGATGATCAAGTTACCACTCCTCAACTCTCTCTTGAGGAGAGATTGGAGCGTCGTGCCGCCAAGATTGCATCCAAGCTCACTACCAAAGATCATATCATGAAGAATGTGCTTGGTAGCTTGAGAAAGGGGGTAAGCACTCGTAGACAATTAGCAAACTATTGCGAACATCATGCGTTTGTTTCTTGTGTTGAACCCCAACAGGTCTATGAGGCGCTCGAGGATCCTGGTTGGCTTAATGCCATGCATGAAGAACTCAACAACTTTGAGCACAACAAGGTGTGGAGATTGGTGCCAAGGCCAAAGGAGAACCATAATGTTATTTTGAACCAAATGGATATTCAAGAATAAGCAAGATGCTCACGGGATTATCATTCACAACAAGGCTCGTTTGGTGGCACAAGGCTACTCTCAAGTCGAGGGTATCGAATACGGTGAAACCTTTGCTCCCGTTGCTCACCTTGAATCTATGTTTGTTGATTGCTTATGCTTCTCATCATAACTTCAAGTTGCAACAAATGGATGTGAAGAGTGCTTTTCTTAATGGCCCTATTAATGAGTTGGTGTATGTCAAACAACCCCTAGGGTTTGAGGATCCCGAGTTCCCCAATCATGTGTACCAACTCGATAAGGTGCTCTATGGCCTTAAACAAGCCCCATGTGTGTGGTATGAGAACCTTACTGAATTGTTGCAAGATCATGGGTTTGAAATTTGGAAAATCGACCCCACTCTTTTTACTAAGAAGGTCAAAGGGGAGTTGTGTGTATGCCAACTATATGTTGATGATATTATCTTTGGTTCTCCTGACAAAGCTTTCAATGAGGAGTTTGCCACACTCATGACCTCAAAATTCAAGATGTCCATGATGGGAGAGTTGAAGTTCT
Source organism: Triticum timopheevii (assembly GCA_963921465.1). Classification (NCBI taxonomy): domain Eukaryota; kingdom Viridiplantae; phylum Streptophyta; class Magnoliopsida; order Poales; family Poaceae; genus Triticum; species Triticum timopheevii. The sequence continues at coordinate 119,885,011 of OY997270.1, forward strand.
TTCTCGGGTTCGAAATCAAACAAAGAAGAGAAGGAACCTTCATCAACCAAGCCAAATACACTCAAGACATGCTCAAGATATGCAAGCTAAGTGATGTCAAGCCGGCTTCTACACCAATGCTTGTCAAATGCCAACTTGACGTTGATGCCAATGGTAAAGCGGTGGATCAAAAGGTATATCGTTCTATTATTGGCTCCTTGCTTTACCTTTGTGCATCTAGACCGGATATCATGTTGAGTGTGGGAATTTTTGCACGGTTTCAAGCCTCATCTAAGGAAAGCCACTTTGTGGCGGTCAAGCGAATCTTTTGATATTTGGCTCTGTCGGTGTACAGAAGTAGGGGTTCTACTTTGCACCCCTTTACCTGTGCACGGGCAGTCGGAGCCGCACCTGCGGCCACACTTAGCAGGGCAGAGGGGAGAGGCCGAAGCCATAAGACGGTCAAAGCAATGCCAAGGCAGAAACACAAAGTGCAAGAGGGCAAGGTGGGCTCCCCCGGTAAGACCCTTGCCGGGGCGGACTCCGCAGCCCCGGCGAGAGCCTTGCCGGGGCAACCTGCCCAACACCAATGGAGCGCGCCACCCTTGAGCCCAAGATTTCCAACACCATCAACCACATTGGAACCAAGGCTCAGGAGACGCCTCCATGGAGGCAGATCTTTGTGAAGATCATTAACACACAATATCAGACGAGGACCAGAAGACGAGACCTCCGGCAACATCCTTGCCGGGGACGACCGCAGTGCCGCAGCAAGACCCTTGCCGGAGCCCCCAGCAAGACCCTTGCCGAGGACAACAGCGAGGCCGCGGCCAGGCCCGCACACGTCAAGACCCCACCGCCGTTCCCATGCAGCTGCCAGCCCAGCCAGCCAGGCGAGCACCTGCATGGCGACGTGCGGTCTCGAGGCCAACTCAGCAAGCACCTGTGTGGTGGCATGCAGATCTTCGTGAAGACGCCGCCACCATGCCACCTCACCAGCCTGCCAGCCTACATGGCGCTGCCCGCCTTGCTGGCCTGGACGCGCATCGAGGCAGGGCGAGGCGGCGAGAAAGTGAGGGGGACACCTTAGGAGCGCATTTAATGCATCTTGCCGTAATGGCAAGAGATAAACATAGCCAATCTACCCTTTCCACGTCCTATGTGCCACTGTGGCGCCTCCTTCGACTATAAAAGGAGGCCCGAGGCGTACTGGAGGGGGATTCGGCTCTTTGGGCAAGTGACGCTCGATAGCTAGTTGGAGAACACTGATATACACACCGAAGCAGGATTAGGGTATTACGCGATCTCCGCGGCCCAAACCTGGGTAAAACGACCTTTGTGCTGGCTCTTAGACCTGCTCTTCTCACAACCCCGCGCCCGCCGACTACAGTAGGGATCCCGTTGATCCCATAGGTGTCGCTCCCACCGACATCTTTGGCGCGCCAGGTAGGGGGCGCAGTTGTGAAAATCTGGTCTAGCAACTAGTCTAGCAGCTCTTCATCGCCATGGCTCCCAAGAGGAAGACGACCACGGTGATCGGTTCATCCGGAGCCGGACCGCCCATACCGGTGCGAGCTAGTAGCGGCCGGTCACGGACAGAACCCGAGGCGCGACCCGCGAACACCCACATCGCCCTGGCGGTCCAGACCTAGCGAGCGGCGTCATTCTTGTGCAGGACGACGGGCCGCACGCAGCAAATTCCAGAGACGGAGTTGGGGCGCCCGCAGGCGGCGCGGGGCCCTCCAGGGGCGGCGCCTTGCCACCCACCGGCGGTGTAACATTCTAAATTTTCAATTTGGAATGTTATAATTAGATCATCATCGCATATCATATTTTATTGCATTTTGGTTGAATCCAAGAAATTCTACGCAACTCAAGGACCTATGGAGAGAGTTGGGATTTCGTTATTTTCATATTTGAGTTTTTCTCAAATTTTGAAAAGAGGATCAATTGGTTTAAGTATTTTTGTTTCCTAATATTTCTAAAATAAAAATATATGAGAGGAGATAAAATGACTTCTCCAAAATAAATGAAATATTAGAGGAAAAATATTAAAATCAATTTAATATTTTATTTGGAGTTTAGTGCAAATTTATTTGAATTAGAAAAATTGCACGTTTTCAAAATTGCATTTTAGGCCAAGAAAAATGTTCATCTCGTTCTAAATATTTAATTTAGATGGTGAAAATTTGTTTTGGTATTTTTAGATTTTTATTTATTTTTCTAGGATTTATTTTCGGCGGGATCTCTTTCAAAAAATAATGTGCGCACACGACTGGGCTAGCGGCCCAGCCGAGCCTGGCCGACCTCGCCCCGCCTCCGCCTGACCGACTCCGAACGGAGTCCGGCCGGAGCACGCCGCCACCACCGAGTCCGGGGAGGACTCCTCCTCCTCCTCACCCCATCCCCCAAGCCGCCGGACCCCCACTCTTTTTGTACCCCACCCCACCGCCACCACCACCACCCGCCACCCCGCCACCGGCACCGCCGCCGCCTCGGATCCACGCCATCGCCCGTGAGCCCATCGTCGTCGCCTCACCGCCGCCCCGCACCCCGCCACCGCCGCCGCCGGACCACCGCCGGAGGTAGCCGCCGCCGCCGCCGTCTCGCCGTTCGTCGGTTTTCTCAGAAAACCGTTTGTTTTTTTTCAAAACCCTAGATCTGTCTTTTTTTTAGATCTGGTTCGTTTTTTCGGTTTAGTTATTTAGCGAAGCCCGTCCGTTCGTTCATTTTAATGAATGATTTTCACTGTTTAGCCGCAGACAGCGAACGTTCGTTCGTTAGCCTGTTCCTCAGTTTTTCTTTTCCAGGGTTTTTCCGCGATTATTTTCGATTGTGATTTCTGCCCTAATTTTCGTTTTAGTTTATCTTTTCGCTCGTTTATCAGAATTAGGCAATTCAAGCGCCTAGAGTTTTGTCTCGAAACCCTCTTTCCATTTAACCAACTTAAACATGATTTTACTATTGTAAAAATTTGACTTAAGCCCAGATTAGTAGCCAGAGCTTGTTTCTTTTGCAGTTTGAGTTTCGTTGCTTCGTTTGATTTGATTCTTTTTGCAAACCGGAGTTCTTAAGTTGAACTTTCTGGTTAGATCTCTTATTTGACTGTTAGCCGTGCTTCTAGTTAGTGCTTATTGTATGCTTGTTTGTTTGCCATAGAGTACCCGGAGTGTGAAGCGTGCTACTACGAGTCTCTAGGTTTCACGGATCATCAGCAAGGCAAGTAACACTTTGATCATACCTCTTTACTACCCAGTTTTATTGCATTAGATCAATCCTCAAACAATTGCATGGTTAGGATCTTTTTAACATGTGTGTTTTGGGAAGTAGATGAGGTAGTACCTATTGTCCTATTTATTATTAAACCTTTGGGAGTTACTTACGTTATGCTTATATTGCTATGCTATGCTTGTAGACGTGGATTGGGTGAGTGTATCCATGACAGATGTGAGTATCGTTATTTAATGGTTAACTTAAGGTGGCTACTTTAATACACATCTGGGTGGACTGAGGCACCTGGGGAACCCAGTGTTGCCTGTATTTTTGGAAATCTCGAGGTACCGTGTGATTCTCCTATGGACCGCCACCCAGGCTCAAAGAGATCATAAGATTATTCATGCTAGAAACTTCCGTGTGCAGCCACAAGCTATTATGGGGTCTAGCATAGTTGAGTATGTTGCAAGACCTCTTTCAGTGGTGGGCTAGCAGACGTAGGGGAAAGTAGGTGTAACTGTCCACCCAGAGTAAAGAGTTATTGTTTCAGAAAGACTGTGTCTCGATTCTCCGGCCATGGATGTATTCGAGTCTTGTGGGGAAAAGTGCGCAAACCTCTGCAGAGTGTACAAACTATTCATGGCTAGCCGTGTCCCCGGTTATGGATGTTTTGAGTATCTAGTTCTTGGATTATCATGTGGATCTCATCACTATTAATATAATCTGATTGGGTTAATGATGATGCTTAATTGGGATTGAGAGGGGGATTACCTTCTCAATGTTTAACAACCACCATGATAGTTAAATAAAATTCATTCCTTTGTTGTAGGGAAAAATTGGCTTTATGCAAAACTGTAGCCATAGAGTTTTCCACCAGCCATATATGCATGTAGTGATAGCATTATTCTGTTCATTACTCTCTATGTGTTACATTGCCAGCATATTCCATGTGCTGACCCGTTTTTGGGCTGCAACGTTCATGTTGCAGACTTTTCAGACGACGAGTAAGGTGCCTTAGGTCGCGATTTTTCACTCAGTGATGCCATTGGAGTTGATGGACTCGCTTTACCTTCCAAGCCTTCCGCTGTTATCGTTTTTAGATGGCCTTAAGCCATATTTATTATAATAAGTTCTCTTTTGAGACATTCAATGTAATAAGTGTGTGATTGCTACTCTGTTATAAATCCTTCAAGTACTGTGCGTGTCAGCATTACCGATCCAGGGATGACACTGATGCACAGAGATCAGACTGTTTGAGGTTTGGTCGCTACAAGATGGTATCAGAGCACACGCTGACTATAGGACACGACCACTGAGCTAAAACCCTATATCACTACTCTCTTCTCATTTTTGACCTCTCTCCTTTTCTACTCTATAGGATGGCGGATGCAAGGAAAAGTTCACGGAACCGGGTGAGGATACACCTTTTGGACGCCACTTGAAGGAAGTCACCAGATACCCGAACATTGGAGTACCAAGCTTCACCGGGACCTACATCGCCACTTTACCAGAAGAGGAGCGCTGGATGATTCAAGTTCAAGTTCCAGGAAGAACGTTCATGCCCGTCACTGAGCCCATAGAGTTTTCCTTTGATGCACCAACCTGGAGTTTAGGAAAGAGCATGGCAGCCCACATCACCATGGGACGCATTGGAGAAGTTTACCACAAGGATCTCAAGGATACTATCTACCAGATTTGTGGGCGCCGAGACGAGCAATGGGAGATGATCATTACTAGGAAGGATATATCTATTGCAACTTCCATCAAGGAGTTAAACCAGCACATTCATCGCCAGGAGAACCAGATGTGCGCATGCATGATAGATCTGAAGAAGGCAATGACCAGGATCACGGAGCTGAAAGAAGAACTCATGACTACACGCGGTGGATATGAGGAGGAAATTGCAACATTATTGGAGAAGAATGACGACCTGATAAAGAAGATCAGAGTGTTCATGGGAGACCCCGCGCCAGGAGGAGAAGACGACAATTCCACCTGTCCGGAGAACTACATCATCATCGACGACACCGACTCGAACCCTTACGATAGCGATGATGACTTTGTTGATGAAGTTGGAGCAGATATCATGGAGTCTTCAACCGATAAATTTTTCTAGTCGACCACCATAATAGTAGTAGTATTCCCCCATGTATAAAGCATAGTCCGAGCACTTTTGTAACGATAGTTAGACCATTGTATGCCCTTGTTTGATTTGATTGAAGTGATATGTTTGTGTTTGTCTCATGTGCATATGGGTAGTGTTTTCCCTCTTGACCTCATTCTATTATGTATTCTCATCCTTTCTAAACCCTCAGATGCCTCCGAGACGCGACAATGGATTTGCTTTCCCGCCGGAGCTCACTCAGTTGATCCAGTAGCAGAATGCATTGATGCAGATACTAGTCCAGAATCAGAATCAGGGGAACAACAACAACAACAACCCACCACCACCACCACCTGTTGACCACTTAGGCCGTTTCTTGAGGCTTAATCCGCCGGTGTTCTCTAGTAGCACCGAGCCGATAGTCGCATATGATTGGCTTCGCAAGATTGGAAGGGAGTTGACCACTGCAGGATGCACAGATGCGGAGAGAGAGTGTGTTTTGTCGCACATCAGCTTGATGGGCCCGCAACATCATGGTGGGAAAATTTCACAGCCACTTACCCCATCGACACTGTCACATGGGATCAGTTTCAGCAGGCTTTTCGTACTGCCCATGTTTCAGCAGGAGCTATGGCCATGAAGAAGCGTGAGTTTTGCAACTTGCACCAAGGAGGATGCACGGTTGACCAGTATGTGGATGACTTTAGTAAATTAGCACGTAATGCCCCAAATGACGTTGCTATGGATGCAGCTAAGCAGGAGAAGTTTCTGGAAGGACTGAATGATGAGCTGAGCATGCAGTTGATGGTGGCAACCTTCAACAACTACCAGGAGTTGCTAGATAGAGCTCTCATGATTGTAGGGAAGCAGCAGTAGATTGACAACCGCAAGAGGAAGTATGGACAAGGGAAGTACAACTCTGGAGCTCATCAGAAGCCTCATTTTACCCCGAACTCGGGGGGACCGTTCTAGCATAATCATGGAGGTCACAATCACAATGGAGGAAGTTCGCACAACCATAGTGGCCCCAAGAATGGGAATGGTAATGGAGGAAGCAACGGCCAAAACCGTTCCAACCCAGCAACACCCGCCAAGAAGGACCTGAGCCACATTACTTGCTACAAGTGCCAGAAGACTGGACATTATGCCAATGAATGCCCCAAAGCAAAGAATGGAAATGGCAATGGAAGCTCTGGGAAGAAGCCTAACCCTTTCAACAGGGGACAGGTGAACCACATTAACATGGAGGAGGTTGAAGCCCAGCCAGATGCAGTAATAGGTAAGTTTTTGGTTAAGTCATTTACTGCAATCGTTCTTTTTGATACTGGTGCATCACATTCATACATATGAAGGGGATTTGTGGATAAGTATAAACTGCCCACCAAAGTTCTTAGAACACCTATGTTAGTAAGCTCACCAAGAGCGGAGTATATGGCAAGCCAAGGATGTTTTCAGATGCCATTGACCATAGGTAGGCATGTTTTCCCCTCAGATCTGATAATTTCGGAGTCACAAGGTTTGGATGTGATTCTAGGTATGGATTGGCTATCGATGTATGGAGGAAACATCGATTGCGCCAGTAAGTCAATTTTGCTCACCACCCCAGAAGGAAGAAGGATTAAGTATGTATCCCGGCATGAGCCCAAGAGGACTCAAGTGAATTCCTTATCAGAAGTTATACAGGAGGAAGTACCAGTGGTGAAGGATTTCCCCGATGTATTGCTAGAGGAGTTGCCAGGCATGCCACCAGATAGAGACATTGAGTTTTTGATTGAGCTTTTGCCAGGCACAGGGCTAATATCTAAGAGACTGTATAGGATGACCGCAAAGGATTTGGAGGAAATTAAGAAGCAGATTAAGGAGTTACTGGATAAAGGCTATATTCACCCAAGTTCGTTGCCTTGGAGATCACCAGTGCTTCTAGTGGAGAAGAAGGATGGATCGTTGAGGATGGTTGTTGATTATCGAGGGTTGAATGAAGTGACAATCAAGAACAAGTACCCATTACCGATGATCAATGATTTATTTGACCAGTTGCAAGGAGCTAAAGTATTTTCCAAGATCGATCTGCGATCAGGATACCACCAGTTGAAGATTCGAGAGCAGGACATACCTAAGACAGCTTTTACCACAAGGTACGGGCTATATGAGTATACCGTTATGTCATTTGGTCAGACTAACGCACCTGCCTATTTTATGAACATGATGAACAAGGTGTTTATGGAGTTCTTGGATAAGTTCGTCGTGGTGTTCATTGATGATATTCTAGTCTACTCGAAGAATGAAGAGGAGCATAAGGAGCATTTGCGTTTGGTACTTGGGAAGCTCAGAGAACATCAGTTATATGCCAAGTTCAGCAAGTGTGAGTTTTGGTTGAAGGAAGTTGGATTCCTCGGACATGTTATATCAGGAGAAGGAATAGCAGTAGACCCCAGCAAGGTTGTCACTGTGACAAATTGGGAAGCACCCTCGTCAGTTGGAGAGATCCGAAGTTTTCTAGGACTCGCAGGATACTACCGGAGGTTCATTGAAAATTTCTCAAAGATTGCAAAACCCATGACGGAGTTTTTGAAGAAGGACACCAAATTCAAATGGACTGAGGAATGTGAGGCCACTTTCCGGGAGTTGAAGAAGCGTTTGGTTACATCACCAGTGTTGATTCTGCCAGATCAACGCAAGGATTATGAAGTATATTGCGACACTTCTCGTCAAAGACTTGTAGCAGTGCTTATGCAGGAGGGAAGAGTTGTTTCTTATGCCTCACGACAGCTTAAGCCCCATGAGTTGAACTATGCTACACATGATTTGGAGTTAGCAGCCGTAGTGCATGCGTTGAAGACATGGAGACATTTTATCATCGGAAACCATTGCGAGGTGTACACGGATCACAAGAGTTTGAAGTACATCTTCACGCAGAAGGAGTTGAATCTCAGGCAAAGGAGATGGTTGGAGCTCATTAAGGATTATGATATGAGGTTGCATTATCATCCAGGAAAGGCTAACATAGTAGCCGATGCGTTGAGCCGCAAGACCCATGTCAACACACTCATGACCGGAGAGTTACCCAAGGAGTTAGCCGAGGATCTTCACGGCTATGTTTGGAGATACTTCCGAGAGGCTATGTAGTAGCATTGGAGATTCAGTCTAGTTTGATGGATAAGATTGGAGAAGCTCAGAAGACTGACAAGGAGATTGCCGAGATAAAGGAAAGGATGAGCAAAGGAAAAGCTAAGGATTTCGTGAGGATGAGCACGATACCTTATGGTTTGAAGACCGCGTTTATGTGCCTAATGATTCGGAGATCTGGAAGTTGATTCTGCAAGAAGCCCATGATTCACCATATTTGATTCACCCAGGAAATACCAAGATGTATCTGGATTTGAAGGATAGTTTCTGGTGGACCGGAATGAAGAAAGATATTGCAGAGTATGTAGCAGTTTGTGATGTATGTCGGAGAGTAAAGGCCGAGCATCAGAAGCCAGTAGAATTGTAACAGCCATTGCCGATACCCGAATGGAAGTGGGATAAGTGAGGCATGGATTTTATCACGGGATTTCCCAGGACTCATTCAGGCTATGACTTGATATGGGTTGTAGTCGATCGTTTGACGAAGGTAGCTCATTTCATCCCAGTGAAGACCACTTATACCAGTGCTAAGTTGGCAAAGATATACATGACCAGGATTGTATGTCTGCATGCAGTTCCGAGGACCATTGTATCAGATAAAGGAACCCAGTTTACCTCAAAGTTCTGGAATCAGTTGCACGAAACTTTGGGTACCGGGCTAGAGTTCAGTACATCCTTTCATCCACAGACAGATGGACAAACCGAGAGAGTCAATCAGATTCTGGAGGACGTGTTGAGAGCTTGTGCGCTAGATTATGGATCTAGTTGGGACGACAATTTGCCATATGCAGAGTTCTCTTACAACAACAGCTATCAATCAAGTTTGAAGATGGCCCCTTTCGAAGCCTTGTACGGAAGGAGGTGCAGGACACCGTTGTTATTGGACGAAGTTGGAGACCGTCAGTTGTTTGGACCAGATTTGATCAAAGAGTCTGAAGAGAAGGTTAAGCTGATTCATGATAGACTCAAGGTAGCCCAATCTAGACAGAAGAGTTATGCGGATTCTAAATGCAAGGAGACAGTTTACGAAGTTGGAGACAGAGTTTACCTTCGAGTGTCCCCACTTCGAGGAGTTAAGCGTTTTCGAGTTAAGGCAAAGTTAGCGCCACGTTTTGTGGGACCATACAAAGTTTTGGAACGTATGGGATAAGTTGCTTACAAGCTGGAGTTGCCCAAAGGATTGTCAGGAGTTCACGATGTGTTTCACGTTTCCCAGCTGAAGAAGTGCCACTCATAGATGGTTGATATTCCATTGAGAGATACAGTGCCACTGGAAGCGATTTAGCTAGATAGCGATTTGACCTACAAGGAGAAACCAGTCAAGATTCTTGAGTTTGCCAGTCGAGTTACACGCAGCAAGGTTATCAAGTTCTGCAAGGTTCAGTGGAGCCACCATACCGAAGATGAAGCCACCTGGGAACGAGAGGAAGACCCACGGAAGGATCACCCTCACCTATTTTCTAGCCAACCCGAATCTTGAGGGCGAGATTCATCTTAAGGGGGGGTAGGTTTGTAACATCCCAAATTTTCAATTTGGAATGTTATATATTAGATCATCATTGCATATCATATTTTATTGCATTTTGGTTGGATCCAAGAAATTCTATGCAACTCAAGGACCTATAGAGAGAGTTGGGGATTTCGTTATTTTCATATTTGAGTTTTTCTCAAATTTTGAAAAGAGGATCAATTGGTTTAAGTATTTTTCTTTCCTAATATTTCTAAAATAAAAATATATGAGAGGAAATAAAATGACTTCTCCAAAATAAATGAAATATTAGAGGAAAAATATTATCAATTTAATATTTTATTTGGAGTTTAGTGCAAGTTTATTTGAATTAGAAAAATTGCACGTTTTCAAAATTGCATTTTAGGCCAAGAAAAATGTTCATCTCGTTCTAAATATTTTATTTAGACGGTGAAAACTTGTTTTGGCATTTTTAGATTTTTATTTATTTTTCTAGGATTTATTTTCAGCGAGATCTCTTTTAAAAAAAATTGTGCGCGCACGACTGGGCCAGCGGCCCAGCTGAGCCGGGCCGGCCTCGCCCCGCCTCCGCCCGGCCGACTCCGATCGGAGTCCGGTAGGAGCACACCACCACCGCCGAGTCCGGGGAGGACTCCTCCTCCTCACCCCCTCCCCCAAGCCACCGGACCCCCTCCTCTTTTTATACCCCACCCCGCCGCCACCACCACCACCCGCCACGCCGCCACCGCCGCCGCCGCCTCGGATTTGCGCCGCCGCCCACGAGCCGCCACTGCCCGAAGCCTGCCGTCGTCGCCTCACTGCCGCCCCGCACCCCGCCGCCGCCACCGGAGCCCGCTGCCTCGCCCGCCGGACCACCGCCGGAGGTAGCCGCCGCCGCCGTCTCGCCGTTCGTCGGTTTTCTCGGTTTTTTTGGTTTAGTTATTTAGCGAACGCCCGTTCGTTCATTCGTTTTAACAAACAATTTTCACCGTTTATCCGCAGACAGCGAACGTTCGTTTGTTAGCCTGTTTGTCAGTTTTTCTTTTCCAGGGTTTTTCCGCGATTATTTTTGATCGAGATTTCTGCCCTGATTTTCGTTTTAGTTTATCTTTTCGCTCATTATCGGAATTAGGCGATTCAAGCGCCTAGAGTTTCGTCTCGGAACCCTCTTTCCGTTTAACCAACTTAAACATGATTTTGCTACTGTAAAAATTTGACTTAAGCCCAGATTAGTAACCGGAGCTTGTTTCTTTTGCAGTTTGAGTTTTGTTGCTTCATTTGATTTGATTCTTTTTGCAAACCGGAGTTCTTAAGTTGAACTTTCTGGTTAGATCTCTTATTTCAGTTTTACCCGTGCTTCTAGTTGAGTGCTTATTGTATGCTTGTTTGTTTGGATAGAGTACCCGGAGTGCGAAGCGTGCTACTACAAGTCTGTAGGTTTCACGGATCATCAGCAAGGCAAGTAACACTTTGATCATACCTCTTTACTACCCAGTTTTATTGCATTAGATCAATCCTCAAACAATTGCATGGTTAGGATCTGTTTAACATGTGGGTTTTTGGGAAGTAGATGAGGTAGTACCTATTGTCCTGTTTATTATTAAACCTTTGGGAGTTACTTACGTTATGCTTATATTGCTATGCTATGCTAGTAGATGTTGATTGGGTGAGTGTATCCATGACAGATGTGAGTATTGTTATTTAATGGTTAACTTAAGGTGGCTACTTTAATACACATCTGCGTGGATTGAGGCACCTGGGGAACCCAGTGTTGCCTGTATTTTTGGAAATCCCGGGGTACCGTGTGATTCTCCTATGGACCGCCACCCAGGCTCAAAGGGATCATAAGATTATTCATGCTAGAAACTTCCGTGTGCAGCCACAAGCTATTATGGGCTCTAGCATAGTCGAGTATGTTGCAAGACCTCTTTCAGTGGTGGGCTAGCAGATGTAGGGGAAAGTAGGTGTAACTATCCACCCAGAGTAAAGAGTTATTATTTCAGAAAGACTGTGTCTTGATTCTCCGACCATGGATGTATTCGAGTCTTGTGGGGAAAAGTGCGCAAACCTCTGCAGAGTGTACAAACTAATCAAGGTTAGCCGTGTCCCCGGTTATGGACGTTTTGAGTATCTAGTTCTTGGATTATCATGTGGATCTCATCACTATTAATATAATCTGATTGGGTTAATGATGATGCTTAATTGGTATTGAGATGGGGATTACCTTCTCAATGTTTAACAACCACCATGATAGTTAAATAAAATCCATTCCTTTGTTGTAGGGGAAATTGGCTTTATGCAAAACTATAACCATAGAGTTTTCCACTAGCCATATATGCATGTATTGATAGCATTATTCTGTTCATTACTCTCTATGTGTTACATTGCCAGCATATTCCATGTGCTGACCCGTTTTCGGGCTGCGACGTTCATGTTGCAGACTTTTCAAACGACGAGTAAGGTGCCTTAGGTCGTGATCTTTCACTCAGTGATGCCGTTGGAGTTGATGGACTCGCTTTATCTTCCAAGCCTTCCGCTGTTATCGTTTTTAGATGGCCTTAAGCCATATTTATTGTAATAAGTTCTCTTTTGAGACATTCGATGTAATAAGTGTGTGATTGCTACTCTGTTATAAATCCTTCAAGTATTGTGCGTGTCAGCATTACCGATCCAGGGATGACACTGATGCACAGAGATCAGACTATATGAGGTCTGGTCGCTACAGGTGGTGCAGCGACTTCCAAGACGCCTGCGTTGGCGCCCATGACATGCTCTTCCCAGGTCGTGCACGACGAGCAGCGTCACCACGCTGGAGACCCCGGGCACCGACCTGGGAAGGGTCCAGTGCACCCTTCACAGGACGAAGGAGGTCAGCATGCACGCCGAAGTACTGGCGGAAATGGCGTACCTCCGCAGGACCGTGGTTGAGCTCCTTCTAACGTGGTTAGAAGTCAAAGCGCGTCACGGTCCACGCAGATCTCGCCATCGCCCACGCCAGCAGAAGCTTTGGCGCGCGCACAACTGCTCCTTGACTTTCCTCCTGCTGCGGAGAAGCTCGACGAGTGGAGAGCCACCGTCCGGAGCCTTGTTGGCATCGCCAACAAAGATGAGCCGTGACCAGCGGGGCCCGTAGGTCGCGCTCCGTCGAGCCGCCGCATGCTAGCGGTGGAAGGGCCGAGGGTGATGCAGCCACGGTGCACTCTCCTCTCCCACACCAGCTACCGTGGGTGTCGATCCATCGTGACGACGCTTGTGATAATATTTCCATAGCGTCGTCCGATCCACGGACCCACCGCGATCAACATCAAGTTCTTCGGGAGCGAGCCCTTGAAGACGCTCGAACCACCAACAAGCACCGGCGTGATGCGCGCCACCAGTCAGATAGGCGGGCAGGGCCCACTTTGGACCACCCAGCACCGGGAGGCTACGGTGGCCTTCCTTACGAGGTGGTTGCCCGGGCTTTACCCTTGAGCTGCGGTAGTTCCAGTGGCCCTCCCACCGCACATTCAAGCCCGATGTTGGCGAGAAGTACAATGGAAAGACTCACCCGTCGGAGTTCCTTAGCATCTACACCATTGCGATGCAGGCTGCTGGAGCCCGCGACGACAAGGTGCTTGCCAATTACTTCCCATTGGCACTCAAGCCCAATGTTATGTCATGGTTAATGCACTTGCCGGTGGATTCCATTTCTTCTTGGTTGGATTTGTGTCATGAGTTTGTTGGCGCCTTCACTGGAGGCCATCAATCTCATGGCCAGGCAAGCGGTCTGCACATCATCCCCCAGAAGGAAGGAGAAAACCTGCGCAAGTACATCCAGAGGTTCAGCCGGGTGCAGTACAGCATCCCCGATGTTCACCCTGCCGCTGTGATCAGCGCATTCCATCAGAATGTGCGTAACCATAAGATGCGTGAGGAACTGGCGATGAACAAGGTCAAGGATGTGGCAGAGCTTTATGTTTTGGCCGATTGGTGCACTCGAGCTGAAGAGGGGAGGAAGTACCCCGGTGGGGACGCCAGTGTAGAAACCGACTCCACAGACGACGACACCGCCGCCCCGACAAAGAAGGGTCGGCGCCGTAACAGAAAACGCAAGGGCAAGACTGTGCTTGCCGTCGAGGGATCCGATGACACCGGCACCGCCAAGAAGGCCAAGGCAAGTGACCCCGGCAAGGAAGTTGCCGGGTGTGCCGCTTTCTGGGCCTTGGCGGCTGCCGACAAGCCAGGAAGCTCCGACAGGCAGTATTGCAAGATCCACCGCACCAAGGGACACAACCTCCAAAATTGCCAACAAGATGAGCTGCTTGCTGAGAAGCAAAAAGCTGAATACGAGAGGTGGGACAAGGAGATACGCCAGGACAGTGTTGAAGGATCCAACAAGAAGCGTGGCGGCCAAGGAAGCCACCGCGGCAAGGATAACCAGCAAGAGAGGCCCGCCCGGGACTGCGACAAGAAGCAGGAAGACGATGACCATGACGAGGACGGCGAGTCCGGCGACCACGAGTTCCAGAAAGCTACAGAGGCCATGTGCGTCGATGGTGGCGCCTCACTACACACTTCTTACAGCCAGCTCAAGTAGTGGGCACGTGAGATCACAGTGGTGGAGCCATCGCTCGACGCGCGGAAGCCACTGAAGTGGTCCAGCACGCCTATCATCTTTGACACCGAGGACCACCCAGATCGCACTACTGCGGTCGGGTGTTTGCCGTTGTTGATTTCACCAATGATCCGCAACATCAAGGTGACGAAGATGCTAGTTGACGGCGGGGTTGGTCTGAACTTGATCTCGCCTGTTGTGGTCAAAAGGTTGCAGATTCCCGATGGAGACCTCGAAGAGACGGGCACTTTTCAAGGGGTCAACCCAGGAAGGAGTCAGCCGAAGGGCAAGGTCACGCTGCCCGTGACATTTGGAGGCGAGCTGAACTACAGGACAGAGAGGATTGTCTTTGATGTAGCCGAGATCCCCTTGCCTTACAACGGGATTCTCGGCCGCCCGACGCTAGCCAAGTTCATGGCGGCGTCACATTACGCCTACAACACGCTGAAGATGCCCGGGCCGATGAACATCATCACCATCCCCTCCGACAAGAAGGATGCACTGATCTGCGCTGACCAACTCTACTGGGAAGCAGTTGTAGCAGCTGCCACCAAGGCACTTGCTCCTACCGCTGAAGCCCCGGGAGGGAATAAGACCGGCGAGACCTCTTGCGCCCACTCCGACAAGCGCACCTCTCTGGAGTGTTGTGCTCCCGTCGAGGACGTGCCAGAGAGCTCCACCGGCAAGAGCAAGAAGTCCAGAGCTGCACCACCAGGGACCAAGAAGGTGTCTATCAAGGAGGACGGCACGGGAGGGGCTTTCACCATAAGCTCCACCCTTGATAGCAAATAGGAAGGCAAGCTCGTCACTTTCCTGCGGGCGAATGTTGATGTGTTTGCATGGCAGGCATCCAACATCCCCGGCATTCCCAGGGAAGTGATTGAGCACCATCTTGCTGTCTGTCCTCATGCACGGCCCATCAAGCAGAAGGCTAGGAAGCAAGCTCTGGAGAGGCAAGAGTTCATCACGGAAGAGATCAAAAAGCTGGAAGCGGCAGGCTTGGTAAGAGGGGTACTCCACCCGACGTGGTTGGCCAATCCGATGGTGGTGCACAAGGCAAATAGGACGTGGAGGCTGTGTATTGATTACACAGATATCAATAAGGCTTGTCCAAAAGACCCTTTCCCGTTGCCGTGCATTGACCAGATTGTTGACTCCGCAGCCGAGTGTGACCTGTTATCATTCCTCGACGCCTACTCGGGATACCATCAGATTTTCATGACAAGAGAAGACGAAGAGAAGACAGCATTCATCACCCCATGTGGTACGTACTGCTTTTTACGGATGCCTTTCGGGTTGAAGAGTGCTGGCTCGACCTTTGCAAGAGCAGTCCAAATTGGTTTTGGACCGCAGCTACATAGAAATATGGAAGCTTATATGGATGACATAATGGTCAAAACCAAGGACAAGGCAACACTCGTGCAAGAACTGGAAGAAACATTTGCAAACCTGCGCAAGATCAACCTCAAGCTGAACCCTGAGAAGTGTGTCTTCGGAGTCTCGTCCGGCAAGCTTCTCGGGTTCTTTGTGTCGCAGCGTGAGATTGAGGTGAACCCGGACAAGATTAAGGCCATTGAGCAGATTGAGGCACCTAAGCGGATCAAGGATGTGCGTTGGCTCACTTGCTGCGTCGCCGCCATGAGCAGATTCATCTCCAAGTCCGCTGAGCGTGCCCTTCCCTTTTTTAAAATCTTGAAAAAAGTGGGACCAATGGAGTGGACCCCGAAAGTCGAGGCAGCGCTGCAGGATTTAAAGAAATACCTCTTTTGTACGCCAATACTGGTTGCGCCTCAGCCACAAGAGTCGTTGCTGTTGTATCTAGCGGTGACGATTCAAGTGGTTAGTGCCGCACTGGTGGCACGGAGGGAGGTCGATGAAGGGGCAGAGGCAACGGCAGAGTTGACGGATGGTGAGCCAGAGCTCCTCTCGGCAGGGCCTGGTCCCGGCAAGGCTGGGCCCCCGGCAAGGTCTGACACCAGCACGACAGGGCCCACGCAACCAGGTGAAGTGGCGCAAAATAAGAAGATGATGCAGCACCCAGTTTACTTCGTCAGCTCCCTCTTGCAGGGGGCTAGGTCAAGGTACTACGGTGTGCAGAAATTGCTCTTCGGCCTCCTTATGGCCTCGAGGAAGCTGCGTCATTACTTCCAAGAACACGAGATCACCGTCGTCACCCGCCTCGGGTTGCAACGGATACTGCATAACCCAGATGTTGGGGAACGTAGCAGAAATTCAAAATTTTCCTACGTATCACCAAGATCTATCTATGGAGAGACCAGCAACGAGGGGAAGGAGAGTGCATCTACATACCCTTGTAGATCGCTAAGCGGAAGCGTTCAAGTGAACGGGGTTGATGGAGTCGTACTCGTCGTGATCCAAATCACCGGAGATCCTAGTGCCGAACGGACGGCACCTCCGCGTTCAACACACGTACAGCCCGATGACATCTCCCATGCCTTGATCCAGCAAGGAGAGAGGGAGAGGTTGAGGAAGACTCCATCCAGCAGCAGCACAACGGCGTGGTGATGGTGGAGGAGCGTGGCTATCCTGCAGGGCTTCGCCAAGCACCACAGAAGAGGAGGAAGAAGAGACGCAGGGCTGCACCAATGAGAGGGAGAAGTTCTCGTGTCTTATGGGCAGCCCTAGGCCTCACTATATATAGGGGAGAGGGAGGGGCTGCGCCCCCTCTAGGGTTCCCACCCCTAGGGGGGCGGCAGCCCTAGATGGGGAGCAAGGGTGGCGGCTAAGAGGGGAGGGGAGAGGGAGGCGCACCAATATGGGCCCTAAGGCCCATATCCCCTTAGGGTTTGCCCCCTCTCCACCTCTTAGGCGCCATGAGCCCTTGTGGGAGGCGCACCAGCCCACTAAGGGGCTGGTCCCTCACCACTCTTGGCCCATGCAAGCCTCCGGGGTTGGTGGCCCCACTTGGTGGACCCCCGGGACCCTCCCGGTGGCCCCGGTACGTTACCGATAAACCCCGAAACTCTTCCGGTGACCAAAACAGGACTTCCCATATATAAATCTTTACCTCTGTACCATTTCGGAACTCCTCATGACGTCCGGGATCTCATCCGGGACTCCGAACAACATTCGGTAACCACATACAAACTTCCTTTATAACCCTAGCGTCATCGAACCTTAAGTGTGTAGACCCTACGGGTTCGGGAGACATGTAGACATGACGGAGACGTTCTCCGGTCAATAACCAACAGCGGGATCTGGATACCCATGTTGGCTCCAACATGTTCCACGATGATCTCATCGGATGAACCACGATGTCAAGGACTTAATCAATCCCGTATGCAATTCCCTTTGTCTAGCGGTATTGTACTTGCCCGAGATTCGATCGTCGGTATACCGATACCTTGTTCAATCTCGTTACCGGCAAGTCTCTTTACTCGTTCCGCAACACATCATCCCGTGATCAACCCCTTGGTCACATTGTGCACATTATGATGATGTCCTACCGAGTGGGCCCAGAGATACCTCTCCGTTTTCACGGAGTGACAAATCCCAGTCTCGATTCGTGCCAACCCAATAGATACTTTCGGAGATACCTGTAATGCACCTTTATAGCCACCCAGTTACGTTGTGGCGTTTGGTACACCCAAAGCATTCCTACGGTATCCGGGAGTTGCACAATCTCATGGTCTAAGGAAAAGATACTTGACATTAGAAAAGCTCTAGCAAACGAACTACACGATCTTTGTGCTATGCTTAGGATTGGGTCTTGTCCATCACATCATTCTCCTAATGATGTGATCCTGTTATCAACGACATCCAATGTCCATAGCCAGGAAACCATGACTATCTGTTGATCACAACGAGCTAGTCAACTAGAGGCTCACTAGGGACATATTGTGGTCTATGTATTCACACGTGTATTACGATTTCCGGATAATACAGTTATAGCATGAATAAAAGACTATTATCATGAACAAAGAAATATAATAATAACTAATTTATTATTGCCTCTAGGGCATATTTCCAACAGTCTCCCACTTGCACTAGAGTCAATAATCTAGTTCACATCGATATGTGATTAACACTCAAGGTCACATCCCCATGTGACTAACACACAAAGAGTTTACTAGAGTCAATAATCTAGTTCACATTTACCATGTGATTAACACTCGATGAGTTCTGGGTTTGATCATGTTATGCTTGTGAGAGAGGTTATAGTCAACGGGTCTGAACCTTTTAGATCCGTGTGTGCTTTACAAATCTCTATGTCATCTCCTAGATGCAGCTACCACGCTCTATTTGGAGCTATTCCAAATAACTGTTCTACTTGGAGCTATTCTAAATTGTTGCTCCATTATACGTATCCGGTATCTCTACTCAGAGCTATCCGGATAGGTGTTAAGCTTGCATCGACGTAACCCTTTACGACGAACTCTTTTACCAACTCCATAATCGAGAAAATTCCTTAGTCCACTAGTTACTAAGGATAACTTTGACCGCTGTCCTGTGATCCATTCTTGGATCACTCTTGTACCCCTTGACTGACTCATGGCAAGGCACACTTCAGGTGCGGTACACAGCATATCATACTGTAGAGCCTACGTCTTAAGCATAGGGGACGACCTTCGTCCTTTCTCTCTATTCTGCCGTGGTCGAGCTTTTAAGTCTTAACTTCATACCTTACAACTCAGGCAAGAACTCCTTCTTTGACTGATCCATCTTGAACACCTTCAAGATCATGTCAAGGAATGTGCTCATTTGAAAGTACCATTAAGTGTTTTGATCTATCCTTATAGATCTTGATGCTCAATGCTCAAGTAGCTTAATCCAGGCTTTCCAGAAATTCTACGTCATTTCTGATCAACAATATGTCAACAACATATACTCATCAGAAATTCTATAGTGCTCCCACTCACTTCTTTGGAAATACAAGTTTCTCATAAACTTTGTACAAACCCAAAATCTTTGATCATCTCATCAAAATGTACATTCCAACTCCGAGATGCTTACTCCAGTCCTTAGAAGGATCGCTGGAGCCAGCATACTTTTAGCATCCTTAGGATCGACAAAACCTTTCTGATTGTATCGCATACAACCTTTCCTTACGACCGGCAAGGAAACTCGTTTTGGCATCCATCTGCCAGATTTCATAAATGCATCTTGTGCTAACGTGATTCTGACAGACTTTAAGCATCGCTACGGATGAGAAAATCTCATCGTAGTCAACTCCTTGAACTTGTGAAAAAACTCTTCGCCACAAGTCGAGCTTCATGGACGGTGACATTTCCGTCCACGTCCGTCTTCTTCTTAAAGATCCATTTATCTCAATGGCTTGCCGATCTTTGGGCAAGTCCACCAAAGTCCATGCTTTGTTCTGATACATGGATCCTATCTCGGATTTCATGGCTTCTAACCATTTGTCGGAATTTGGGCCCACCATCGCTTCTCCATAGCTCGTAGGTTCATTGTTGTCTAGCAACATGACCTTCAAGACAGGATCACCGTACCACTCCGAAGTAGTACGCGTCCTTGTCGTCCTACGAGGTTCGGTAGTGACTTGATCCGAAGCTTCATGATCACTATCATAAGCTTCCACTTCAATTGGTATAGGTGCCACAGGAACAACTTCCTGTGTCCTGCTACACACTTGTTGAAGTGACAGTTCAATAACCTCATCAAGTCTCCACCATCCTCCCACTCAATTCTTTCGAGAGAAACCTTTCCTCGAGAAAGGATCCGATTCAAGAAACAATCCCTATTGCTTTCGGATCTGAATTAGGAGGTATACCCAATTATTTTGGGTGTCCTATGAAGATGCATTTTATCCGCTTTGGGTTCGAGCTTATCAACCTGAAACTTTTCCACATAAGCGTCGCAGCCCCAAACTTTTAAGGAACGACAACTTAGGTTTCTCCAAACGGTGTCGTCTCAACGGAATTATGTGGTGCCCCATTAAAGTGAGCGCGGTTGTCTCTAATGCCTAACCCATGAACGATAGTGGTAATTCGATAAGAGACATCATGGTACGCACCATATCCAATAGGGTGCAACAATGATGTTCGGACACACCATCACACTATGGTGTTCCAGGTGGTATTTATTGTGAAACAATTTCCACAATGTCTTAATTGCGTGCCAAAGCTCGTAACTCAGATACTCATCTCTATGATCATATCATAGACATTTTATCCTCTTGTCACAATGATCTTCTACTTCACTCTGAAATTACTTGAACCATTCAATAATTCAGACTTGTGTTTCATCAAGTAAATATACTCTACATCTACTCGAATCATCAGCGAAGTAAGAACATAACGATATTCACTGCATGCCTCAGCACTCATTGGACTGCACACATCAAAATGTGTTGCTTCCAACAAGTTGCTATCTTGTTCCATTTTACTGAAACCGAGGCTTTTTAGTCATCTTGCCCATGTGGTATGATTTGCATATCTCAAGTGATTCAAAATCAAGTGAGTCCAAACGATCCATCTGCATGGAGTTTCTTCATGCATATACACCAATAGACATGGTTCGCATGTCTCAAACCTTTCAAAAACGAGTGAGTCCAAAGATCCATCAACATGGAGCTTCTTCATGCGTTTTACACCAATATGACTTACATGGCAGTGCCACAAGTAAGTGGTACTATCATTACTATCTTATATCTTTTGGCATGAAAAAGTGTATCACTACGATCGAGATTCAATAAACCATTCATTTAGGTGCAAGACCATTGAAGGTATTATTCAAATAAACAGAGTAACCATTATTCTCCTTAAATGAATAACCGTATTGCGATAGACATAATCCAATCATGTCTATGCTCAACGCAAACACCAAATAACAATTATGTAGGTTTAACACCAATCTCGTTGGTAGAGGGAGCGTGCGATGCTTGATCACATCAAGCTTGGAAAAACTTCCAACACATATCGTCAGCTCACCTTTAGCTAGTCTCCGTTTATTCCGTAGCTTTTATTTCGAGTTACTAACACTTAGCAACCGAACCGGTATCTAATACCCTGGTGCTACTAGGAATACTAGTAAAGTACACATTAACATAATGTATATCCAATATACTTCTATCGACCTTGCCAGCCTTCTCATCTACCAAGTATCTAGGGTAATTCTGCTCCAATGGCTGTTCCCCTTATTACAGAAGCACTTAGTCTCGGGTTTGGGTTCAACCTTGGGTTTCTTCATTAGAGCAGCAGCTGATTTGCTGTTTCATGAAGTATCCCTTCTTGCCCTTGCCCTTCTTGAAACTAGTGGTTTCACCAACCATCAACAATTGATGCTCCTTCTTGATTTCTACTTTCGCGGTGTCAAACATCACGAATACCTCAAGGATCATCATATCTATCCCTGATATGTTATAGTTCATCACGAAGCTCTAACAGCTTGGTGGCAATGACTTTGGAGAAACATCACTATCCATCTGGAAGATCAACTCCCACTAGATTCAAGTGATTGTTGCACTCAGACAATCTGAGCACAAGCTCAACGATTGAGCTTTTCTCCGTTAGTTTGCAGGTTAAGAAAATCGTCGGAGGTCTTATACCTCTTGACGTGGGCACGAGCCTGAAATCCCAATTTCAGCCCTCGAAACATCTCATATGTTCCGCGATGTTTCGAAAACGTCCTTGGTGCCTCAACTCTAAACCGTTTAACTGAACTATCACGTAGTTATCAAACGTGTATGTCTGATGTTCGCAACATCCACAAACGACGTTTGGGGTTCAGCACACTGAGCGGTGCATTAAGGACATAAGCTTTCTACTGTCCGCATAATCGCTACTGTCAACTTTCAACTATATTTTCTCTAGGAAGATATCTAAACAGCGGAACTAAAGCGCGAGCTTACGACATAATTTGCAAAAGGTCTTTTGACTATGTTCAAGATAATTAAGTTCATCTTATGAACTCCCACTCAGATAGACATCCCTCTGGTCATCTAAGTGATTACATGATCCGAGTCAACTAGGCCGTGTCCGATCATCACGTGAGACGGACTAGTCATCATCGGTGAACATCTTCATGTTGATCGTATCTACTATACGACTCATGCTCGACCTTTCAGTCTCCGTGTTCCGAGGCCATGTCTGTACATGCTAGGCTCATCAAGTTAACCCTAAGTGTTTTCGCGTGTGTAAATCTGTCTTACACCCGTTGTATGTGAACGTAAGAATCCATCACACCCAATCATCACGTGGTGCTTAGAAGCGACGAACTGTAGCAACGGTGCACAGTTAGGGGAGAACACTTCTTGAAATTGTTGTAAGGGATCATCTTATTCACTACCGTCGTCCTAAGTAAACAAGATGCATAAACATGATAAACATCACATGCAATCAAATAGTGACATGATATGGCCAATATCATTTTGCTCCTTTTGATCTCCATCTTCGGGGCTCCATGATCATCATCGTCACCGGCATGACACCATGATCTCCATCATCATGATCTCCATCATCGTGTCTCCATGAAGTCGTCTCGCCAACTTATTACTTCTACTACTATGGCTACCGGTTAGCAATAAAGTAAAGTAATTACATGGCGTTGTTCAATGACACGCAGGTCATACAATAAATTAAGACAACTCCTATGGCTCCTGCCGGTTGTCATACTCATCGACATGCAAGTCGTGATTCCTATTACAAGAACATGATCAATCTCATACATCACATATCATTCATCACATTCTTCTTGGCCATATCACATCACATAGCATACCCTGCAAAAACAAGATAGACGTCCTCTAATTGTTGTTTGCATGTTTTACGTGGCTGCTATGGGTTTCTAGCAAGAACGTTTCTTACCTACGCAAAACCACAACGTGATATGTCAATTGCTATTTACCCTTCATAAGGACCCTTTTCATCGAATCCGTTCCGACTAAAGTGGGAGAGACTGGCACCCGCTAGCCACCTTATGCACCAAGTGCATGTCAATCGGTGAAACCTGTCTCACGTAAGAGTACGTGTAAGGTCGGTCCGGGCCGCTTCATCCCACAATACCGTCGAAACAAGATTGGACTAGTAACGGTAAGCATATTGAACAAAATCAACGCCCACAACTACTTTGTGTACTACTCGTGCAAAGAATCTACGCAATAGACCTAGCTCATGATGCCACTGTTGGGGAACGTAGCAGAAATTCAAAATTTTCCTACGTATCACCAAGATCTATCTATGGAGAGACCAGCAGCGAGGGGAAGGAGAGTGCATCTACATACCCTTGTAGATCGCTAAGCGGAAGCGTCCAAGTGAACGGGGTTGATGGAGTCGTACTCGTCGTGATCCAAATCACCGGAGATCCTAGTGCCGAACGGACGGCACCTCCGCGTTCAACACACGTACAGCCCGGTGACGTCTCCCATGCCTTGATCCAGCAAGGAGAGAGGGAGAGGTTGAGGAAGACTCCATCCAGCAGCAGCACAACAGCGTGGTGATGGTGGAGGAGCGTGGCTATCCTGCAGGGCTTCGCCAAGCACCACAGAAGAGGAGGAAGAAGAGACGCAGGGCTGCACCAATGAGAGGGAGAAGTTCTCGTGTCTTATGGGCAGCCCTAGGCCTCACTATATATAGGGGAGAGGGAGGGGCTGCGCCCCCTCTAGGGTTCCCACCCCTAGGGGGGCGGCAGCCCTAGATGGGGAGCAAGGGTGGCGGCCAAGAGGGGAGGGGAGAGGGAGGCGCACCAATATGGGCCCTAAGGCCCATATCCCCTTAGGGTTTGCCCCCTCTCCACCTCTTAGGCGCCATGAGCCCTTGTGGGAGGCGCACCAGCCCACTAAGGGGCTGGTCCCTCACCACTCTTGGCCCATGCAAGCCTCCGGGGTTGGTGGCCCCACTTGGTGGACCCCCGGGACCCTCCCGGTGGCCCCGGTACGTTACCGATAAACCCCGAAACTCTTCCGGTGACCAAAACAGGACTTCCCATATATAAATCTTTACCTCCGGACCATTCCGGAACTCCTCGTGACGTCCGGGATCTCATACGGGACTCCGAACAACATTCAGTAACCACATACAAACTTCCTTTATAACCCTAGCGTCATCGAACCTTAAGTGTGTAGACCCTACGGGTTCGGGAGACATGCAGACATGACGGAGACGTTCTCCGGTCAATAACCAACAGCGGGATCTGGATACCCATGTTGGCTCCCACATGTTCCATGATGATCTCATCGGATGAACCACGATGTCAAGGACTTAATCAATCCCGTATGCAATTCCCTTTGTCTAGCGGTATTGTACTTGCCCGAGATTCGATCGTCGGTATACCGATACCTTGTTCAATCTCGTTACCGGCAAGTCTCTTTACTCGTTCCGCAACACATCATCCCGTGATCAACCCCTTGGTCACATTGTGCACATTATGATGATGTCCTACCGAGTGGGCCCAGAGATACCTCTCCGTTTTCATGGAGTGACAAATCCCAGTCTCGATTCGTGCCAACCCAACAGATACTTTCGGAGATACCTGTAATGCACCTTTATAGCCACCCAGTTACGTTGTGGCGTTTGTACACCCAAAGCATTCCTACGGTATCCGGGAGTTGCACAATCTCATGGTCTAAGGAAAAGATACTTGACATTAGAAAAGCTCTAGCAAACGAACTACACGATCTTTGTGCTATGCTTAGGATTGGGTCTTGTCCATCACATCATTCTCCTAATGATGTGATCCCATTATCAACGACATCCAATGTCCATAGCCAGGAAACCATGACTATCTGTTGATCACAACGAGCTAGTCAACTAGAGGCTCACTAGGGACATATTTTGGTCTATGTATTCACACGTGTATTACGATTTCCGGATAATACAGTTATAGCATGAATAAAAGACTATTATCATGAACAAAGAAATATAATAATAACTAATTTATTATTGCCTCTAGGGCATATTTCCAACACCATATGCAATAGGGAGGATTGTGGAATGGGCCTTGGAGCTGTCGAGTTTTGGTTTGAAGTTCGAAAGAACCTCGACGATTTAGAGCAGAATCTTGGCGGAGTTCATTGCAGAATGGACCTCGACGCCAGACGAAGAAATCCAGGAGACCACTCTTCCCGGCAAGGAAACAAGTCGCAACTGGGTTATGTACTTTGATGGTGCTTTTTCGCTACAAAGCGCCGGTGCTGGTGTGCTGCTCGTCGCACCCACCGGAGAGCACCTCAAGTACGTAATCCAGATGCACTTTCCCAGGGAAATGTCGACAAACAACACTGCTGAATACTAGGGATTGCTTGCCGGTCTCAGGATCGCAGCAGACCTCGGGGTCAAGAAGTTCATCGTCAGGGGTCATTCACAGCTTGTCGTCAGGCAGGTCAACAAAGATTATCAAAGCCCGTTGATGGAAGACTACTTGGATGAGGTGAGGAAACTTGAGGAGCGCTTTAACGGTATACAGGCAGAGCATGTCCCTCGGATGGAGAACGACATCGCCGACTACCTGTCAAAGCGCGCTGCCCTCAAGCTACCTGTGGAACCAAGTACTTTTGTGCTTCAGTTAACTCAACTGTCCATTGAACCATCAACAGAGAAGAACAAGCAGAGGAAATCAGGCCCCGGCAAGTACTTCCCCACCGAGCTCCCTGGAGCCGCCGGCGAAGATGTTGCCATGGACACCGAGCCTGCCGTGGGGCAACCGACTCCGGCAGGGCACCAAGCCCTGGCCATAGAGGCAGCCGTTCCCACAGCGGAGGAGATGCCTTTGGTGCTTTCCATTGAGCCCCAGGCTCCGGCATGGGCACATCATACCGTCCGATTCCTCCAAACAGGGGAGCTTCCTGAGGAGCAGGAAGAAGTGGAGAAAGTAGCCCATTGGTCTGCCTTGTATCAGTTCGTTGACAACGTTCTATACAGAAAAAGACCAAACGGAGTGAAATTGAAGTGCATTCCCCGGGAGGAAGGACTGGAGCTGTTGGCAGAGATACATGGAGGCATATGTGGCTCCCACATCGGGTCGAGGGCCCTTGCCGGCAAGGTTTCTTCTGGCCCGCTGCCCTCTAGGATGCGACGGCACTAGTAACCAAGTGTGAAGCGTGCTAGTTCCATTCGAAGAAGCTTCATCAGCCAGCTCAAGCCCTTCAAACAATCCCTCTCTCCTGGCCATTCTCGGTCTGGGGGCTCGACATACTGGGCCCCTTCCCCCGTGTTGTCGGGGGCTTTCAGTACTTGTACGTTGCAATTGACAAGTTCACAAAGTGGTCGGAGGTATAAGCAGTGAGGAAGGTGACAGCACAGCCAGCCGTCAAATTCTTCAAGGGGCTAGTTTGCCGCTTTGGTGCGCCAAATAGAGTCATCACTGACAATGGCATGCAGTTCTGAAGCCACACCTTCATGCAATACATTGAAGACCTCGGCAGCAAGGTCTGTTTTGCTTCCGTGGCACACCCACGGAGCAACGTCCAAGTGGAGAGGGCAAATGCTGAAGTACTGCGAGGCCTGAGGACAAAGACTTTTGATAGGCTGCACAAGCATGGAAGGCGCTGGATTGATGAGTTGTCGGCGGTTCTTTGGTCGATCAGAACAACGCCAAATCGAGCCACCGGCCAGACACCCTTTGCCCTAGTATACGGGGCAGAAGTAGTTCTCCCCACGGAACTCATATACGGGTCACCCCGAGTGCTCGCTTATGATGAGCTTGAGCAAGAGCAATTGCGTCAAGATGACACAATGCTCCTCGAGGAAGATCGTCCGGGCGGTTGTGAGAGCAGCATGCTACCAGCAAGCCTTGCGCCGCTACCATAGCCGCAAGGTTCATGCCCAAAGCTTTGAGGAAGGCGACCTTGTTCTTTGGCACGTTCAGTCAGCCAAGAATTCCAACAAGTTGACACCAAAGTGGGAAGGCCCTTATCGGGTAATACGAGTCACCAGGCCCAACACAGTCCGCCTGGAGACCGAAGTTGCCATACCAGTGAGCAACTCCTGGAAAATCGAGCATCTTTGCAAGTTTTACCCATAAGGCGTGGTTGCCGGGCCCCCCGGCAAGCCACCTTTTGTACAAGCCTTGTCGGCAAGGCATGTAACCCTCTGTACAAAGCCAGGCGCAGACCCTGAGCATAAATAAATGAAGCGTTGGCACCCTAAGTCATAGCATGCATGCTAGGTTGAGTCTCTCCCTCGGTTAGGGTTGATAGTGCTCAACGGCGACTAACCCCTAGCATAGAGGTCGAGTCTGCGTCCCTCTGTTCCTTTCCGTCCTCTTTGGTTCGTAGGATACATGAATGTTTCTGCCGAGCTATATGGAAGGAAGAGAACGAGCCGGCGCTCCGGCCCGGGCAAGCCAAGGTTGTCGGGGGCTGAAGACACAAGGATCCACCCACAGCAAGCCAAGGTTGCTGGGGGCTGCAGATTTAGATAAGTCTCTCATCCCCTGTTATGCATTTCCGTATAGAATTGGGGTGTATGAAACCTCATTTTGTTCCAAGGCTGTTGTGCTCCCTTTTCCCTACTACTCGAGAACTTTTTCTTGGTTCGGAATTTGGTTGTAGCCGCGGCGGCAAGGAAGCAAGCGTAGGGCCTAACCCAACTTTGCCCCTGCCTCCGCTAAGAGCGTGAGTGTGGTCGAATGAAGTGAGGGAGCGGCAAGGCCCGTTGCCGGGTGACAATGTTTATGTTGAAAATAACAAGGATTCGTTCCTTGGTATGGGCTTCGCTCACACACAAAGTACCCGGCAAGCACCCTTTTTCATTAATACGCCCCCATACAGGTACAGTTCGTACGGAAAGTAAACATGAGCAAGGGGATTACAAGTTTTAAATTTAACTAAGGCCCGTAGGCTTAGAAACTAAAAAGAGTTAAGGTGCTCGTAATTCCTTTTTTGTCCCTCTCCTTAGGGAATGAAACAAGAAGGCAACAGGGAAGAAGGAGCGCCTAGGCGAGGTACGAGCAGCAGAAGGCACCAAGAGAAAATGTCGGCAGCCGCCTGGGGGAGGGCTGATGATGATGGTGCCGGAAGAAGAGCTAGAAGATGAGGCAGCGGTCCGTCACTACACTACGAAGGCATCGGTGCCACCGTACTCCGACTTGATGGCCCGCCACCCGCCTTCTTCGCCTTCTCCGCCCTTCCCATACCAGCCGCCCAAGGAGGCGACCCCGAGAAGTTCAAGGAGCCGGCCCCATTGGGAGAAGGCGACCGGTGCAGATGCTTCTGCTGCCGACACCGCCCGGGGACTCCGACGCCTAGTCGGACCCGTCATCCTCCCGCCTGCTACCCTCATCGTTGTTGCCTCCGTCCTCCTCGTCACTCTCACTCGAGGA
Organism: Triticum timopheevii; assembly: GCA_963921465.1. Taxonomy (NCBI): domain Eukaryota; kingdom Viridiplantae; phylum Streptophyta; class Magnoliopsida; order Poales; family Poaceae; genus Triticum; species Triticum timopheevii. The sequence continues at coordinate 119,913,733 of OY997270.1, forward strand.
AGAGTCTTCGTCATCCGAGGAGCTCTCCACGCAGCACTTCAGGCGAGTCCCGAAGTCGCCAAAGACCTTGACGGAGAGGAGGCCATTCTCCATTAGGTTGAAATAGAGAATGAGCTCCACCGTCAGGCAGTGGATGCGAGCGAAGGTTTTCCATCTGCGACGGAGATACATGACATGAGGGGCTGGGAAATCAACATCGGCCCATGTGCCGCTATTCCCACAGCCCCTCATATGTAGTCTCAGGGCCTGCGCGGGTCGAGCTCCATCTCCCGAGCGAATGGAGTAGGGAGACAAAGACGATGACGCGCCGGCCGGCGCAGCCTGATGAATATCTCGCGGGGCTGGTCCCCGAGGTGGCCCTGCATTGGGGGAGGGACCGCCGACGGAGGCGAGGCCGATGCGCCGCCCCGTCTTCCTCTTACCCGAGCGCCACGGCGACCTCGGCCTCGTCCCTCCCTCTTCCCCTTACGGCCGGCTCCGCCGCCACGGGCTCTTGGATTGGAGGGATGCGTTGTCGAGCGGAGACCCTCGCCGCCACCGTCGAAGCATCAGCACACCCTCTCGCCATGGCAGAAGGGAGGAAGAAGCAAAGACGGGAAGAGGCAGATGGCGAAAGACTGAGAAGTGTCGTCCCTCCCGCTCCCCTCCTTATAAAGGGGCAGCATCAGGTCTCGGCCGCCCCTCTCGGCCAATCCAGCTCATTAAGATGACAATGGGTGAGGCCGTCGACCGCCCTCCTCGCCCAATTGAAGGTGTGTGGGTATCGACCCACGCACGCTCACGTCTTCCTATATTCCACGCGCCTGTCACCCGCCCCGCGCCGTGCATGCGGCATACGTGGCGCAAGGGGCGGGCATAGTGGGATGCGTGGAACAACAGTTCCAAGGCAGAAAACGTAAATTAGCAGCGGCCCCGTTGTCTTAAATAGACACGCAAGCCGCCTCTTTACTATTCATCACAGGATGACGCAAAACGCGCTTTGGTCACCCCACGCGCGATCCCCACGTCACGCATTCAACGTGAATCATGGGGAAGCGCAGCGGGCAGAGAATTACCGCGGCAAAAGTCGACCCCGCCTGCCCGCGCATCGTTCTAGGCCTAGCCCAACAACACGTTGCGCTTATGTGTGGCCCGGGCCCGAGGGCTCCTGTCGGTGTACAGAAGTACGGGTTCTACTTTGCACCCCTTTACCTATGCACGGGCAGTCGGAGCCGCACCTACGGCCACACTTAGCAGGGCAGAGGGGAGAGGCCAAAGCCACAAGATGGTCAAAGCAACGCCAAGGCAGAAACACAAAGAGCAAGAGGGTGAGGTGGGCTCCCCCGGCAAGACCCTTGCCGAGGCGGCCTCCGCAGCCCTGGCGAGAGCCTTGTCGGGGCAACCTGCCCAACACCAACAGAGTGCGCCACCCTTGAGCCCGAGATTTCCAACACCACCAACCACATTGGAACCAAGGCTCGAGAGACGCCTCCATGGAGGCATGCATATCATTGTGAATATCATTAACACACAATATCAGATGAGGACCAAAAGACGAGACCTCCGGCAACATCCTTGCCGGGGACGACCGCAGTGCCGCGGCAAGACCCTTGCCGGGGCCCCCGGCAAGACCCTTGCCAAGGACAACAGCGGGGTGATGTCTACTATGCAACCTTCTCCTTGTAGACGTTGTTGGGCCTCCAAGCGCAGAGGTTTGTAGGACAGTAGCAAATTTCCCTCAAGTGGATGACCTAAGGTTTATCAATCCGTAGGAGGCGTAGGATGAAGATGGTCTCTCTCAAACAACCCTGCAACCAAATAACAAAGAGTCTCTTGTGTCCCCAACACACCCAATACAATGGCAAATTGTATAGGTGCACTAGTTCGGTGAAGAGATGGTGATACAAGTGCAATATGGATGATAGATATAGGTTTTTGTAATATGAAAATATAAAAATAGCAAGGTAACTAATGATAAAAGTGAGCGCAAACGGTATTGCAATGGTAGGAAACAAGGCCTAAGGTTCATACTTTCACTAGTGCAAGTTCTCTCAACAACAATAACATAATTGGATCATATAACTATCCCTCAACATGCAACAAAGAGTCACTCCAAAGCCACTAATAGCGGAGAACAAACGAAGAGATTATGGTAGGGTATGAAACCACCTCAAAGTTATCCTTTCTGTACTATCTATTCAAGAGTTCGTAGTAAAATAACATGAAGCTATTCTTTCTGTTCAATCTATCATAGAGTTCATACTAGAATAACACCTTAAGACACAAATCAACCAAAACCCTAATGTCACCTAGATACTCCATTGTCACCTCAAGTATCCGTGGGCATGATTATCCGATATGCATCACACAATATCAGATTCATCTATTCAACCTACACAAAGTACTTCAAAGAGTGCCCCAAAGTTTCTACCAGAGAGTCAATACGAAAACGTGTGCCAACCCCTATGCATAGGTTCATGGGCGGAACCCGCAAGTTGATCACCAAAACATACATCAAGTGGATCACGTGAATATCCCATTGTCACCATAGATAAGCACAGCAAGACATACATCAAGTGTTCTCAAATCCTTAAAGACTCAACCCGATAAGATAACTTCAAAGGGAAAACTGAATCCATTACAAGAGAGTAGAGGGGGAGAAACATCATAAGATCCAACTATAATAGCAAAGCTCGCGATACATCAAGATCGTGCCATACAGAAAACACGAGAGAGAGAGAGAGAGAGAGAGAGAGAGAGAGAGAGAGAGATCAACCACATAGCTACTGGTACATACCCTCAGCCCCGAGGGTGAACTACTCCCTCCTCGTCATGGAGAGTGCCGGGATGATGAAGATGGCCAACGGTGAGGGATCCCCCCTCCGGCAGGGTGCCGGAATGGGCTCCCGAGAGGTTTTTGGTGGCTACAGAGGCTTGCGGCGGCGGAACTGCCGATCTATTGTTCGCTTCGATGTTTTTAGGGTATATGGGAATGTATAGGCGAAAGAAGTCGGTCGGGGGAGCCTCGAGGGGCCCACGAGACAGGGGGGCGCACCCAGTAGGGGGGTGCCCCCACCCTCGTGGCCACCTTGAAGCTTCCTTGACTTCAACTCCAAGTCTCCTGGATCGCTTCCGTTCCAAAAATAAAGCTCCCGAAGGTTTCATTCCGTTTGGACTCCGTTTGATATTCCTTTTCTTCGAAACACTGAAATAGGCAAGAAAACAGCAATATGGGTTGGGCCTCCGGTTAATAGGTTAGTCCCAAAAATAATTCAAAAGTGTATAATAAAGCCCATAAACATCCAAAACAGATAATAAAATAGCATGAATGCTTCATAAATTATAGATACGTTGGAGACGTATCAGCATCCCCAAGCTTAATTCCTGCTCGTCCTCGAGTAGGTAAATGACAAAAGAAAGAATTTATGAAGTGTGAATGCTAGCAGGTGCACAAGTTTGATCAATGATAATTTCAATCACCTTTCTAACATGATTATATGTCATAACAATAGTTCATCTCAGAAAACTTCTCATGAACAATTAACAAGCAATTCACATGTTAAAGCATAGACCATAAACTTTCTTGAAAGCTAGCAAACTTCATTCTCAGTCATCAAACAATTACAATTCATCTTATTTTCAGGAAGCGTCTATGTCAGAGCTTTGATTTAGCAAACTCCACATACTCAACTACCATATAGTCTTCTACAATTGCTAACACTCACGCAATACTTATGGTTATGGAGTTTTAATCGGACACTGAGAAAGATAGGGGCTTATAATGTTGCCTCCCAATGTATTCACCTTTGGTGATGTCAACAATAATAGTTCATGCTAACTTATAGACAATTGGATATATATATCAGGATCTTTCCAACACGAGGTGCTTGCCAAAGGATAAAATGAAAAAGGGAAAGGTGAAGATCACCTTGACTCGTGCATAAAGTAGAAGACATAAAGTAAAAGATAGACCCTTCGCAGAGGGAAGCAGAGGTTGTCATGTGCTTTTAGGGTTGTGTAATGCCCCAGATTCGATGCGCCAGGTGTCTGCCAATTATTCGCCGTCATTGACATGTCATTTGCTTGCGTGTTGAATTTTATCATGTCATCATGTGCATCTCATTTTGCATACGTGTTCGTCTCATGCATCCGAGCATTTTCCCCGTTGTCCGTTTTGCAATCCGGCACTCCTATGTCACCCGACGTCCCTTCTTGTTTCTTTTCGTGAGCGGGTGTTAAACATTCTCGAAATGGAACGAGGTTTGCCAAGCGGCATTGGTACACCACCGATAGACCGCCTGTCAAGTTTCGTGCCATTTGGAGTCCGTTTGATACTCCAACGGTTAACCGGGGTACCGTAAAAGCCTCTTTTGTTGCAGCCCAACACCCCTTCCTAACATCCCAATAACCCATCCTAACCCCCCTCCATGCCCTCGGTCGTTCGATCACGATCGCGTGGCCGAAAACCGCACCTCATTTGGACTCTCCTAGCTCCCTCTACCTATAAATAGGTGCCTCCCCCTCCATTTTCGTGGATGAAACCCTAGCCTCTTCCCCCGCGCGTCGCCGGACATGTCCGTCCGCGCCGGACATGTCCGCAGGCCACGTCGCTCCGGCCAATCCGAGGCCGCCACGTCAGCTCCAGCCACCCCGCGTCCAACCCCGTCGCGCCACGCCGCCCTCCCCGCGCCCTCCTCCGCCGTCGGCCCGCGCGGCCCACTGCAGGCCCGCGGGGCCCGGTCGCCGCCGCCGCGCGCCCGGCCGCCGCCCGCGCCCTCCGCCACCGGCCTCGCCCGTGCCTCCATCCCCGCCGCCCTGCCGCGTCGGCCTCGTCCCCGCCTCGGCCAGGAGCGCCGCCGCCCGGGCTCCCCGTCGACCCCGCCGCCCAGGCCCGCCCTCGCCAGCTCCGGCAACCGGCGCCGCCCTCGCTCCGCCGTCCTCGCCGCCCCATCGCCGGATCCGGCCGAATCGGGTCGGGAGCGACCAGATCCGGCCATCCCCGGTCTCCTCCGGCCCCGCGCCTCACCTCCGACCTCCCTCCGGCCGCTCTCCGGCAAGATTCCGGCGAGTTGACTTTCCCCTCCCCCCTCGAGGTCCATTTTTCTTCCAAGTCCTGAAATTCATCATTATGTTGCCATGTTCATTGCATCATATCTTCTTGCATACTACTCTGTTTTGTATGCATAATATATCAAAATGTTCATCATGAGTTGCTCCTCATTTCATTCCATTGTGCCATGCTTGTTTGAGTTCATATTGATGCCCGAATCATTGTTGCAAGAGTGCTATATGATGTTAACCTGCTGAAACTGTTATAACTTGCTGTTTTGTATTTTTCGTTGCATTTTGCGTGTGCATCCTATGAGCTTGATGTCTACATGTGTTTTGAGCTACATCATGCCATCTTTACCGTGGTGCAATCCATGTATTTTTTTGAATCTTGTAGTGAGTGCGTCAAACTTGTTAATTAGGGTACTTGCTGTTACTGTTTTGCCACACTGTTTCTGCTATATCTTGATGTTATGTAAGCCTGCTGCTACAAGTCATTCTATGCATAATCTGGAGATGTTCACTAAGGATGTTTTGTTATACATGTCATGCTCTATCCATTCAGGCCCCTGGTTGCATTTATAGCCTGCTGTAACATGTCGTTATCTTGCCCCAAACTTGCTAAATAATGTTGTTGTCAGCCTGTTAACATTAAGTTCGATTTTGCCATGAACTTCGCTAGTGATCCATGCACCCTATGAACTTGCTCTTGCCATGCTTAGCTTCATAAACATGCCTTATTACGGTTGGTTACCTTGTCATGCCATGCATTGCTCTGTGGTGAGTGGTACAAGCTCACCAACATGCCTACATATTGTTGTTCCTGCCATGTATGAATCTGTCATATAACTTGCCATGTTTACATGGGTGCCATCATATCTTCTGTTCCTTTTTAGCTCATGTTCAGTAAGGGACATTTGTTCTATGCGTCTAGTATATTCATGCCATGCATTGTTTTGCCATGTTCAGTTTCTGCAACATGTTGTTTGATAGCTCTAAACATTGCAACCTGATGTTATTTCTGCTAGGCCTGAAACTGTTATTATTTGCGATCTTGCCATGTCCTTTTGAGCATGTTCTAGTGATTTCCGGAGTTAGCTCATTGTTCATGTTTTGTCATGCTTTACATGTACTTCATGCCCATGCCTTTTGTTTTCACGTTGAGATGCTGTAGCATAGTGTTTTGGTGCTTGCAATATGCTTAGTTGCTGTTTTGGATAGCTTGTCCTTTAAACTTGTATAGAGTGTATGTGTTGAACCGTTGCTCCGTTTTGAGTGTGCTCTATATGAAACTTGCTTGTTTCTGCATGTAGTTTCATATTATCATGTTGCATCCTTGTTTTGAGGTGTTTGCTTGATGTTTGTATGCATTTTGCATCAATGCCATGTTTAACTTGTTTTGCTCATATCTTCTAGGCCGTAGCTCCGAATTAAATGATCTTTATATGTAACTTGACTAGAATGGCGTGTAGATCATCTTGGTGCATCTTAACTTGCTGTTTAACAACTTGAACATAAGGTTTATTCAGTTCTAGACCAATTTCTAAACTTGCATATGAGGACCTACCGGAGTTGTTATATGTTGTTTTCGGCCTCATTTAAACTTGCCTTGATGTGTTGCTCTTGTTTGCATCATCTCTTGCCATGGGTAGCTTCATGTAGCTTTGTCATGCGTCATGCTTGGTTGTGCATCATGTCATGTATATGTGTGGTGTGTTTACCTTGTTGTGTGCTTCTTCTCGGTAGTTCCCGTTTCGTTGCGATCGTGAGGATTCGTTCGTCTACGCTTGGTTCGTCTGCGTGGCTTCATCTTCTTCATGGACTCGTTCTTCTTCCTTGCGGGATTTCAGGCAAGATGACCGTCACCTTGGATCTCACTACTATCATTGCTATGCTTGTTGCTTCGTTCTATCGCTATGCTGCGCTACCTATCTCTTGCTTATCAAGCCTCCCAAATTGCCATGTCAGCCTCTAACTGTCGTGAAATAGTCACGTCAGATGTCCTCGTGAAAGGACTTAGTTGTGGAGCCATCGCAACTAGGAAGCTTGAAGGGGTTAAATTGGGACAAGGAACACGAGAGGGTTTATACTAGTTCGGCCCCTTACGGTGAAGGTAAGGCCTACGTCTAGTTGGGTTGGTATTGATGTTTTGATAACCAGGGAGCGAGATACGCAATGCCCGGTTCTCGATGAGTTGTTTCTTGCCCTAAGCCGCTAGCAGGTCATCCCCTTATATACACGGGTTGACGCCCTCTGGCTTACAGAGTCCTGGTCGGCTTATAAACAGAGTCCGGCTCGGTGACCAGTTAAATCTACCTTACGTTACAAGTCATGCCATCATGGCGATTTACTATAATGGGCTTAAGCCGTCCGTGGGACTTAAGCTCTTTATTGAACTGCCATCTTCATGCTTGGTCTTGGGCTTCTCTGATGAGTACTCTTTGCATAACCCGGCCCCTCCTGGGCGGCTTACACAAATAGTCATATCCCCAACATTAGGCCCCAGATTGATTTGAACCTGTTCATGTCAGTCTAAAAATATTTTTAAAGAATTAAATCTTCAGTCTTCTGACTATATAGAGGGTTTTTGTTAACCCGCCATGACGTCATCTTCTGGATCCGTCTTAACTCGGCGTGACGTCATTCTTCCTTTAACTCATTTTTTATTCCACTGGATCCTTCAACGGATCTCTTCTTTACTGACTACTCCGAAAATCGAGGCGTCGAAGCCGCTGGATAATAATTGTTATCTCCTCGTTTCCCATGCCGTCTCAGTTATCTTCTCCCTATAAATAGCCACGACTTGGGTCCTTTCCTTTTTACCCTTTCAGTCGTCTTCTTCCTCTCCTCTCTGCCTCTCAAGCTCCGCCGCCGTCACCATCGACCCCCTCGTCTTCATCGACTCAGGCCGCTGCATCGACCTGATTGTAACCAGAGATCGACGGCGAGCCTCCGCGGTTCATCCTCATCCGTCAGTTCCTTTCTTCCCCTTTCTTAGATCTATCTTGAAGCTCTGCCAAGTTCATCGGGTTCATCACCGCCCGATGCGAATCCTTGCTAGTTTGCACTTCCACAGCCTGTTTAGATTGTAAAAACTATGCAGAACTGCTGCGGTAGTTGTTTGTGTTGATCTTGCACAAAAATAGATCTCATTTCTCTTATTTGGAAACCTCCCTTGAATGCATGAACTTCTCTGCCCTGTTTTTAGGTCTAGAAAATTTCTCCTTTAGAGCAATAGTTTGATCCATAATAATAGCTGTTATCCATGAAACTTGTTTCTATCACCCGGAAAGCTTCTTCTGAAAAACTTACTTTTATCACCACTGTCTAGGCATCCGGTTTAACTAAGTGACACTGAACTATAAGCCTTTCCTTCCTCTTATGACCTTAAAAATCTTTGAATGACTGTTGATCCTGATAGCGGCTTAAACTTTACTGCATAATCACCCTTATATCATTAGGCCCCTTGCTTAAGCCGCTACTTTAAATAATTTTGAATATTTCTCCCGGGTTAAACTTGAACCGGAGCTTTCTTACTTTGTCGTAGGCCACTGCTGTTATGGCTCCTAAGGCGGCCAAGGCCCCTGTGACTTGCAATTGGGTTCCATCCACAGTAACCAAAAGCAAACTTGCCGAGTTTGTAAAGTCTGGCCATCTGCCAAAAAAGGAGGCCATGTCCTATCGTGCTCCTCATCCGTCTGAGGAGATACCTCAACCCAAAGATGGGGAGGTAGTAGTTTTCACAGACCATATGAACCGGGGATTTGCCCCTCCCGGCTCAAAATTCTTCATGGAAGTTTTGGATTTCTTTGACCTGAAGCCTCAAGACATTGGACCCAATTCCGTGTCAAATCTGTGTAACTTCCAAGTCTTCTGCGAAGTGTGCTTAAGAGAAGAACCAAGTCTGCTGCTGTTCAGAGAACTTTTTTACTTGAACCGGCAGAATCAACGCGCCAACGGGCCTAGTCTTGAGCTTGGCGGCATCTCAATCCAGCGGCGGAGAGATTGCCTCTTTCCTTACGCTGAGTTGCCGAGTCACCCAAAAGACTGGAACCAGACGTGGTTCTATTATCAAGACACCTCTCCGGCTAATGAGAAGCCTCTGCCTGGCTTTCGTGCCCTGCGTCTTGAGTCCAACCATCACCTGGCGGACAAGTTAACTGCTGTTGAGCGCCTGCCTCTTAATCCTACCATCCGGAAGATCAAAGACCTTTTAGGCAACGGGTTAAGTGGCATTGATTTGGTCCGGGTCTGGGTCACCTGGCGGATACTACCATTAAGCCGCCATTCCGGCTTAATGTGTTCTTACACAGGCGAAAAGGAAGACCCAATGCGTCATAGCCCTGAGGACTTACCAGATGATGTGGTAGATGCTATAGTCCAATCACTATTGAAGGAGGGCACTGTAACCAGCAACACCTTTGGTTTACTTCCCTTCTGCAAGAAGAACCCGGCTCCTGCGGTAAGTTACTAATCCTCACAAATACTCTTTAATATGTTACCTTCTGGTACTTATGATTCCTTAGCTTTTTCCACAGGCCGATGATAATTTCTGGAAGGTCAAATATGACCATGAGGCTGCCAAATAGGCCAGGGCGGCCAAGAAGACTGAAAGAAAAGCCGCCAGGACGGGCACCTCTAAGAAGAAGAAACCCAGCGCCTCTGACATGCTTAAATTGGACGACTCTTCTTCGGATGAGGAAGAGGTAATCTTTTTTGATTTTCTTTAACCCCTTTGCCGTTACTTTACTGATATTTGATCCTTTCAGGAGGATACTGGGAACAGTCAAGTAGCTGGTGAAGAGGTAACTATAATTTCCTCCGACTCAGAGCCTTTGCCAACATAAAGAATTCGAAGGGTGACCCGGAAAGTAAGGTTTTCACACCCTCTCGCTTACCAAGATCCTCAATTTCTTTTGAAGCAACAGCAGCTTGAGAACCGGCGACAGACTCAGGCCAACCAGGACGCAGAGCTTTCCTCCTGCTTACCCGACGTAACCAGGAAGCGTGGGACCGAGGTTATCTCCGACTTACGTTTTGTTTTACCCTTGATGGGTTTGATTCGCCAACCTCTCAATTCAACTGACTCCAACTATCAGGATACCTCCCCTTCTTCTGATGAGTCGATGCAATTGAACATGCCGGCTTTCAAAACGGCTCCCGGGTAATATAACCTTTCTTACTTTAAGTTTATCCATACTTATACTTTGATACTTATTCTTCCACTTTGATTGCCAGCTTGCAAGTAAAGCCCAGCAAGAGGGCAAAGAAGAATAAGCCATCCCAAGACCCGGTGGTTACTGAACCGGTGCTTGACTCATCCATTCCTGACAGCTCCACTCCTCAACCACCTCCTGAACCGGCTTCTGATATTCCGGTGCCAACTTCTGATCCGCCTGCAGAAGACGTTATTCACAACTCAGATGACTCAGAAACTCCTAGCCCGTCCAAGACGACTAACCCGAAGGTTGAAATTGTGAAGAGCCAATATGTTGAACCGGGCCGGCCTACTGCCCTTGCCCAATGCACTGCCAAAGAGGAGTTTGCCCAGCGTCGGAAGTCCAAAGAAGACATCACTGATTACTCTCACCTAAGTATTGGTGATATAGTCTCGGGCTATCTGAACCAAGTACATAGTAGTCGTGACCTAGAAATTGACATGGTGAAGCAAATACAACATAAATCTGAGGTAAAATTTAAGCTTTTACTCTAAATCTTTCTTACAGTACCAGCCCCCAAGTCTATTGCTTATGGATGAATATGCTGTAGACTTAATAATCTGATTGCTATTAGTTTTGTCCGTTTTAAATTGAATATGTTTAACCCGGAGATAACATGAAACTTTGAATTTGGGTTACACATTAGCCCCCAAGTGTCAAGTACCTTTACCTGTAAAGTGCTTGAGACTTAATATGACTTGGTAAAATAGATTAAAAATTCTTTAAACATACATTAGCCCCCAAGTGCCAAGTATCTTTACTTGTAAAATGCTTGGGACTTGAATGTTATCTTACCAAGATTCTTACCATAGCCTGATGTCAATGCAGGCCACCATAAGTCAATTTGAGGCGGAGATTGCCGATCTGAAGAGCCAGTAAAAAACCAAGAGCTCGAAGCTCAGAAAGCCAATTCCAAGTTTGAATTCAGTGTCTTTGAACAAGAGAAGCTGAAGAAAAAATTTGAATCGGAAAAGAAGACTTGGGTTGATGAGAGGGCTTCACTGGTGACTCGGGCTGAAACAGCGGAGGCATCTCTTGCCGAGGCAACAAATGAGTTGTCCAACTTAAAGCGGCAGATATCCCAAATGGTCTCAGCTATCTTTCGTAAGCTGCCCATAAATATTGTAATCCTTCAAGAGTTATCGTAATAGTTGCCTCCGGCTTACTGTTATACCTGTGAATATGCAGGCCCGAGTACCAATCTGAAGGAAAATATGTTGGTCAAGCTTAAGGCAGTGTATACCTTGGTAGAGCAGCTGTACTCCGGGTCACAGCGTGCGTTGGCCGCTGTGGCCTTATCAAATACCTCTTCCCGGCTCCTGCAAGACGTGTTGAGACATCTTTCGGTGCTACCTCAACGCATTCAAGACTTAAGGTGGGCATCCGCGAGAGCCGGAGCCGTGGCTGCGTTGAGTCGGGCAAGAGCATGGATGCCAGAACTTGACCTTGCTGACCTCTCTCTTGGATATCCAAGCCTTAAGGAGGATGGCACTGCTTTTGCGAACAAGACTTCACTGCCTGTGTTAAAGTCGTACGCCCCCTGGCGACTCTCATTGGGGAGGATACTGATCTCACCAAGTATTCGCCGGGTTATGATAGCGAGAACCGGAGAATCCCAAACGCCCCATATGACCAAGTCAGCCTGATCCCTCCAACGCGTAAGCATACCTTTGCCCCTGAAGTGGACCCGGCCAGTTTAATAGATGATGAAGCTGAATTTGAAGCTTTGAGCGGCATTGACTGGGCCTCGTCCACCTTCTAGGACAAAACAACCGAAGGAGAGGCAGGGAAGGATAACCCGGAGTCATCAAGCCAGCCGGAGGAATGAGCCGCCAGCTGGGTTGTAATTTTGCAAAGAACAATGCTTCACTTGTTTAGACTCGGAGAGTCTTGTAATAGGATAGAAAAAACTCCTTGATGCCTGTCATGTCTTATGGTACTTATTGCTTTTGTTAAGCCGCCATCACTAAATTCTTCTTGCTTATGGTAATCATGTGTTTCCTTGATATTTGACCTTGCTCCGTTTTATCCTGCATATATAAAATAGGCAAGGTTTTTGGACGGCTTACTGCGCCAGTGGGTTATAAAATATTGATAACCCGGACATGATCAAAAACCACATGTATAAGCCGGTTCATGATTAGTTAAAACATAACCATAACAGCATACCTGCGACCCTTTTGATAACCTCTCCGGCTCATATAAGTTTTTACCTGGCACTTGTTAGAACCTGAGGTAACCAATATAAAACCGGAAGGATCAAGAACCATCTCCTTAAGAAGGTTTCAATGATAGTTGAAATAATTATACTTGCAATGTTCACAGGCTCCTGATTCGAATACGATCAGAGAATCGTTCCAAAAGGGGTTAAGCTAAGATTCGGATACGATCATATAGCCCCTAGTGGCTTTGGCGATGCCGATCAAGTGGGTATCGACAACTATGTTCTCTTTGGTTCGAATACGACCTATGTTTGAACAGGAAGCCCCAAGTGAACATAAGAGTTGTTTAATGACGCTGATTCGAATACGATCCACGTCAGACCCAAAGGGGTTAAGCTATGATTCAAATATGATCAGGAAGCCCCCAAGTGACCATGGCTAGATTCAGATATGATCATAAGCCAGACCAAAGGGAAAGCCAGATTCAGATATGATCCGTCCCCTGTTGGCAGTGTCCATCACCTGATAAAGAAAACATGAAACATTCTTTATGGGGAAAAAAGGACAGAGGTCCTGCTTTATTGCTTTATATAATATGTACATCATAAAAAGGTGTCTTTTAAAAACTGGTAACTTAAGTATAGTAAGGCTGGAGATGAGCTATGTTCCATGGTCGGCGGGTCTCTTCCTCCGATTTAAATGAGTCCTTGTGCTCTCGAATATCGATGAGATAATATGACCCGTTGTGCAGATTCTTGCTGACCACAAGGGGCCCTTCCCAAGGCGGGGATAGCTTGTGCATATCAGACTGATCCTGGATGAGCCGGAGTACCAAGTCGCCTTCCTGAAAGGTTCTGCTCCTAACCCGGGGGCTGTGATAGCGGCGCAGGTCTTGCTGGTAAATCACCGAGCGGGCTATTGCCAAGTCTCGCTCCTCGTCCAACAAGTCAAGTGCATCCTGACGAGCCTTTTCGTTATCCGCCTCAACATAAGCCGCCACACGGGGTGAGTCGTGCCGGATGTCACTTGGCAGGACCGCCTCTGCTCCATAAACCATGAAGAAAGGTGTGTATCCCGTAGATCTGTTAGGTGTAGTGTTGATGCTCCATAACATGGAGGGTAACTCCTCCACCCAACAACCCGGAGTCCGTTGTAAGGGGAATAAGAGCCGGGGTTTGATACCTTTCAGAATCTCTTGATTAGCTCTCTCTGCTTGACCATTGGATTGAGGATGAGCAACGGCCGAAACATCAAGCCGGATATGTTCTCTTTGACAGAACTCTTTTTCATGAACTGAACCGCCGTGGCTGCATCACATTTACTGACCGGCTCTGCCTCAACCCACTTGGTAAACTTATCCACTGCCACTAGTAGATGTGTCTTTTTGTCTTTAGACCTTTTGAAAGGTCCAACCATGTCAAGCCCCCAGACTGCAAACGGCCAAGTGATTGGGATCATCCTTAATTCTTGAGCCGGCACATGAGCTCGTCGTGAGAACTTTTGACACCCATCAAATTTACTGACCAGGTCCTCCGCATCAGCATGAGCCGTCAACCAATAGAAACCATGACGAAAAGCCTTGGCTACGAGGGATTTTTACCCGGCATGATGGCCACAATCTCCTTCATGGATCTCACGGAGTATTTCTTGGCCTTCTGTAGGTGATACGCAGCGTTGAAACGCCCCCGTGACGCTGAGGTGATGTAACTCGCCGTTAACAATTGTCATGGATTTAGAGCGCCTGACGATTTGTCTCGCCAATGTCTCATCCTCCGGAAATTCACCCCGGGTCATATAAGCCAAGTAAGGCACCGTCCAATCCGGGATAACATGAAGAGCCGCCACCAGCTGTGCCTCCAGGTCTGGCACTGCTAATTCTTCCTCGGTAGGCACCTTGACAGAAGGGTTACGTAACACATCGAGAAAGGTATTGGGCAGCACCGGCATCGTTCTTCCTTCGATCGATGTGCTCCACTTGATAACCCGTGAAGTGACTAGCCACAGCATCTACCTCACGACGATAAGCCGCCATAAGGGGGTCCTTGGAATCCCATTTGCCTGACACTTGTTGAGCCACCAGATCTGAGTCGCCCAAGCATCGTACCCGGCTTAAATTCATCTCCTTAGCCATCCGGAGACCATGGAGTAATGCCTCATATTCAGCTACATTGTTAGTACATGGAAACATAAGCCGGAGTACATAACAAAATTTGTCACCTCGAGGGGAAGTCAACACCACTCCAGCCCCCGAGCCTTCTAGCTGCCTGGACCCATCAAAGTGAATAGTCCAGTATGTGTTATCCTGCTTCTCCTCAGGGGCCTGTAACTCTGTCCAATCATTGATGAAGTCCACCAAGGCCTGAGACTTAATAGCAGTACGTGGCATGTACTTCAAATCGTGAGGCCCAAGCTCAATGGCCCACTTGGTGACTCGTCCTGTGGCCTCCCTGTTCTGAATGATGTCTCCCAAAGGGGCAGAACTTACCACAGTTATAGGGTGGCTTTGAAAGTACTACTTCAACTTCCGGTTTGCCATGAACACCCCGTAAACAAGCTTCTGCCAATGCGGGTACCTTTGCTTGGATTCAATGAGCACCTCACTGATGTAGTAAACTGGCCGTTGAACCAGATGCTCCTTACCGGCTTCCTTACGCTCCACCATGATGGCAACGCTGACGGCTCGTGAATTGGCAGCCACATATAACAGCAAAGGCTCTTTGTCAATCGGAGCCGCGAGAACCGGCGGCTCAGACAGTTGTCTCTTTAAGTCCTCAAAAGCAGCATCAGTGGCCTCACTCCAGACAAAAGTGTCAGTTTTCTTCATCATTTGATACAATGGGAGGGCTTTCTCACCGAGTCGACTTATGAATCGACTTAAGGCGGCAACGCGACCCGCCAGTCACTGAACATCATTGATGCACGCCGGTTTAGCCAGGGAGGTCGCCTTAATCTTCTCCGGGTTAGCTTCGATGCCTCTGTTGGACACCAAAAAACCCAAGAGCTTGCCCGCAGGAACGCCAAACACACATTTGGCCAGGTTAAGCATCATCTTGTAAACCCGGAGATTATCAAAGGTCTCCTTTAAGTCAGATAACAAGGTCTCCTTTTCTCTGGACTTCACCACAATGTCATCCACATAGGCATGGACATTACGTCCAATTTAATCGTGCAAACAGTTCTGCACACACCGCTGATAAGTCGCCTGGGCACTCTTGAGCCCAAATGGCATAGACACATAGCAGAAGGCTCCAAATGGAGTGATGAAAGCCGTCTTCTCCTGGTCCTTAACTGCCATCTTAATATGATGATAACAGGAATAAGCATCCAAATAACTCAAACGCTCACAACCCGCCGTAGCATCAATGATTTGATCAATACGGGGAAGAGCAAAAGGGTCAGCCGGACAAGCCTTGTTTAAGTCCGTGTAGTCCACACACATCCGCCAGGTGCCGTTCTTCTTGAGGACAAGCACCGGGTTAGCCAACCACTCCGGGTGAAAAACTTCAATGATAAACCCGGCCGCTAAGAGCCGGGCGACTTCTTCCCCAATAGCCTTCTGTCGTTCTTCATTAAAACGGCGAAGAAACTGCCTGACCGGCTTATACTTTGGATCAATATTGAGAGTGTGCTCAGCGAGTTCTCTCGGTACACCCGGCATGTCAGAGGGTTTCCATGCAAAGATGTCCCGGTTCTCATGGATGAACTCGATGAGCACGCTTTCCTATTTGGGATCCAAGTTGCTGCTGATGCTGAACTGTTTAGAAGAGTCACCCGGGGTAAAATCAACAAGCTTTGTCTCAGTTGCCGATTTAAACTTTAACGCTGGGTCGTGCTCTGTAGTTGGCTTCTTCAGGGATGTCATATCCGCCGGGTCAACATTATCTTGATAAAATTTGAGCTCCTCTGCTGCGCAGGCCGACTCAGCATAAGCCGCGTCACCTTCTTCACATTCCAATGCTACCTTATGGCTGCCATGTATAGTGATGATGCCCTTGTAACCTGGCATCTTGAGCTGTAAATAAATGTAACATGGCCGGGCCATAAACTTAGCATAAGCCGGCCGTCCAAACAGAGCGTGGTATGGGCTCCTGATCTTGACCACTTCAAACGTCAACTTCTCAGCTCTGGAGTCATGTTTGTCTCCAAAAGCCACCTCCAGCTCAATCCTGCCAACTGGGTAAGCCGACTTACCAGGGACAACTCCATGGAAAACAGTGTTGGATGTTCTCAGATTTTTATCAGTCAATCCCATGCGCTGAAAGGTCTCGTAGTAGAGGATGTTGATGCTACTACCCCCATCCATGAGCACTTTGGTGAACTTATATCCACCAACCTGAGGCGCCACTACCAAAGCCAACTGACCCGGGTTATCGACCCGCGGAGGATGATCCTCCCTGCTCCATATGATGGGCTGTTCTGACCACCTCAGATAACGAGGAATTGCCGGCTCAACGGAATTCACAGCCCTCTTATGAACCTTCTGGTCACGTTTGCACAAGCTAGTGATAAACACGTGGTACTGTCCACCACTCAACTGCTTCGGATGGCTTTGATAGCCCGACTGCTGCTACTGCTGTCCACCTTGACCAGATTGCTGCTGATTGTTACCACCTGGATGCCCCTGAAAACCGGAATTTGAACCGCCGCCCGGGCCATGAAAGCCGCCGGCCCCTGAGCCGTCACCAGATCCATGACCGCCATCGAAGGTGTTGGAATTTTTAAACGCTTTCATGATCGCGCAATCCTTCCATAAATGTGTGGCAGGCCGCTCCCTGGTGTCGTGTCTCGGGCAGGGCTCATTGAGTAGTTGCTCTAGAGATGGGCCTGACCTGCCGGATCGAGGTGGTTTACCCTTACGTCTTGGATTGTTACCCCGTACGTTGGCATTGGCCACAAACTCTGGGTTACCGTCCGCCTTACGCTTATTACCGCCTTGATTCCCCGGGTTATGCTGCTGACCCTTTCCATTGCCGTTCCTTTTTCCCTTCCCTGTCTTCTCATCGTCAGACGTGGGATCCTTGGTACTATCAGAATCGGCATATTTGACTAAAGCCGCCATCAGCGTACCCATATCCGTGAGGTCACGTTTAAGGCGCCCTAGTTTCTGCCTCAGCGGCTCAAAATGGCAATTTTTCTCCAGCATAAGAACCGCAGAACCGGCATCCATCTTATCGGAGGAATGAATTATCTCCTTGACCCGGCGTACCCAATGGGTGGTGGATTCACCTTCCTCTTGCTTGCAATCCATCAAGTCTACAATCGACATAGATTGCTTACAGGTGTCCTTGAAATTTTGGATGAACCGGGCCTTTAACTCGCCCCATGAACCAATGGAATTGGGTGGTAAGCCCTTCAGCCAAGACCGGGTTGTTCCATCTAACATCATGGTGAAATACTTAGCCATTGCCGCGTCACTGACCTCTAGCAGCATCATGGGCATCTCGCCCCGGGCTGTAAGTCGGCCGTGTAATTTGGTACCTTTCGAGGTCCCTTGAAGTCCTTGGGCAGACGTACATCCCGCAGAGCTGGCACCAGGAAAGGGACACCGCCGGTTCTAGTGGCTACTCCCGCCTCAACAGATGTCATTGGATACTCCGGGTGATCATTCTCCTGACGTACTTGGTCCTGCACCGGATTATAGCCCCCGGGCTGGTTACGTCGTTGGGCATTGCTTGACAAAGCTTCCGACTCCATGCGTATGCTGTAACTCGGGCTCCGATTCTGGCGAGGTAGTGCTACCCAGGGCGGGGGAGTTGAATGAATCCTGTCCCGGCTGTAAGAATAGGTCTCCTGCTGAGCCAGGGCTGTCTGGAGGAGCTCTCTGACCCTCCGGGTTTCCACTGTCGTCGGGTCATCACCTTCCATAGGAAGAGCCGCTAAACGCGTTGAAGCTGCGATTAAATTCTCCATGGGGTTGGAAAAGTGACCCGGTGGAATCGGCAACTAACGCG
The DNA here is from genome assembly GCA_963921465.1 of Triticum timopheevii. Classification (NCBI taxonomy): domain Eukaryota; kingdom Viridiplantae; phylum Streptophyta; class Magnoliopsida; order Poales; family Poaceae; genus Triticum; species Triticum timopheevii. The sequence goes on from OY997270.1 coordinate 119,932,093, forward strand.
GCGGTGGCATGCTCACGTGAGGCGGCACCATATCCCGAGGCAGAGCCGGTCCTCCTGTTCTGGCTGTCATAAGCCGATCGGCCTCTGGCGGGTTACTAGGGCCGGCTCCGGGTGTAGCAAAGAGAACCCGAGGGTCGTAATTCGGAGGTAAACGAGACTGCGTTTTCTGATGTCTCCTCCTCATTACCTCATTGGATGCATTTAAGCTCATCGTGAGCTGGTAAGCTTCTGACTGCAAGCGCTGTGCCCGGGCGTCGAGAGCCGCCCGCTCTGTAGCTAGTCTAGTATCCTCAGCTGCCAAAGCCTCCTTGGCCTGAGCTATCTCCTCACGCACCTGTGCTACCGCTGCGTCATGCTCATCTTTGTCTGCGGGAATAACCGTGGCGGTTAACAGGGCCGTAAGCTTGTCCATGAGATCCATCAGCACCTGAGCCGGTGGGCGCACGGGGCCGCCTGCCCCGGCTGCTCCTGATCCGGACGTGATCGTTGCGGCTGCTGTAGAGTTTGAACTGGGCTGAGTTCCAGCCATGAAGATTCTGGCCCATCTTGGCGGCTCATCGGGGTCCGGAATACTGATGCCATCGAAACATCCCCCGAGCGCGCCGTCTTGTACCTGATATAACGAATCTGTTGAGCCGGCGGATGAATCACCGTCTGAAAGGACGGCCGTCTCACCCCCATCTTCAGATCCAGAAAGTTCCTCTCCATGGACGCAGCCCACGAAGGCACGCCTCATGACTGGCTGAGTCCGGGTCTTCCTTGCATGCTGAGCCGTCTCGACGAGGTTGGTGCAGTTGTCCGGCTCAGGGCCCAGCTCACCGATCCGGCCGATGAAGACGTGGATTCCGCCGAAGGGGACCCGGTATCCATACTCAATTGAACCGGCATCAGGACCCCAGCCTTCGTCGTTGATGTAGATCTTGCCGCGACGACTCTTGGTCATCCGGCCCACTACGTACCCCTTGAGCCCTTCGAAGTTGCCCTTCAAGAACTCAAATCCACCATGCGCTGGCCCCATGGTGGGCGCCAACTGTCGTGGAATAGTCACGTCGGATGTCCTTGTGAAAGGACTTAGTTGTGGAGCCATCGCAACTAGGAAGCTTGAAGGGGTTAAATCAGGACAAGGGACACGAGAGGGTTTATACTAGTTCGGCCCCTTACAGTGAAGGTAAGGCCTACGTCTAGTTGGGTTGGTATTGATGTCTCGATAACCAGGGAGCGAGATACGCTATGCCCGGTTCTCGATGAGTTGTTTCTTGCCCTAAGCCGCCAGCAGGTCGTCCCCTTATATACACAGGTTGATGCCCTCTGGCTTACAGAGTCCCGGCCGGCTTATAAACAGAGTTCGGCTCGGTGACCAGTTAAATCTACCTTACGTTACAAGTCCTGCCATCATGGCGGTTTACTACAATGGGCTTAAGCCGTCCGTGGGCCTTAAGCTCTTTATTGAACCGCCATCTTCATGCTTGGTCTTGGGCTTCCTCTGATGAGTACTCTTTGCGTAACCCGGCCCCTCCTGGGCGGCTTACACAAATAGTCATATCCCCAACACTAAACTTTTTACCCTTCCTAGCAAACCATTGCTTGGCTATGTTACCGCTCTGCTCAGCCCCTCTTATAGCGTTGTTAGTTGCAGGTGAAGTTGAAGATTGCTCCATGGTGGACAGGATTATGTTGGGATATCACAATATCTCTTATTTAATTAATGCATCTATATACTTGGTAAAGGGTGGAAGGCTCGGCCTTATGCCTGGTGTTTTGTTCCACTCTTGCCGCCCTAGTTTCCGTCATACCAGTATTATGTTCCCGGATTTTGCGTTCCTTACGCGGTTGGGTGATTTATGGGACCCCCTTGACAGTTCGCTTTGAATAATACTCCTCCAGCAAGGCCCAACCTTGGTTTTACCATTTGCCTCACCACCACCTACTTTTCCCTTGGGAGTAATTAACCCAAGGGTCATCTTTATTTTAGCCCCCCCCCCCGGGGGCCAGTGCTTCTCTAAGTGCTGGTCCGAACCGAGCAACCTGTGGGGCCCCCTCGGGGAAACTCGAGGTCTGGTTTTACTCGTAGCTTGACTTATCCGGTGTTGCCCTGAGAACGAGATATGTGCAGCTCCTATCGGGATTGTCGGCGCATCGGGCGGCTTTGCTGGTTTTGTTTTACCATTGTCGAAATGTCTTGTAAACCGGGATTCCGAGACTGATCGGGTCTTCCTGGGACAAGGAATATCCTTCTTGACCGTGAGAGCTTGTGATGGGCTAAGTTGGGACACCCCTGCAGGGTTTGAACTTTTGAAAGCCGTGTCCGTGGTTATGTGGCAGATGGGAATTTGTTAATGTCCGGTTGTAGATAACTTGACACCAGATCCGAATTAAAACGCATCAATCGCGTGTGTAGCCATGATGGTCTCTTTTCGGCGAAGTCCGGGAAGTGAACACGGTTTCTGGGCTATGTTTGACGTAAGTAGGAGTTCAGGATCACCTCTTGATCATTACTAGCTTCATGACCGTTCCGCTTGCTCTCTTCTCGCTCTTATTTGCGTATGTTAGCCACCATATATGCTTAGTCGCTGCTGCAACCTCACCACTTTACCCCTTCCTTTCCTTTAAGCTTTGCTAGTCTTGATACCCATGGTAATGGGATTGCTGAGTCCTCGTGGCTCACAGGTTACTACAAGAACAGTTGCAGGTACAGGTTATGCGATGATCATGACGCGAGAGCGATGATTGCTTGTGTTGAGTTCTTCTTCTGCTTCTTCTTCGATCATGGGATAGGTTCCAGGTCGGCAGCCTGGGCTAGCAGGGTGGATGTCGTTTGAGTTTCTGTTTGTGTTTCCATTCGTAGTCGGATGGTGCTCTTATGTAAGATGATATTATATTCGTGTGGCATGGTATGCCTTTTGTATGTATCCCCATCTATTATGTAATGTTGATGTAATGATATCCACCTTGCAAAAGCGTATCAATATGCAGTTCTATCCTTGATGGGACCTTCGAGTCTCTTTAGGATAGTATCGCATATTGGGCGTGACAAGTTGGTATCAGAGCCTCGACCCACCATAGGAGCCCCCTTGACCGATCGTGTAGATTGGCTGTTGTTGAGTCTAGAAGAAAACTGTTTTTGGAGTCTAGTTATATCGGAGAGTAGGAATTCTTTTTACTCCTCTGCCCCTTCGTCGCTCTGGTAACGAATCATGACGTAGGTGTTTTGAATTACTTCTCTTCCCCTTCAAACTTTATTTAGGGTCACGCAGTTGGTTTTCCGTTCGTTGGTTCTCAGCTCTTTTCATCCGGTGCATTTCTCGTCAAGTTGACTCGACCCTCTTCATCTTTGCCACGTTCAATCCTCAGTTCGCTCTCAATGAAGTTGTTTCCACATCCTCAGTTGTTTTCTTTTCCCACCCGCCCACCCCTTTTCATCTTGGAGTCGGAGTCCGTAATCGAGTATGCATCCTACTCGTGTGAATCATTTGCATTCTTTCAACTGGTGTTTCCTCTTGAAGTTATTCATCGATTTTCCCCCTTCCAAGTTGCCTTTGTTTTCCCGTCCCCCCACCCTCTTCTTCCCGGAGCCTGAGTCTGTTTCGAGCATCAGTTTCATTCGTGCGGAGCCTCTTCAGTCTTTCGTCAATTATTTCAACCGGTGAATTCTCGTCTCATTCGTCATTATTCATCCCTTTCTTTTTCCGATGCACTCAATTCAAGTTTTTTTGTCGGATTGATCACAGTCTTTTCCTTGGATCAAGTGTTCTCCTTGCTCGTTTCCCTCTCGCCATTCAATCATTCCGGAGTTCGGAAGACATCTCAGGAGATTTGTCTATGTTCCAATTAATTCGAGGTTGTCACCTCATTCAGATATTTTAAATTGTTCCGGTGGATCATCTATCTGTTCAACAATCCCTTTCCAACGGTGTTTTTCTTTTAGTGAGCCCTAACCCACACGTCTTTTCCCAGGATCTTACCTGACTCTTCTAATTTTCCCAGAGCCATTCCCAAATTCTTTTCGAAGTTTGACATAAGAATGAATTTTCATCAGTCATATTCCTTCTCCAAGATCGCTTTCAGAATATTTTCATCGTTGGTTCATCATTTCTGTTCTTCTTTGTTCTGGAGTGTCTCAACAATTGGGTGGTGTTTCTCCTCGTCATTCTCGGATTTTGAAGACCAAATAAGAGTTTTTCCTTTAAATCTTGCCCGTTCTCCCGAAGATTCATGGTTCTAGCTTCTTGTTACCCTTTCGAATTATTCCGTCTGTCGGAAATTCCTTTTTCTCAACCATCCGGAGTATTTCAGGAGCTGATTTCTGTTTATTTTCAACGGAGGCCATCGTTCCAGAAGAATTCTTCATCCTCACTTTTCAGCTACCATTATCCAATTATCCCGGTGCTTCGTTCAAGTGTTCTTAATCAGCTCATGATCTCTTTGCTATTTTGCATCTAAATCCCCTCAAGCATATTGGTTCTTCTAATCCTACCCGGTGATTCATTCTCTTTCATCAGTCATTTTCTAATTCTTACGATGGTTCGTTCAAGATTCTTTTTCCTTGATTATCATTTTAATTCATTAGTTTCTTTCCAATCCTACCGGTGGTTCATGAAGACTTTCTCAAGTTTTGTGATATACCCCCCTTAATCCTTTTCAAGAAGAATAAGTAGTATGCAAAATCCATTGCTTGTCATCAATTTAATTTGATGAAGGATAAGCATACAATAAATCTTATTCTTATTTCATCCAAGCGAGTAATCCCTTCCTTTAGAGTTTGTTCTTGAGGAATAAATTCTAGCTCCAAGTGTTTTCATCTTTTCTTTTTCGGAGTTCAAATTTCCTCGGCTATCTTGTCGGAAACTCCATCTAAATCACCGCAAGGCTTATCTTATTCTTTCATCCTTCATTCTATCTCATAATCCTTTTATCACCGGAGTTCTTCATGGTGGTTCTTCATGATTTAATTCATTCCTCAAGTGTTCATCAAGATTCTTATCAAAGGAGCTCAAGTATCCTTCTTCTTGCATCTCGAAGTGCAATTAATTCTCTGTGTTCTTTTGAAGCGGAGTTTTGCATTTCTTTGTTCTTCTCAGCTATCCTATCATTTCCGCTTGTGGTCGAGATCACCTCATAATTTTGAGATGTTATCCATAAGTCCACAACAAGCAATTCTTTTCGTTGTTGATTTTCTCAACAAATCCGTTCAATTCTTTCTTCTGAGGTTGCTTTCTATTTCATTCGTGGCACAAGTTGTCATTTTCTTCTCCGTTCTTTTCATTCAACTCTTTCAATCCTTTCCGGAGGTTTGGTGTCATGTCTTCATCAAGTATCATTCCATCCTCTCAAGCTCATGTTCTATTCCTTCCTTTTGAGCCGAAGTGCTACCGAAATTCCGTCTCTGTTATTCTTTTTCTATCTTGTTCTAACCGGAGTGGTTTCATAGTCTATCTGATTCCGTGAGCTTTCGATTCTCGTCATTCTCGTTGTTCCTCTCTTCTTCTCGATTGTTCTCGATTCTTTGCTTCTTCTCTTGAGTTTTTGTTTCACCTCATCCCTTTTTCCTTCCGTATCGGTCCTAAGATCTCGGGACGAGATCTCTTGTTAGTGGAGGAGTGTTGTAACGCCCCGGATTCGATGCGCCAGGTGTCTGCCAATTATTCGCCGTCATTGCCATGTCATTTGCTTGTGTGTTGCATTTTATCATGTCATCATGTGCATCTCATTTTGCATACGTGTTCGTCTCATGCATCCGAGCATTTTCCCCATTGTCCGTTTTGCAATCCGGCACTCCTATGTCACCCGGCGTCCCCTCTTGTCTCTTTTCATGAGTGGGTGTTAAACATTCTCGGATTGGAACGAGGTTTGCCAAGCGGCCTTGGTACACCACCGGTAGACCGCCTGTCAAGTTTCGTGCCATTTGGAGTCCGTTTGATACTCCAACGGTTAACCGGGGTACCGTAAAAGCCTCTTTTGTTGCAGCCCAACACCCCTTCCTAACAGCCCAATAACCCATCCTAACCCCCATCCATGCCCTCGGTCGTTCGATCACGATCGCGTGGCCGAAAACCGCACCTCATTTGGACTCTCCTAGCTCCCTCTACCTATAAATAGGTGCCTCCCCCTCCATTTTCGCGGATGAAACCCTAGCCTCTTCCCCTGCGCGTCGCCGGACATGTCCGTCCGCGCGGACATGTCCGCCGGCCATGTCGCTCCGGCCAATCCGAGGCCGCCACGTCAGCTCCAGCCGCCCCGCGTCCAACCCGTCGCACCACGCCGCCCTCCCCGCGCCCTCCTCCGCCGCCGGCCCGCGTGGCCCGCTGTAGGCCCGCGGGGCCCGGTCGCCGCCGCCGCCGCGCGCCCGGCCGCCGCCGGCCTCGCCCGCGCATCCATCCCCGCCGCCCTGCCGCGTCGGCCTTGTCCCCGCCTCGGCCAGGAGCGCCGCCGCCCGGGCTCCCCGCCGACCCCGCCGCCCAGGCCCGCCCTCGCCAGCTCCAGCGACCGGTGCCACCCTCGCTCCGCCGTCCCCGCCGCCACGCCTCCCCGTCCGCGCCCCATCGCCGGATCCGGTCGGATCGGGTCGGGAGCGACCAGATCCGGCCATCTCCGGTCTCCTCCGGTCCCGCGCCTCACCTCCGACCTCCCTCCGGCCGCTCTCCGGCAAGATTCCGGCGAGTTGACTTCCCCCCCCCCCCAGATCCATTTTTCTTCTAAATCCTGAAATTCATCATTATGTTGCCATGTTCATTGCATCATATCTTCTCGCATACTGCTCCGTTTTGTGTGCATAATATATCAAAATGTTCGTCATGAGTTGCTCTTCATTTCATTCGATTGTGCCATGCTTGTTTGAGTTCATCTTGATGTCCGAGTCATCGTTGCAAGAGTGCTATATGATGTTAACCTGCTGATACTGTTATAACTTGCTGTTTTGTCTTTTTCGTTGCATTTTGTGTATGCATCCTATGAGGTTGATGTCTAGATGTGTTTTGAGCTACATCATGCCATCTTTACCGTGGTGCAATCCATGTATTTTTGTGAGTCTTGTAGTGAGTGCATCAAGTTTGTTAAGTAGTGTACTTGTTGTTACTGTTTTGCTAGACTGTTTCTGCTATATTATGATGCTATGTAAACCTGCTTCTACAAGTCATTCTATGCATAATCTGGAGATGTTCACTAAGGATGTTTTATTATACATGTCATGCTCTATCCACTAATGCCCCTGGTTGCATTTATGGCCTGCTGTAACATGTTGTTATCTTGCTCCAAACTTGCTAAATAATGTTGCTGTCAGCCTGTTAACATTAAGTTCAGTTTTGCCATGAACTTTTCTAGTGATCCATGCACCTTATGAACTTGATCTTGCCATTATTAGCTTCATAAATATGCCTTCTTACGGTTGGTTACCTTGTCATTCCATGAATTGCTCTGTGGGGAGTGGTACAAGCTAACCAACATGCCTACTTATTGTTGTTCCTGCCATGTATGAATCTGTCATATAACTTGCCATGTTTACATTGGTGCCATCATATCTTCTGTTCCATTTTGGCTCATGTTCAGTAAGGGACATTTGTTCTATGTGTTTAGTACATTCATGCCATGCCTTTGTTTGCCATGTTAAGTTTCTGTAACATGTTGTTTGATAGCTCTAAACATTGCAACCTGATGTTATTTCTGCTAAGCCTGAAACTGTTATTATTTGCAATCTTGCCATGTCCTTTTGAGCATGTTCTAGTGATTTCTGGAGTTAGCTCAGTGTTCATGTTTTGTCATGCTTTACCTGTACTTCATGCCCATGCCTTTTGTTTTCACGTTGGGATGCTTTAGCATAGTGTTTTGGTGCTTACAATATGCCTAGTTGCTGTTTTGGACAGCTTGTCCTTTAAACTTGTATAGAGTGTATGTGTTGAACCGTTGCTCCGTTTTGAGTGTGCTCTATATGAAACTTGCTTGTTTCTGCATGTAGTTTCATATTATCATGTTGCATCCTTGTTTTGAGGTGTTTGCTTGATGTTTGTATGCATTTTGCATCAATGCCATGTTTAACTTGTTTTGCTCATATCTTCTAGGCCGTAGCTCCGAATTAAATGAAGTTTATATGTAACTTGACTAGAATCGTGTGTAGATCATCTTGGTGCATCTTAACTTGCTGTTTAACAACTTGAACATAAGGTTTATTCAGTTCTGGACCAATTTCTAAACTTGCATATGAGGACCTACCGGAGTTGTTATATGTTGTTTTCTGCCTCATTTAAACTTGCCTTGATGTGTTGCTCTTGTTTGCATCATCTCTTGCCATGGGTAGCTTCATGTAGCTTTGTCATGCGTCATGCTTGGTTGTGCATCATGTCATGTATATGTGTGGTGTGTTTACCTTGTTGTGTGCTTCTTCTCGATAGTTCCCGTTTCGTTGCGATCGTGAGGATTCGTTCGTCTACGCTTGGTTCGTCTGTGTGGCTTCATCTTCTTCATGGACTAGTTCTTCTTCCTTGCGGGATTTCAGGCAAGATGACCGTCACCTTGGATCTCACTACTATCATTGCTATGCTAGTTGCTTCGTTCTATCGCTATGCTGCGCTACCTATCTCTTGCTTATCAAGCCTCCCAAATTGCCATGTTAGCCTCTAACCTTTTTACCCTTCCTAGCAAACCATTGCTTGGCTATGTTACCGCTCTGCTCAGCCCCTCTTATAGCGTTGTTAGTTGCAGGTGAAGTTGAAGATTGCTCCATGGTGGACAGGATTATGTTGGGATATCACAATATCTCTTATTTAATTAATGCATCTATATACTTGGTAAAGGGTGGAAGGCTCGGCCTTATGCCTGGTGTTTTGTTCCACTTTTGCCGCCCTAGTTTCCGTCATACTGGTATTATGTTCCCGGATTTTGCGTTCCTTACGCGGTTGGGTGATTTATGGGACCCCCTTGACAGTTCGCTTTGAATAAAACTCCTCCAGCAAGGCCCAACCTTGGTTTTACCATTTGCCTTACCACCACCTACTTTTCCCTTGGGAGTAATTAACCCAAGGGTCATCTTTATTTTAGTCCCCCCGGGCCAGTGCTTCTCTAAGTGCTAGTCCGAACCGAGCAACCTGCGGGGCCCCCTCGGGGAAACTCGAGATCTGGTTTTACTCGTAGCTTGACTTATCCAGTGTTGCCCTAAGAACGAGATATGTGCAGCTCCTATCGGGATTGTCGGCGCATCGGGCGGCTTTGCTGGTTTTGTTTTACCATTGTCGAAATGTCTTGTAAACCGGGATTCCGAGACTGATCGGGTCTTCCTGGGAGAAGGAATATCCTGCGTTGACCATGAGAGCTTGTGATGGGCTAAGTTGGGACACCCCTGTAGGGTTTGAACTTTCGAAAGCCGTGCCTACGGTTATGTGGCAGATGGGAACTTGTTAATGTCTGGTTGTAGATAACTTGACCCCAGATCCAAATTAAAACGCATCAACCACGTGTGTAGCCGTGATGGTCTCTTTTCGGCGGAGTCCGGGAAGTGAACACTGTTTCTGGGTTATGTTTGACGTAAGTAGGAGTTCAGGATCACCTCTTGATCATTGCTAGCTTCACGACCGTTCCGCTTGCTCTCTTCTCGCTCTTATTTGCGTATGTTAGCCACCATATATGCTTAGTCGCTGCTGCAACCTCACCACTTTACCCCTTCCTTTCCTTTAAGCTTTGCTAGTCTTGATACCCATGGTAATGGGATTGCTGAGTCCTCGTGGCTCACAGATTACTACAACAACAGTTGCAGGTACAGGTTATGCGATGATCATGAAGCGAGAGCGATGATTGCTTGTGTTGAGTTCTTCTTCTGCTTCTTCTTCGATCAGGGGATAGGTTCCAGGTCGGCAGCCTGGGCTAGCAGGGTGGATGTCGTTTGAGTTTCTGTTTGTGTTTCCATTCGTAGTCGGATGGTGCTCTTATGTAAGATGATATTGTATTCGTGTGGCATGGTATGCCTTTTGTATGTATCCCCATCTATTATGTAATGTTGATGTAATGATATCCACCTTGCAAAAGCATATCAATATGCGGTTCTATCCTTGGTGGGACCTTCGAGTCTCTTTAGGATAGTATCGCATATTGGGCGTGACAGGTTGGATGCACAAAATCTTGATGCAAAAGAACGTCACTCTATATTTCCAGTTGTGATATGAACCTTTATTATGCAGTTCGTCGCTTTTATTACTTCCATATCACACGAACGTATAAAGCTTATTTTCTCCGCACTAATAAGTCATACATATTTAGAGAGCAATTTTTATTGCTTGCAACATGACAACTTACTTGAAGGATCTTACTCAATCCATAGGTAGGTATGGTGGACTCTCATGGCAAAAACTGGGTTTAAGGATATTTGGAAGCACAAGTAGTATCTCTACTTGGTGCAAGGAATTTTGGCTAGCATGAGGGGGAAAGGCAAGCTCAACATGTTTGAATGATCCATGACAATATACTTTAACTGAGATGTGAGAAAACATAACCCATTACGTTGTCTTCCTTGTCCAACATCAACTCTTTAGCATGTCATACTTAATGAGTGCTCACAATTATAAAAGATGTCTAAGATAGTATATTTATATGTGAAATCTCTCTTCCTTCAATATTCTTTCATGAATTGTTCAAATGACCAATACAATGCTTGCTAACCTTCAATAAATTTACAACCTCTACTTCTTAGATGTGAAGTCATTACTCCCCATGGAATAAGCAAATGAGACATATATAATTTCAGATTTATGACATTTAACTCATTCAACCATTTACTCATAGGATATAAGTGAAGCACGCGAGTATATGACAAAGTACTCCAAAAAATATAAGTGAAGATCAATGGGTAGCTAAATAATTATGCAACTATGTGAAGACTCTTTCTCATTTAAGAATTTCTGATCTTGGTATTTTATTCAAACAACAAGCAAAGCAAAATAAAATGGCATTGCAAGGATAGCACGACTCATGTGAAGAAGCAAAAACTTAGGCTCAACCGATACTAACCGATAATTGTTGAAGAATAAAGGTGGGATGCCTATCAGGCATCCCCAAGCTTGGATGCTTGAGACTTCTTGAAATATTATCTTGGGGTGCCTTGGGCATCCCCAAGCTTGAGCTTTTGTGTCTCCTTAATTCCTTTTATATCTTGGTTTCCTAAATCTCAAAAGCTTCATTCACACCAAACTCAACAAGAACTCGTGAGATAAGTTAGTATAAACCAATGCAAAAAACCTTATAATATTCTACTGTAACAAATCACTAAAATTATTATTCAACATTGCATACTAAATGCCTCTGCATATTTAATACTCCTATCCTCAAATATAATCATTAAACATGCAAACAATGCAAACATAACAGCAATCTGCCAAAACAGTATAGTCTGTAAAGAATGCAAGATTCATCATACTTCCCTAACTCCAAAAATTATGAGAAAAACAGTATGCTTTAGAAGATTTATCAGAGCTCAATATGCAAAAAGTTTCAACATTATACCATTCTCTGACTTTTCTAGGGAATGTTTGCAAGAGCGGTAAACTTTCTGTTTTCAAACAGAAACATGTATACTAGCAAAATAAGCATGGTAAAGGCTATCCTTGACATTTTTATTGAATATATAGATGCAAAACATTATTATAAATAACAGTAAGCAAATACTAACAAGAGAAAATGACGCTCTAAGCAAAACACATATCATGTGGTGAATAAAAATATAGCTCCAAGTAAAGTTACCGATGGTCGAAGACGAAAGAGGGGATGCCTTCCGGCTCCGGGGCATCCCCAAGCTTAGGCTCTTGGTTGTCCTTGAATATTACCTTGGGGTGCCTCGGGAATCCCCAAGCTTAGGCTCTTGCCACTCCTTATTCCATAGTCCATCGAATCTTTACCCAAAACTTGAAAACTTCACAACACAAAACTCAACAGGAAACTCGTAAGCTCCGTTAGTATAAGAAAATAAAACCACCACTTAGGTACTGTAGTGAACTCATTCTAAATTCATATTGGTGTAATATCTACTGTATACCAACTTATCTATGGTTCATACCCTCCGATACTACTCATAGATTCATCAGAATAAGCAAACAACACCTAGAAAACAGAATCTGTCAAAAACAGAACAGTCTGTAGTAATCTGTATCAAACGTATACTTATGAAACTCCAAAAATCCTAAGAAATTAGGAAGTACTAAGCAATGTGTGTAACAATCTAGATCAAAAAGAATCAGATCATAAGCATGTTTCTGTGTATTACCAAAACTAATTTACTGGGTGCAAAAGTTTCTGATTTTCAGCAGGATCAACACAACTATCACCGTAAGCTATCCTAAAGGTATTACTTGGCACTTTATTGAAACAAAAGCTATAAAATATGATTACTACAGTAGTATAATCATGTGAACACACAAAAACAGTAAGGGTAAATAGTGGGTTGTCTCCCAACAAGCGCTTTTCTTTAATGCCTTTCTAGCTAGGCATGATGATGACAATGATGCTCACATAAAAGATAAGAATTGAAACATAATGGGAGCATTATAAAGCATATGACTAGTACATTTAAGTCTAACCCACTTCCTATGCATAGGGATTTTGTGAGAAAACAACTTATGGGGACAATAATCAACTAGTATAGGAAGGCAAAACAAGCATAACTTCAAGATTTTAAGCACATAGAGAGGAAACTTGATATTATTGCAATTCCAACAAGCATATATTCTTCCCTCATAAAAAATTTCAGTAGAATCATGAATGAATAACAATATAACCAGCACCTAAGGCATTCTTTTCATGATCTACAAGCATAGAAAATTTACTACTCTCCACATAAGCGAAATTCTTCTCATTCGGAATGGTGGGAGTATCATAAGCAACTTGAATACTATAAATTGTTTCCACATTAAAAGAGTAATGTTCAGAAAAAGGGTAATCATAATCATGACAAGTTTTATAAATATAATCATCACTACTTTTTATAGCATAAGCTTTATCACAATAATCATCATAAGTAGCAACTTCGTTCTCATCATAATCGATTGAAACCTCTTCCAAGATAGTGGAATCGTCACTAAATAAAGTTGACACTCTTCCAAATCCACTTTCATATTCATCACAATAAGATTCAACATCCTCCAAAATAGTGGGATCATTGCTTCCTAAAGTTGACACTCTTCCAAACCCACTTTCATCAATATAATCATCATAGGTAAGAGGCATGCTATCATCATCACAACTTTGCATATCAAAACTTGGGAGACTAAAAATATCATCTTCATTAAATGTAGCATCCCCAAGCTTGGGACAAACATTAATTTCAGCAAATATATTCTCAAATATGTCATTCTCATCAAACATAGCTTCCCCAAGCTTGGGCCTTTTCATATCATAAGCATAATGGATGTTCAAGGAATTCATACTAACAACATTGCAATCATGCTCATCATTCAAAGATCTAGTACCAAACATTTTAATGCATTCTTCTTCTAGAAATTGAGCACAATTTTCCTTTCCATCATTCTCACGAAAGATATTAAAAAGATGAAGCGTATGAGACAAACTCAATTCCATTTTGTGTAGTTTTCTTTTATAAACTAAACTAGTGATAAAACAAGAAACAAAAAGATTTGATTGCAAGATCTAAAGATATACCTTCAAGCAGTCACCTCCCCGGCAACGGCACCAGAAAAGAGCTTGATGTCTACTATGCAACCTTCTCCTTGTAGACGCTGTTGGGCCTCCAAGTGCAGAGGTTTGTAGGACAGTAGCAAATTTCCCTCAAGTGGATGACCTAAGGTTTATCAATTCGTGGGAGGTGTAGGATGAAGATGGTCTCTCTCAAACAACACTGCAACCAAATAACAAAGAGTCTATTATGTCCCCAACACACCCAATACAATGGAAAATTGTATAGGTGCACTAGTTCGGCGAAGGGATGGTGATACAAGTGCAATATGGATGATAGATATAGGTTTTTGTAATCTGAAAATATAAAAACAGCAAGGTATCTAATGATAAAAGTGAGCATAAACGGTATTGCAATGGTAGGAAACAAGGCCTAAGGTTCATACTTTCACTAGTGCAAGTTCTCTCAACAATAATAACATAATTGGATCATATAACTATCCCTCAACATGCAACAAAGAGTCACTCCAAAGCCACTAATAGCGGAGAACAAATGAAGAGATTATGGTAGGGTACGAAACCACCTCAAAGTTATCCTTTCCGTTCTATCTATTCAAGAGTCCGTAGTAAAATAACATGAAGATATTCTTTCCGTTCAATCTATCATAGATTCCATACTAGAATAACACCTTAAGACACAAATCAACCAAAACCCTAATGTCACCTAGATACTCCATTGTCACCTCAAGTATCTGTGGGCATGATTATACGATATGCATCACACAATCTCAGATTCATCTATTCAACCTACACAAAGTACTTCAAAGAGTGCCCCAAAGTTTCCACCAGAGAGTCAAGACGAAAACGTTTGCCAACCCCTATGCATTGGTTCATGGGCGGAACCCGCAAGTTGATCACCAAAACATACATCAAGTGGATCACGTGAATATCCCATTGTCACCACAGATAAGCACGACAAGACATACATCAAGTGTTCTCAAATCCTTAAAGACTCAACCCGATAAGATAACTTCAAAGGGAAAACTCAATCCATTACAAGAGAGTAGAGGGGGAGAAACATCATAAGATCCAACTATAATAGCAAAGCTGCAATACATCAAGATCGTGCCATAGAGAGAACACGAGAAAGAGAGAGATCAAACACATAGCTACTGGTACATACCCTCAGCCCCGAGGGTGAACTACTCCCTCCTCGTCATGGAGAGCACCGGGATGATGAAGATGGCCACCGGTGAGGGATCCCCCCTCCGGCAGGGTGCTGGAATGGGCTCCCGAGTGGTTTTTGGTGGCTACAGAGGCTTGTGGCGGCGGGAAAACTCCCGATCTATTGTTCGCTTTGATTTTTTTAGGGTATATGGAAATATATAGGCGAAAGAAGTCGGTCGGGGGAGCCTCGAGGGGCCCACGAGATAGGGGGCGCCCGGTAGGGGGGCACCCCCACCCTCGTGGCCACCTCAAAGCTTCCTTGACTTCAACTCCAAGTCTCTTGGATCGCTTCCGTTCCAAAAATAACGCTCCCGAAGGTTTCATTCCGTTTGGACTCCGTTTGATATTCCTTTTCTATGAAACACTGAAATAGGCAAGAAAACAGCAATATGGGCTGGGCCTCCAGTTAATAGGTTAGTCCCAAAAATAATATAAAAGTGTATAATAAATCCCATAAACATCCAAACAGATAATAAAATAGCATGAATGCTTCATAAATTATAGATATGTTGGAGACGTATCACGGGGCTGCGGCCAGGCCCGCACACGTCAAGACCCCACCGCCGTTCCCACGCAGCTGCCAGCCCAGCCAGCCAGCAAGGCACCTGCATGGCGACGTGTGGTCCCGAGGCCAACTCAGCAAGCACATGCGTGGTGGCATGCAGATCTTCATGAAGACGCCGCCACCGTGCCACCTCAGCAGCCTGCCATCCTACACGGCGCTGCCTGCCTCGCTGGCCTGGACGCGCGTTGAGGCAGGGAAAGGCAGTGATAAAGTGAGGGGGACACCTCAGGAGCGCATTTAATGCATCTTGTCCCGTAATGGCAAGAGATAAACATAGCTATTGTACCCTTTCCACCTCCTGTGTGCCACCGTGGTGCCTCCTTCGACTATAAAAGGAGGCCCGAGGCGTACTGGAGGGGGATTCGGCTCTTTGGGCAAGTGATGCTCGATAGGTGGTTGGAGAACACTGATATACACACCAAAGCAGGATTAGGGTATTACACGATCTCCGCGGCCCGAACCTAGGTACAACGACCTTTGTGCTGGCTCTTAAACCTGCTCTTCTCACAACCCCCCGCCCGCCGACCACAGTAGGGATCCCGTTGATCCCATAGGTGCCGTTCCCACCGATAGGCTCATACCCCAAACTTTGGCTTATGGTACCCTAGAGGAGCAAACTTCAATCTCGTGGGTTTTTCGGATTCAGATTGGGCGGGAGACAAAGTGGATAGGAAGTCAACTTCCGGAGGGTGCCAATTTCTTGGTTGCTCTTCGGTGAGTTGGTCTTCTAAGAAGCAAAGTTGTGTGTCTCTCTCCTCCACCGAAGCCGAGTATGTGGCCGCCGGTAGTTGTTGTACTCAACTTCTATGGACGAGGCAAACTTTAAAGGATTACGGTGTCATTGGTGACAAAGTGCCTCTTTGGTGTGACAATGAAAGTGCCATCAAGATTTCTCTCAACACGGTGCAACAACTTCAAGACGGAGCACATTGAGGTTCATTATTACTTCATCCGGGATCACATTAGGCGAGGGGAGATTGAGCTTAACTATGTCAACACTCATGATAACCTTGCAGATATTTTCACGAAGCCTTTGGATGAAGCAAGATTTCGCGAGTTAAGGCATGAGCTAAATATCATCGATTTGAGCAATGTGGCTTGAACCTTTGCACACCCCACCATACTCATCTTGTTGTCTTGTTTAGGTGTAGGCATGGACATTGGGGGAGTGTTGTTCTCTCAATGAACTCTCCCTCCCCCATTATGCATAAATTGATCAACTCTTTCACATTTTGATGGTACATGTGCTTCAAAGATGAGTTTGGGTAATGGGCCCAAGGATAATTCTTCGCGGTGCCATACCAATTGACTCAAACATAGGTGGCTCCGGCCACCGCCCTCTCTTCATGAGAGGTTTTGGTTCGTTGTTTGGTCCTCTCTTTCTCCATGCTTTTCTTTTGGAACTTGTTCGTGGTTAAGTTGCTTCTTTTGTGTTCTCTATTGTGTGTCCATTTGCTTGAAGTTTGTATTGCAAAGGCCTTGTATTTCTCTTTTGCCAAAACCTGCACTTTCTTGGGCATGCGGTACTACCATGGCATGCCATGGTACTACCGCTGGAGGTGGGTGGCTCCTATGCTTGCACAGCTGCGACCACAGCACGGTACTACCGCTTCCAGGGCGGCAGTAAAATTTTACTACCACTGGAAGAGCAATACTACCGCCCAGAGTGCAGTACTATTGCCCGGGCTGTACTACCACGATGATCTGCGATACTACCGCGCTGTCCAGACTGCGTGGGGGTTAAGCGTGGGTGATACGTCTCCAACGTATCTATAATTTTTTAATTGTTCCATGCTGATTTATAATTAGTCTTGGATGTTTTATAATCATTTTATAGTCAGTTTATATCATTTTTTGGTACAAACCTATTGACATAGTGCCAGGTGCCAGTTGTTGTTTTCTGCATGTTTTTTACATTGCAGGAAATCAATATCAGACGGACTCCAAATGCCACGAAACTTTACGATGATTTTTTATGGACCAAAAGGAAGAAGTTGGGACCTGGTTGCACCTGGGGGGATTCCCAAGAAGGGGACAACCCACCAGGGCGCGCTAGGAGGCCCAGGTGCGCCCTGGTGGGTTGTGCCCACCTCGGGTGCCCCCGGACCGCCTCTTTGCTCTATAAATAGTTAAATACCCCAATATTCCAGAAACCCTATGGGAGTCGACGAAATATTTATTCAGCCGCTACAGAGTCCAGAACCACCAGATCCAATCTAGACACCATCACGGAGGGGTTCACCACTTCCATTGGTGCCTCTCCGATGATGCGTGAGTAGTTCTTTGTAGACCTTCGGGTCCGTAGTTAGTAGCTAGATGGCTTTCTCTCTCTCGCTGGATTCTCAATACAATGGTCTCTTGGAGATTCATATGATGTAACTCTTTTTGCGGTGTGTTTGTTGGGATCCGATGAACTTCGAGTTTATGATCAATTATATCTTTTTATATCCATGAAAGTAATTTGAGTTTCTTTGATCTCTTATATGCATGATCTCTTATAGCCTCGTATTTCTTCTCCGATATTTGGGCTTTGTTTGGACAACTTGATCTATTTATCTTGCAATGGGAAGAGGTGCCCGGTAGTGGGTTCGATCTTACGGTGCTTGATCCTAGTGATAGAAAGGGAACCGACACGTATGTATCATTGCTACTAAGGATAAAAAGATGGGATCTATATCTACGCAATAGATAAAAGGATCTTGTCTACATCATGTCATCGTTTCTTATTGCATTACTCCGTTTTCCATGAACTTAGTACACTAGATGCATGCTGGATAGCGGTCGATGTGTGGAGTAATAGTAGTAGATGCAGGCAGGATTCGGTCTACTAATCTTGGACGTGATGCCTATGTAATGATCATTGCCTAGATATCGTCATAACTATTTGAAGTTCTATCAATTGCCTAACAGTAATTTGTTTACCCACCGTTTGCTATCTTTCTCGAGAGAAGCCACTAGTGAAACCTACAGCCCCCGGGTCTTCTTTCCATATATTTGCCTTGCGATCTACTTTTTCCTTGCGTTTATTTTCAGATATATTAAACCAAAAATACAAAAATACCTTGCTGCAATTTATTCTTATTTATTTTATTTGGCGTTCGATCTATCAATCTACTACAAATATACCTCACGTCCTTTGCCTATCTTGAGGCGCCGTACCCCGAAAGGGATTGACAACCCCTTTAACACGTCGGGTTGTGAGGTGTTGTTATTTGTGTGCAGGGTCTGTTTACGTTGTGTTTCTTGGTTCTCCTACTGGTTCGATAACCTTGGTTTCATATCTGAGGGAAATATCTACCGCCGCTGTGCTGCATCATCCCTTCCTCTTTGGGGAAATACCGACGTAGCTTTAAGCAATGTCAAAAGGAATTTCTGGAGCCGTTGCCAGGGAGGATCTTCAACATAACCAGGTTCCTAATCACAAATCTCATCTCCTTGCAATTTACATTATTCGCCATTTGCCTCTCATTTTCCTCTCCCCCACTTCACAAAAATTTGTTGTTTTATTCGCCTCTCTTTTTCACCGATCTCTTGTCTCTAGTCCCGATGGCTAGCGTCCCTACTCCTCCTTTGTCACCAGATTTTGAAGGTCTTTACTTCAAGCAAAGACAAGGAGAAAATTTGAAAGATGCCTGGTATAGGCTTATGGAATAGTATCATGTTTCCAACCTAAAGGGGGATGCTAAGGTTTTTCTTCGTAATTTTTACATAGGATTAACTTTGCATCATAGACAACTTCTTGATTTTGCCGCTAAAGGAAATTTATTGAGCTTGATGCAAACGCTGCCAATGAAATCTTGGAAGGAATTTTGTGAACTCCTCCTCAAAAGAAGGGGTTTTCCTTTACCCCTGAGGGAGTTCAAATGTTGGACAAACTTGGTGATATACATAAACTTATGGTCGAAATGCAGAAATATAATGAACCCCTCAAGCACCTCAATGGTAGTATCAATCGCATGAATACCTTGATTACTCTTTGCAACAAGCGATTGGATATTTTGGATCTTAAGATGGTTTCTTTTCCAGAGAATTTAGGGAAGTGTAAAGAGCCTCCCGGGTTTGAGAAAACCCTTACAAAAGTTGCCAAAACTTCGGATGACAAAACTTAGATCCTTGATTTATGCCTAGCTAAGGGCGTAAAACTATAGCGCTTGTTGGGAGGCAACCCAAAGAATAAAATTTATTTTTGCTTTTTGCTTTCTGTTCTTGTGTGTTAAGCACAATTATGCTACTGGTATGATTGTATTTTTTGTGTTTTAATTAGTGTTTGTGCCAAGTAAAGCCTTTAGGATCTTCTGGGGTGATAGTTGTTTGATCTTGCTGAAAAAGACAGAAACTTTGCGCTCACGAAAATAATTTTCATAAATCACAGAAAAGAGCTTTTGCCATGATTATTTTTGAATAAGACTAATATACAAATTACTCTGGTCTTCCGAATTTCGTAGAATTTTTGGAGTTCCAGAAGTATTAGAAAGTTCCAGATTACTACAGACTGTTCTGTTTTGACAGATTCTGTTTTCTTTGTGTTGTGTGCTTATTTTGATGGCTCTATGGTTTTCTTTGATGAGTTTTTGCCATAGAAAAGTTGGAATACAGTATATATAATACAAAAACAAAATATGAATTGGTTTGATACAACACTTATAGTAGTGGTTTCCTTTTCTTTTACTAACGGATCTCACAAGGGTTTTGTTGAGTTTTGTGTGATTGAAGTTTTCAAGTTTTGGGTTATCTTACGATGGATGAAAGAAGGATAGAAGAGCCTAAGCTTGGGGATGCCCCGACATCCCAAGCTATTATCCAAGAATGAGAAACCAACTAAGCTTGGGGATGCCCCCGAGTGGTATCCCCTCTTTCTTCTATTGACCATCGGTATTTTACTCGAGGCTATATTTTTATTCGTCACATGATATGTGTTTTGCTTGGAGCATCTTGTATGATATGTGTCTTTGCTTTTTTTATTTTGTGTTTTAAGTCATCAATCCTTGCTGGACACACCTATTTGAGAGAGCCAAAATTATGTCATGACTTGTTAGAATTGCTCTCTATGCTTCACTTAAACTTTTATGAGCAATGGACTTGCTCTAGTGCTTCACTTATATCTTTTTGAGCACGGTGTGCTTAGTATTTTTGAAGAAATGCTCTCTTGCTTCACTTAGATTTATTTGAGAGTTAGTAAAATTTTGAATAAATTCTCTCTTGCTTCACTTAAATTATTTTGAGAGAAAGAAAATATGTTATGCTCATGATCTTCACTTATATTTGTTTGAGCTTATGAAAAGCAACACATGAAAATTAGTCCCAAAGTGATAGATATCCAATAAGGATAAAGAAAGAAAAAAATATGCCATGAAGATCATTGGACAAAATAAACTTGATTCTTAGTAATAGTTTTGAGATATGATGATGTGATATGTGAGTTATGTTGATGAGTAATTGTGCTCAAGTAAGAATATTGGTGTTAATGTTTGTGATTCCCTATGCATGCATGAAAGTCAATAATCATGCAATGAAAATTATATCCTACTTGTGGTGCATTATTCGGTGTTAATTATGCTTAATGCTTGCTTATGAGATTATTCGTTTCTTGGTTGGTCGCTTCTCAATCTTTTTGTTAGCCTTCATTTTGCACTAAGTATGACCTCTACTTGTGCATCCAAAATCCTTGAAACCAGTTTCGCCACATGAGTCCACTATATCTACCTATATGCGGTATTCTTTTGCCGTTCTAAGCAAATTTGCATGTGCCATCTCTAATTTTCAAAATAAACTTCTCTTTTGTGTGTTTGTTTCGCTCGCGGAACGGTAACGGGTGGCTAATATTTTCCATGATGGATGTGTTATTCTCACGATGAGTGTTCATTCACTTGTTATTGCACGAGAGTAAGGCAAAGGTTTTAGGGATGCCCAGTCCCGAAATGCAAAAATGAATTTACTTTATGTTGTCAAGTAATAAATTCCTTGGAAAGTGTTGGTATGGAGGGCACCCGTGGATACGGTTAACCATGGAAAGTGAAAGTATCGTGGAAAAAGGAATAAACTGTATTTTCTGTTTGGGAATCGCCTATGGCATATCTAGCATGGAAAGTGTTCGAAACTCTGAGTCATTTTCGTTGGTGGGATGGATACACCTCCCAAAATGTTTTTATCTCTAATTTTTCGCTTTGAGCTCTGGCACCTCTACAAATCCCTACTTCCCTCTGCGAAGGGCCCTTCTTTTACTTTATGCAATTTTTATTTTTGAATTTGAGTCTCCATCCCCTCTTATAAAAGCACCAACTAGGTGGCAATATGATCGTACTCAAGTATTGGCTGTAGCTAATATTCGAGTGTGTTTCATGAATGGATCAATGTTTGAGCATGATGGGCTAGGGATAACTTGTTTTAGCATTGATATTTTGAAAGACATGGTTGCTTGTTGATATGCTTGAGTATCTAAATTATTATGTCAAAATTAGACTATTGCTTTGAATCACATAAAAGTCCAAATGTCCATGCTATAAAGAAAAGAATATGATATGACATGATAAACAACACTCCACATCAAAAATTCTATTTTTATCACTTACCTACTCGAGGACGAGCAGGAGTTAAGCTTGGGGATGCTGATACGTCTCCAATGTATCTATAATTTTTGATTGTTCCATGCTATTTTATTATAAATCTTGGATGTTTTATAATCATTTTATATCATTTTTGGTACTAACCTATTGACATAGTGCCAAGTGCCAGTTGATGTTTCTACATGTTTTTTACATCATAGGAAATCAATATCAGATGGAGTCCAAATGCCACGAAACTTTACAATGATTTTTTTGGACCAAATGGAAGAAGTTGGGCCCTGGTT
Source organism: Triticum timopheevii (assembly GCA_963921465.1). Lineage (NCBI taxonomy): Eukaryota > Viridiplantae > Streptophyta > Magnoliopsida > Poales > Poaceae > Triticum > Triticum timopheevii. Next base: position 119,954,331 of record OY997270.1, read on the forward strand.
GCACCTGGGGGGAGACCCGAGGAGGGGACAACCCACCAGGGCGCGCCAGGAGGCCCAGGCGCCCCCTGGTGGGTTGTGCCCACCTCGGGTGGCCCCCCGGACCACCTCTTTGCTCTATAAATACCCCAATATTCCAAAAACCCTAGGCGAGTCGACGAAATATTCATCCAGCCGCTACAGAGTCCAGAACCACCAGATCCAATCTAGACACCATCACGGAGGGGTTCACCACTTCCATCGGTGCCTCTCCGATGATGCATGAGTAGTTCTTTGTAGACCTTCAGGTCCGTAGTTAGTAGCTAGATGGCTTTCTCTCTCTCGCTGAATTCTCAATACAATGGTCTCTTGGAGATCCATATGATGTAACTCTTTTTATGGTGTATTTGTTGGGATCCGATGAACTTCGTGTTTATGATCAGTTATATCTTTTTATATCCATGAAAGTTATATGAGTTTCTTTGATCTCTTATATGCATGATCTCTTATAGCCTCATATTTCTTCTCCGATATTTTGGTTTTGTTTGGCCAACTTGATCTATTTATCTTGCAATGGGAAGAGGTGCCCGGTAGTGGGTTCGATCTTACGGTGCTTGATTCCAGTGACAGAAAGGGAACTGACACATATGTATTGTTGCTACTAAGGATAAAAAGATGGGAGCTATATCTACGCAATAGATAAACGGATCTTGTCTACATCATGTCATCGTTCTTATTGCATTACTCCGTTTTTCCATGAACTTAATACACTAGATGCATGCTGGATAGCGGTCGATGTGTGGAGTAATAGTAGTAGATGCAGGCATGATTCGGTCTACTAATCTTGGATGTGATGCCTATATAATGATCATTGCCTGGATATTGTCATAATTATTTGAAGTTCTATCAATTGCCCAACAGTAATTTGTTACCCACCGTTTGCTATCTTTCTCGAGAGAAGCCACTAGTGAAACCTACGGCCCCGGGTCTTCTTTCTCATATATTTGCCTTGCGATCTACTTTTTCCTTGCGTTTATTTTCAGATCTATTAAACAAAAAATAAAATAATACCTTGCTGCAATTTATTCTTATTTATTTTATTTGGCGTTCGATCTATCAATCTACTACAAATTTACCTCACGTCCTTTGCCTATCTTGAGGCGTCGTTCCCCGAAAGGGATTGACAACCCCTTTAACACGTCGGTTTGCGAGGTGTTGTTATTTGTGTGCAGGGGTTGTTTACGTTGTGTTGCTTGGTTCTCCTACTGGTTGGATAACCTTGGTTTCATATCTGAGGGAAATACCTACCACCGTTGTGCTGCATCATCCCTTCCTCTTTGGGGAAATACCGACGTAGCTTCAAGCGGCATCAGCGGGCAGGGGGAGTTCCAACTCCCCCATACCCATTCATCTCTTTCCCTCATGACTCTCTCTATCTCCTACCCAAGAACGCCGCCAAAGGACCTCGTCGGATCTCAGTCTTCGGCCACTCCCCTCTCCTTTCAACCGGTGGGATCGATCCCCGCCTCGCCCTCTCGCCATGGACCCCGGTATCTCCCCTAGTTCTTCTCACTTTGCCTCTTTATTTTGCATCTAGGTTTTGGGGGATGTATGAGTAGGTCTTGTGATTTTTGGCTAAATATTTGCAAGAGGAGATAGTTGGAGAGTGCTTGTGTAGCAGATATGCTATTTGGTGTGATACAACTACGTAGTTTTGATCAACGGTAGTACCAATTCATCTTTACGGATGTTCTCGTTCTTGCGAGATCCGCCCCTTGGGGTACTACCGCTCCGCCTGGAGCGGTACTACCGCCCGTTGCGGCCCCTGTGCGGTACTACTGCTCCGCCTGGAGCGGTACTACCGCCCGGTGCGTGGGCTTAAAATTTTACTTCCGCTTTGGGCGCGGTACTACCGCGCCGACCCGGCGCTATACTACCGCAGTCAGAGCAGTAGTAAATTTTTACTTCTGCATCATGTTACAGTACTACCGCTTAACTTAAAATTGCTTTTTTGTGTCACACCCAATCTCATTTCTATTTGTTTCGTTCTATTTTTGCCTTGGTCTTTGCAATAATCCTTCTTGCTCTTCTCGTGTGTTTGCATTGTGTGTCATAGGTGGTGGCTCCAGTTCCGTTGCTAGGCGCTCGAATCCCAGCCGAGATACGAGCTCAAAGTATCTTCACAACCAAGAAGCTCCTGAGGGGTCCAATGCCCCACAACGCAACGTCAAGACCACAACTACCAAGATCAAGGAGCCAGTTGTCAGCTTGGAAGAAATGCCTCCAGCAGAGTTTTTGATTCGAAGGAAGCTCAACCCCTACATCAAGCCTAGGGAACTCATAAGGGGCAACGACTTGTTTTGGACCAAGCAACAAAATCTCATCTTCTTAGATGTTATCAAAGGCCAAGCAGAATATCTACGTACCCATTCAGTGGATTGACATGGACCATCTGAGGAAGAACCAGACATTTTTTGGTGAGCCTCTGGATTTGGTGGAGCAATTTGGTATTGAGGAGATCATCACGTTCCACCTTGACTTTGACCCGGAGATTGTGGCTCAGTTTTTTGCTTCTGTTCACTTCCACACGGATGAGAAGCAACGCATGACTTGGATGTCAAATGGAAAGAGGATGACTGCTGAGTGGAAGGAGTTCATGGATCTGTTGCACGTTCGTGATGAGGGGCTTGATGTGCCCATTGGTATCCGCCCGCATGCCAACCCAGAGTCTGCTTCCAAGAACAAGCTTCAATCCTACCTTGTTGAGAAGACATTACTCAATGGCAAGAAGTCCTATGTGCTGAACCCGTTTCTCAACATCATGCACTGGATCTTCCGCAACTCTCTTTTTCCTTGCATGGGTGATAAGGACAAGGTGCATTCCTATCTTGTGGACATGATGCTTACTTGTGAGGAAGCGCGTTTTCAACAACCTGGACCACTTGATGTCTCTCACATCATGTGGTGTTAGCTTCAGTCTGCTGTGTTCCATTGTAAGGTTCCCATCTATGGACCTTATTTGCACCTCTTGATTTCGAAGACTTGGGAGAAGCTCTTTCCGGGTGAAGAGTTTCATGCTCCCAACTGGATTCACCATGAGCCCATTAGGCTGCGCCAGAAGAACAAGTGGGCTAACACCACTACCTGAGCTGAGGCATAGGTTGCCCGCATGGATGTTGATGAAGATGAGATTGAGGAGGAGGAGGTGGAGGACAGTTCTAAGGAGTATGCACCTCCCTCTGCTGAGCCATCTTGGGCTTCGAAGCTCAAGGACAAGGTGAAGACTCTGTTTTGCATGCAGGCCAAGGGGCAGTATCAGACCCACGTTGCTTAGAAGGAGATTCGCTAGCGCGACAAGCGGATTTGGGGGAAGCTTGGTGAGCACTTCTCGAGTGGGTCTAAGAAGAACATCACACCTAAGGCTGCTTGGATGAAGAAGAAGGGCTATCGGTGGGATGAGTCATATGAGGAGTCCATTCCTGCTGCTTCAGAGGAGGAGATTGTTGGGTGATCACTTCAGTGGGAGCTACCACCTGTGTCTTAGGTGTCCTCTCTACCTTTTGGTGTCTCAATGCCAAGGGGGGAGAGAGTGTAGGATTTGCGAGTATTTGTCTCCTTGTTTTCACTGAACCTTCGTTGCTTTGGTTTGTGTTATTTGCGTTTGAGACCAGGAGACTTTCTATCATATGGTGTGAGACATATGCCTTCAATCTTATCCTTTTATTGTCTAGTATGATTAGTAGGTTGTGAGCTTATTTTGTCTTGTGCCCTTTACATCATGCTCACTTACTATACCATGCTTCCATGCTTAGTGTCACTTATATTGTTGCAAGGATTGCCTTGTCTATAAAATATAGGGGGAGTGTTAATCCTAGTGTGTGTGTGTTGCGCAGTCCAAAGCATATCTATAGAATGCACACATCTAGGGGGAGCATGTCTATATTTTACAGATCTTGGGTTTGCTTTTGCTCATTTTATATCTCTATGTGCAAATCCCGTATTGTCATCAATCCACCAAAAAGGGGGGAGATTGTAAGGGCATATTTCTCCCTAAGTGGTTTTGGTGATTGATGACAGTGCATTTGCGGACTAATCGTGTGCATTGAGCATTTCAGATATCTCATGTCTAGGCACAAGACGATTCGGTGCCCCTCGGAGCCTATCAAAGACGGCGGTTCTCTACGTTTCTTTTCGGTGGATTTGAGTCATAGGAAGGCCGTACTATTAAGAGGGGGTCCGCTTCGAAAAGGTTAGGGTGGAATCAACATGTACCACCTGTTCCTTTGCACCACCTTTCCTTCGCATTGATGGAGCACCATCCGTTTATCCATGTCTCTGCAAGATGAAGGCTGCCAAATGCTAAAGCTTCTATGGCGTGTGGTAGTACTGCTCAGGTGAGCGGTAGTACCGCAGGGCCGGTAGTACCGCTCCTGGTGAGCGGTAGTACCGCTGTCTCCAGCCCTGACGCTGACGCACGCGGATGTAGGCGCGGATGTAATTTTTTACATCCGTCCCTACGCGGTAGTACCGTTCCGGATTTTTGCACAGCTCCAACCTCAGTGGAAGTTGTTACAGAGGTAATTTATTACTTCCGTGCATTTCCAGCGCCAGTTGAGCCCTACCTTACGGTAGTACTGTAGGGGTGCGCGATAGTACCGCTCCGGCGGTTCTACCGCAACGGTTCTAACGCAGCGGTTCTACCGCTCGTTGCCCTGTATAACAGGCCCTCACCTGGTCACTACCGCGCTAGTGGTAGTACCGCACCCTGCAGCGGTAGTACCGCAACCCTTTGTTGTAGTACCGCGGCTCTGTGCGGTAGTACCGCACCGCACGGGCTAAGAGAGGGGATAACGGTTGGATCTTTTCCCCCACTATATAAAGGCGGTCTTCTTCCCCAAGAAGACCACCTCTTCCCTCCCCAACCTCCATTGTTGCTCAAACCTCCATTTTCATCCGATCTATCTCCCTAGCCAATCAAATTCGTTGATTTTCTAGGGATTGGTTGAGAAGGCCCCGATCTACACTTCCACCCACAGAAATTTGATTCCCCCACTAATCCCTTGCGAATCTTGTTACTCTTGGGTGTTTGAGCACTCCAGACGGTTGAGGTCACCGTGGAGCCATATTCCATTGTGGCGAAGCTTGGTGGTGTCGTTGGGAGCCTCCAATTAAGTTGTGGAGATAGCCCCAACCTTGTTTGTAAAGGTTCGGTCGCCGCCTTCAGGGGCACCAATAGTGGAATCACGACATCTCGCATTGTGTGAGGGCGTGAGGAGAATACGGTGGCCCTAGTGGCTTCTTGGGGAGCATTGTGCCTCCACATCGCTCCAACGGAGACGTACTTCCTTTCAAAGGGAAGGAACTTCGGTAACACATCCTCGTATTCACCGGCTCCACTCTTGGTTATCTCTTACCTTTACTTGTGCAAGCTTGTATTGTGTTGTATCATTTTCTTGCTTGTGTGCTTGTTGTTGTTGCATCATATAGGTTGCTCACCTAGTTGCACATCTAGACAACCTACTTTGATGCTAAGTTTGATTTGGTCAAGAAAAGCTAAAAATTGTTAGTTGCCTATTCACCCCCCTCTAGTCAACCATATCGATCCTTTCAACTTCAAGGTTTGAAGCGCGCCCTTGAAAGACAAAGTTGTAGCTACTAAAATATGACTTCGTTTTTTTGTAATTTTCTTGATGATCCAGCTATATCAGCTTCCATGTCCGGATCGGATGTTGTCCACTATATGCTTGCGGTTAAATGCAACATAAAGCCTTTCCGACGAAAGATCATCAACAAGCGTCAGGGCCTCGCGGCATGCCAACACCTTTAAGGTGGCAAGATCAGTTTCCCGGAATAACAACGGTAGAAGCTCCCAGAAACATGGCAATCCTAATTGTGACAAACGCCGATAGCAACCCAACATGTGAGACGCCTCCCTCAATGTTGGATTTAGCCGGTAGCTCAACACGTGATACGCCTCCATTAACGTTGAATTTAGCAAAGTCGGCTGGAGGTGGTTTCCATGAAGAGCTATGGCGTTTGCTTGTACGTACCTTGTTCTTAACTGGGGTAATGATTTTTTTAGAGAGTTCTTCACTGGGGTGCTGGAAGATTACCTTTTTAGGGGGTTGCTAAGATTAAATTGATCATAACAGATGTTTGTACGGGTACATAATGGATCATGAGGAGTGCCAAGCTACATGTGGCGACCCGGATCAAGCGAATGAGAAAACTCTAGGTTACGAGCCTCCATGTTTGATTTTCGACCCACAAAACAAAAGAACCAGCTGATAATATTTTATTTTTTATCTATAACCTCCTTAATGATAGAGGTAAAGAGACCTGCGAAGCCCTGGTGTTCTACACGATAGTTTTGCGGTCAAATACGATAACAACCTTGGAAAGTGAAAGATCTTCTGCAAGAGCTTGTGCTTATCGGCAAGCTAAGGCAAGAGAAGACGGGTCTGTAACCTCTGGGAATACAATCAAAGATGACCCTAGATAATGCATATCCTGGTCACTGACATACTGCACCCGCTTCCCTACAATTCCCATTGCGGGACACTCCACCATCTACATTGATCTTCACGTGGCCTACCAATGGAGGCATCCATTCTTGAGAGCAACGAGCATGTTCAACCATCGGTTGGACGACAACAGTAGTAGCCCTAGTGATGCATTCGAGCTCAGAGATGTACCTACCCCGAACAGGTTCGCAGACAGTGGACTCTGAAAAATTCCTTCATGAATAGCTTTTTTCCTCGCCTTCGAAATAGCCCATAGGTAACAACAAGCTTAAGGATGGCAATGGGTAGGGTATGATCATGGTAGAGCAATACCATACCCATATTTGTATAGTTAGTGAGTACAAAATTCTATGCATACTCGTACCCATGGGTATGAAACTTTACCCATACCCATACCCGATGGGTACCCGTACCCATTGGGTACCCAGCGGGTAGAACAAATATTACACAAGTTGTTCACAATTTTGCGCTCTTTGATAGCACATTTGACAAAGAAAATTAATTATCTTAGCTCAATAACAGGTAGATGAGTAAATGACCACTATCAAAGATTTAGAAATCATAACATACTCTTAAGTCAAGAGGAATAGACGAGTCACATGACAAATTAATGACTAATTGATGACAACTTAACATTAGTTCACAAACGGGGAGGGTATGGGTATACCGGCGGGTACAACGCTATACCCTTACCCTACCCATGACTTAACGGGTAGGGTATGGGTACTACCCATGGGTATATAAGTGTGTCCATGCCCTGCCCATGTGGGTACGGTACCCGCGGGTAACCATACTCGGGGGTAAAATTGCCATCCTTAAACAAGCTTGATGAAGCTCGCATGAGGTAGAATATCCATCATGCCGAATATCCATTGCTTAGCGCTCGGGTCTTTTTTTTGATCTGGAACACCTAGCATTCCAATTACGAGGTACTGACCATATCGGCGGTCACATCACGGGTTACATCGTCCGGGAAGTCCGACTGCCAAACATGCAGGCCGCCGGGAGCTCCCCTCAACCCACAAGCCGCCAGCACATGCGCTGGGACATTACATAACCGGGGGCAATACATGACTTGATGATCTATAAAACCTATTTGTAGCAGATGCTTTGCTTCGCGGAATAAGACACCGAGAGGTCCGCGATCCTGGTCGGCAGATGATACAGCCTGTTGCAAGGACAAGCAATCCGTCTCAAACATCACCCGCCCCATTCCGTACAATTCAGCTAACCTGATAGCCTGTAGAAGAGCTTCAGATTCAGCTTGTAAGGCCGAACTTTGGTTAAGGAGCTTCCCAGCAGCGGCAAGAACGACAACACCATCCGAATCCCTTGCAGTAGCTCCCCAGCCTCCTCCTCCATCACCAGTATTGTAGGCTGCATCAACGTTTATTTTTATAAACTCGTAGGGCGGTGCCGACCATCTAGGATTGGGCTTCGTTTGATTTGTCGGTTTCGTACCCCAAGAACTCTTGCCATTCAGCAACTGCAAGGCCAACATGCGCCTGGAAAGCAACACCTGATAGTCTCGTTTTCTTATGATTCATTTTGTTCCTCTCCGACCACGAAGACCACAAGGTGCACAAGACCCGCAACTTCTTTCTTTCCGGGAGCTTAAAGATGGCCTGAAGTATTTCCATTGAAGATTGGCATATGAGAAGCTGTTGGCGGGTCTGCTCCAAACCTCCACCTCTCCATACTTTTTAAACCTCCTTGCACCGCAGAAACAAAATGAGCACCATCTACTGGTAGGCGTTGGCAGATCACACACTTAGTATCCAAATCAACACCAATACGCTCCACATTCCGCAGCAGGGGATGACTATTATGTGCATTAGGTGTTCTGACAACGGAAGATTTCTAATCATTCTCATTTTTTTGAACAGCTAATTATAATTATTCTCATGCCCCTGCAAAAAATGAATTATTCTCATGTCGTCCTAATTGGGCCGGGGGCAACCAACCAGGCCGGTCCGTAAACCCAAATTTTCTTTGCCGAGAGCGAGGTGGACCCCACCTAACAGTTGCCCAGCTTCTCCTCATTTGGGCCTGCCTTGGGCACATTCTCCTCCTCTCTTCGGCTGGGCCTTCTCTCCTCGTCTCCTCTCTCTCTCTCTCTCTCTCTCTCTCTCTCTCATGGCGGCGGCCACCTCCTCGTCGGCGGTGGCGGTATCTACGCCGCAGGGAGTGGCGGAGCGGCGTGGAATCCCGGCGGCGTCCTTCGTCGAGGATGTCGAGACCTACCTCCGGCAGGCCGGGCTCGAGGTCAACTCCGCACTTGCCTTCCTCCAAGAAAGGTAACCGCTGCTCCGCCCCGCTCCCCTCCCCTACACCCTACCTTTCTCTCCCCGTGTTCATCTCGAAGGACACGTCGGCTTTGGCGTTCTCGCGGTGTTCCGGGTCCCTTGTCCGGCTGCCGCTGCAACTGTGAGGGAAGCTAGATCCTTTGGCTGCTTCTCGCGATGTGCCCTTCACCTGTTCGGTGGATTCGGGAGCTGGGTGGGTGGCCATCGGGTCGCCCTTGATCCGGAAATCGTCTCAGACGTGGGACGATTCGCGTTGATTTGGAGGTCCTCTCGGCGTCCTTACCATGTACTCCATCCGTCCCATAATATAAGATCTTATTACATCCAATATGAGTACCTTTGATCTATCTCAGCAAAGCTCCTCTACATGTTAGATCCTTGTAGGGTTCGGTGCTGCTTCCACCACTTGTTTGGTTGCCAGACTAGCTCACAGATTGCAGTGGTCGTTGGAGTAGGGTTTTGTGACTGGTGCTGTGCTTATGTGGCCCCTGCTTGGATTGGATCTCTGCAAGTTTTCAGTCTCTATTGCCTACTTGTGGATGAGCATCTTAGATTATTAGTCCAAACTATACACTGTGTTGAACTCCTAATTCATTGCGGCTGCAAAGAGGCAAACTCTGCCATAAGCTGTGCAGGCCACGCGAGAGAGGCTTATTGTCCACTCAATCATGGGATACATTTCATTCACATGTCGAATGAACTGCTTATTATGAGATCATGCATATTCAACCAAATTCATTGTTGAATTTACGGCCTACCCTCTGTTCCTCACCCTAATCCATAGTGCCGCGCACAATGGTACTGAGGCCAGAGGGTAGAGACCAATATATATATAAGGTTATTCCAGATTAGTTTAAACCATATACAGATAAGTTTCAGATAATCAATCTGTTTAAACAAAGACTCCAGATTAGCACAACCAATCACGATCATTAGTAATCAAATAGGAGTCTCAACTTAATCTGTAATAAGATCTCATCACTCATGTGTGAGTCATGCGCCGGACATGAATAAATTCCAATTCAAATCCGCAGGCTTTTAAACAATCCATATTGCCAAATTATGGACAACCTGGTCATTCCTATCATGCGGTGCCCGGGCTATATAAACAAAGTTTAATTTACAGTACACATGTACTGTACTTCCAGCATGAAGTACCGGCTTCCCCGGACTAATTTCCATCCAAGTTTCCATGTACACCGTACATGTATATGATGCTTTTAATTCCACATCTACACTTTCCAGGAGATAAAATAGCAGTAAAATAAATGTTGTAAGCCACACACAAATACACTGAATATTCCAACATTCATCTGGGTTGACAGTTCCTGCAAGTAAAGTCACTGTTCCTTCCATTATATTTAAACCTGCCATTCCATAATGACTGATTTTGTCGTTCCTTTGTGGTTTATATTATATGGTCTAGTATTTCTTTTGAAAACTATGAAAAGTATGTATGTTCTTGCCTTCAGCGTTCACTTCTAGTTGGTAGGCAGCTGCAACTGATTTTGTGCATCACAGTTTGATATTTATCCGAACAAGAGCAATTTAATATTATTTCTCCAGCAAGTTTCGGCAAAAATCTTGTTTGTCCCTACATGTTTACATTACACTTTTTACCTGGTTGTTTTTTGATACTTGGTTCTGCTTTTGAGAAATGTAACCCGTCTCTTAATTTTTTTAGGCTGCAGCAGTACAAAATGGTGGAGATGAAACTTTTAGCACAACAAAGAGAACTTCAGGTGCTCATGCTTTTTCTTCTTAGATTTATTGAGGCAAGCTAAGATCAAATATGGCTTTTGAGTGGAAGTTTGCTTAATTGCTTATATTTACTTCTTTGACGATGTTCTTTGTGCTTTTGAATTATAATTTGGGTGTTCCACAGCACAATTGTTCTCTAGTTAATACTGATAAAAGATTGAGAATTAGTACTGTAAAAAATGTCAAAGTTTACATGGAGTCAACTCTTGATCATTGACCTAACTTAGCACCATGCTAACATCTATTAGCAGTTATCATTGATACATGCTAGTTTTAGCATATACTTTATAAACTTATTTTAGCTAGCTGTTCTTATTACAGGCGAAAATTCCTGATATAGAGAAGTGCTTGGATATTGTTGCGACATTGAAAGCTAAAAAAGCATTGGGTGAGGTTTGTATAATTTCCTTAACTCCGCTCCTTTTTCAGTTTACCTTTTCTATTTCTGTGCATTGGATTTCCCCCTTTTGCTCAGCCTAATGATTTAAATTAATGTACATTTCTTACTTTGAATACCATGAACCATGATTTTACTGCTGAAGGTTGTAGTTACATTACCTTATCACTTAACCTGTAAAATGTCAAGTTTGACCTTGTGCATGTTTCTTAACAGTTTGCTGCTAACACTTCATTACCTTAGTTTAATATGGTAGGTTATTATTCATTTTTACCTCTTTCAGTTATCTCCAAAATGTGGAATACAGATCGTATTATACTTTTTTAGTCCATTTTGTTATTATTCATTTGCTAGTTGCTAACATCTGTTATCATCTTTTGAAAATGAAACAGTTCAAACATGATAATGTCTTGAAACTGTAACCATGCCGAACGCTTGTTCTGAATGGAATCATTCAAGTGAAAGTTAAGTAGTTAACTATCCGTGTCTTTCATGTATTTAATGCAGGCACTCATAGCTGATTTTGAATTATCTGAGGGAATCTATTCGCGTGCTAAAATCGAGGACTCTGACTCAGTGTGCCTATGGTTGGGTGCAAATGTGATGCTGGAATACTCCTGTGACGAGGTATAGTTCTAAGCGTTGTCATATTCCCGTCCTACGATTTTTAGTTCCCCCCTTCATTTCTGGGAGTTTTGCAGGCCAATGAGCTCTTGAAAAGTAACTTGGAAAATGCGAGGGCCAGTTTAGAAGTCCTTGTTGGCGATCTTCATTTCTTACGGGACCAGCAAACGATAACTCAGGTAAAATGGCCATGACTAGTTTGACTACTCACCATCATCTCATGCTCAGTATTGCTAAACTCAATTCTTTGTCAGGTTACAATTGCTCGGATATTTAACTGGGACGTGCACCAGCGGAGAAGCAAGCAGTCTGCTATGAAAGAAACATGATCATCATAGGGTATGCGCAGCCAATGAAATCGGGTTATTTTTGTAGTTCTTGCTGCCTCTGACGATTTAGTTTATCGTCATAGTGTGTGTGCTCTTTGCTACTGATGGTGCCTTGGCCGCGTGACAGAAATGTATCAATCGCATTCAGTTTTATGGTGTTGGAACTCTAGACCGTGTGGTGTAGATGACATTCGCTTCTGTTTTGGGCTGCATGTTACTTGTTTAGCGCTTGATGAAACAAAATTTGCAAAGCATTTGTTTTGTTTATTACCTTCTTTTCTGGCATGTTCACTGGTTTTAAATCCTCTAAAAGATGAGCTGCTCCAGTGTCAGTTTACAGAGTATCCTGTTGCAATGTTTACCAGTTGCTGCATTTCTGCAGGCTGGTTACGGCTAGGTGTTAATCGATAGGGTCTCAGGTGGTCATGCCTATACGCAGTATGGTACCAAATGTTCCTGTCAGATGTTACTATTACTCTGTTTTTTCTTAAGAAATGTTAAATGAATCTGACATCAGTTTTTTAACCATGGCAAATCGAAGTTTTTTATGGCAAATCAAGTTGTTTTTTTTTGCGGGGTGGCAAATCAAGTTGTTGCAAGGATGGCAATTTTCTTGGACCCTGATAAGTGTCACATGTTAGGTATGAGCACATGGCAATTTCAAATGTTTTTTATGGCAAGTTTAATGACATGAGGATAGCAACTTTCGTGCTTTAGTTTAGTTTTGACAGAAACTTGCCGTGTGTCGTTGGAATTTGCCATCCTTGGTGACTGGAATTGCCATCGAAAAATGTCGGGGTGGACTGCCACGCACCTGATGTGTGACACTTATTATTTGGGATTTTCTTTAGCAAACATATAAAATCCTCTCAAAAAAACTAAACATGGCATGGATTTGTCATGGTTACTAACGAAAATTGCCATCCTCGTGACAATCTAACTTGTCATAAAAAACATTCAATTTGCTATGGTCACAAAACTGACATTCGTTTTTGTAGCGAAATCCTTTTTCTTTTCTTCCATGGGGTACTATTATTCTGCTTTTGCATCAAGAGGCCATTGATTAGGCTCCTTCCTTTCGGTCACAGCTATTGGTGATGACGAGTTTCAGGACTCCCTATCACACGAAAGAAGAACATGACATGAAACCACATATTTTTGACTGGGCGGCAGTCGGTCGCCTCTGCCAGCCCGCCCCGATCAATTTCTAGGGGAGGGGGAAAGCTCCACCCTAGTCATGCTGTTAAGAACTTAACATGGAGTTGAAACTTTCTCAAGCGTCATTGCATGCTCTGAGCAGCACCTGGCACCCGGTAGAAACACACACCGTGCTGCTGTTGACATTCTGATGAAGAGTACGACAGCAACATATGCTAACCCTACAGCTACAGGTAACCGCCTCCCTGACTAACATGCTCCGAAACTTGGTCAATGTGTTGCTGCTGCTTTGCCTTAGAGGTCCCATCCTACTTGGCCGACATTGGTAGCTTGCTAGGTTGCCACATGCTGTTCTCAGGTTAGTTAGCTTTTCAGATGTGATTAAAACCAGGCATCCATATCCTCACTATGAATTTGTGGCCATACGAAATATGTGGATCAGCTTCCTCATAAATTTACTTTGATTTTCAAACGGCTTGTAGCATGGAACTATGGGAAGGAAAATAGAGCGAGCTGCTTGTTCGCACACGAACACGTCACCGTGTACCTCCAACGCCGAGGGTGATGCACCGCAGCTCATGTCGAAGGAGACCCACCGGAAGCGCGGTACGCAAGACAATCCGGCAGGCGCTTTTGAAGACCCGAAACCCCGCGCACCCGGGAGGGACCCCGTCAGGGCGCGCGGCGGCTATGGGGTGCCCTAGGTCGACCTGACCGCCCCTAGGGCCTCGAGGTTCGCCGCCCTGCAATGAAGAAGAACAGACGAAGAACGAGGAAGAAGAAGAACAAGGGAGAAGGAAAAGTAAAGGTAAAAGATGATAGATTTGTTCGATTGTGTGTTGTTGTTCAATCGGCCGTCACCTCTTGTCTATATAAGAGGCGGGTGGACTTCCCGTACAAGAAAAAGACTTGCCTAGCCGTCCAAATCATCAAAACCTAATAAAACACGGACTATTCACGACCCCCGGCCCGGATGTCCGGCTCAAGGCCCGGATGATCCGGCCTAGCCCAGTTTTTTGACAGCAGCTCACTGTTTTGGCTCTAGAATCCTTATACGACCTCGGATTTGGACGTTTTTTATATCCAAATCAACTGTCTCGACGATACGCACAACTTTCATGTTGAACACTTTTTCATACGAGGCCATCTCGAGGGTCTTTCGGGCCGTTTTCTAAAGTCTGCAGCAGAAAAACGTGTCCGGACACCCGGACGATTGCCCGGATTGTCCGGCCTTCACCTGGATCATCCGGGAGCTGATCCAGATCATCCGGCTTCAACTTTTAGCTTCTGTTGTTTTGGTCAATTTTTCGGCCCTCGGCCGGATGATCTGGACCCCGGTCCGGATGATCCGGCCATACAGTGCTGCAGCGCATAGTTTTGGCTGTAACTTTTGCATATGAATTCGGATGGGGACGATCTTTATATCAAAATCGTCCGCCTCGACGAGACGAAGAACTTTGCAGTTGTAACTTTTCCCATCCGAGATCTTCTTAATTAGGTTTCATGCCATTCTTTAATCAGGTGTCAACACGGGTATCTCCGAAATTGTCATATCTTTTGCACTTGAGCTCCTTTTTGGTCCATCTTCATATTTATTTCGATCATCTTGACGAAGGCCATCAAATGGTGACATAAACTCATAATTTTAACCTCATTTCATTATAGATTCAAGCCACTCTTTGCGATCATGCCATTTTCGAGCGTCAACACTGCTCTGTGCTAATCTCAAAAAGCGGGGTCAATGATAGCTTGATCATTCTATGTAATGATGAAGTACACAATTGCTGATATATTGTGTGGAAACAAATTTTCAAGACGATAAATTTAGTTGCCTCGCGGATAATTATGGCTCTGAAGTCCCGAGACATTAATTCCCATGGAAAGAAAAATAACAACAAGAAATTCATGATCTCTGTCGGTGAATCCAAACTCCATTTTTTTTGCGGGTGAAAATCCAAATTTACCGAATTTGCTAGGCACGACTTTCCTTCTGAATGCTGAACCTATTGGAGTTCCATATCACTTTCCAGTTGAAAATTTCTCAAGTTGCCGTGAGGGACAAATCAACAAGAAACCAGAAAAGGAAAGCATCCATCACGATCACGAGTTACCGACTTTTCTAATCTTTTGCCTGTATCTAGCAGACACCGACGTTGTAAAGGAAGAGTGACACTGCAGTTTTTGAAGTATTATTAGGCTCCACAACCATTCTTACTTCTTAGTTCATGTTTCAAATTTTAGGGTTGCTGGGAAAGCAGCAAATTTTTTTCTTCTGATGTCCTAAAACCATTTCTCTCACCTAAAATCATTTTTAGGACACCAATTTTTTGGGGCAGCGGTTGGAGAAGGTCTTAGCTGTTGCTAGGGAAGATGTGGTTTTAAAACTTTTTTTTGGTTAATTTTGTTAATCATTTTGTTTCCTGGCTGTGCTGTTAATACCACGGCCGTCCTAATCGGATGCATGTGGCTACGTTGGATACAGCTAGCATTCATTCAAGCTTTGTCTTCCTGGCAATTGGCATTCAACACTAACATTCCTCTAGTAATACTGTTTGAGCCTGATTGTGCATGTAATCCATCCATCAGACACTGTTGTCATGAATGATGCAGTCCTACGGTACGGCGTGTCCTTTGATGAGCTACAGAAATGCCGAGCCAGCTTGGTTGAGGCCTAGAACAATCTCATCTAACTCATTTATTAGTAGCGCACATGAACTTACTTAATTCCAGAGTGAACTTGCCATTGGAAACCAACATTTAACCTGTAGAGATCTCTCCTCTGAATCTATTGGAAGGCTTATCTCCTTGTTTTCTCTCGAAGCAACGCTACATTTACGTTGTCCATGTTCGTCTTTTTTGTCCACAAATTAAACCTATGATTTTCGAGCCTTGATTCAAATCAAATGTGAAGTATGATACTCCCTCCGTTCGAAAATACTTGTCATCAAAATGGATGAAAAGAGATGTATCCATAAAAAAACAAACAGTACAATAAAAAACAGCTGGGCACATAACGACCAACAAAATATAAAATTACATCGGAACTATATTAGCCCTTTTCTTTCTCCGATTGATCACCGTTCGCCGGAGATTGAAAACTGTACTGAACCAACAGTTAAAAAATGACACATGCAGACGTCCTTGCCATACCCGGCTTTAAAGACCGCAATAACCAATAACCACTCGCCGTTTGAAACGAGATTTAAAAGTCGTTGAAGAAACATTGGTTGAAGCATCATCCCACACAGTACACGTTTGCAATCCACCGCCACCGGTTCAGAGAGTTGAAAAAATTAGACCATATCGCAATACAACATAGAAGAATACATCAAAGTCGCCACATCAATAACAATCAAATTGCTCTTCTTGATAGACACACAGACCACAAAGATCCGAAGAAAGCCAACAGACTTGACGGCACGAACTCTCACAAGCCCTTCGACGACGCCGGATTGAACGTCGTCGAGGTAGGAAAAGATGGGAGAGACTGAACACTCCATCACTTCCACCACATGGATGCGGTCAGGGAAACAAAACCCAAGCAAAGAAAAAATGAAATAGACGTCCCACTCTTGCCATCGATAAGATCGCCAGAAGGGGGGGGGGGGGGGGGGGGGGGGGAGGAGGAGGGAGACCGATGCGGCGGTGAGGAGAAGATCCTTGGTGGCAGCTAAGGTTGGGAGCTGGGCAACGGAATGTGAAGCAATTTTTTTCTTTTGGAACTGAATGTGAAGCATGTTGATCAAACGTGTTCAAGATGGACGACCACTTGTGTTGATTAAAAGGTGTTTGATCTAAACTCGTACTGGCCGGTGCCATGCTCCCGGCCCCTGTCATCCAATCTAGGTGTTCACCATAGAGAGGCGACACTTTTTTGAACACAACACAAACACACATGCTCAATCTAAATTGTCACACCCCGGTGGCCGGATCTGAGGGAGAGGAGGAGAGGGGATCAGGAGGAGAGGAGAGGGACGAGGGTAGGTGAGAGGAAGCGTGAGAGAGGAGTGGACAGGAAGAAATGATTCATTTGATTCTCGACGCCCTCATCGTCCATACACGCGCGTACAAGTAAGCCGCTCGACAGCTGGCACACACACACACCTACTCCTGTTCCTGGGCCTGGCTCGGTCCGCTGACCCAGTCGTGTGGGTTGCGGGTTCAGAGTCTGAACCTGCATTCTTCAATCCGCTGCTGATCGATCAGCAGGCGTGACATTTGCCCCCACTCGAGCAACGACTTCTTCTTCTTCCCAGAGCTGCACGTCGGGGTAGCGCTGCCGCAGGACGGTGTAGTCTTCCCAGGTAGCAGCGGAGGGAGACATGGAGCTCCATTGCACTTGCACTTGCACCACTGGAGCGTTCCCCTTCTTCATCATGCGGCGGTCCAGGATGGCCACCAGAGCACGGTTGTCGGAGGTGAGGTCCAGAATCTTGGGCAACTCGGCGAAGACGGGGGTGTAGTCGGGGACGAACGACTTGAGCTGGGAGACATGGAAGACCGGATGAATGCGGCTGTCCGGGGGCAATTGCAGGCGGTACGCCAGGTTGCCGACGCGCTCCAGCACGGTGAACGGGCCGAAGAACTTGAACGCCAGCTTCTTGCACGGGCGGTTGGCGACGGAGGATTGCGCATATGGTTGCAGCTTGAGAAGAACTTGCTCACCCACATCGAAGGCACGTTCGGCGCGGTGACGATCGACCTGCTTCTTGAAGCGAGCTTGGGCGCGAAGCAGCTCGGTGTGGGTCGCCCAGTCGATCTCGTCAGGGGGCGCATCCGCGGGCAGGGTGGTGCTCGCCATCGGCAGGCCCCCCAAATTGGGTTCTCACCTGTACAGAGCCTTGAAGGGAGAGCTATTGAGCGAGGCGTGGTGGGAGGAATTGTACCAGAATTCAGCCGTGGAGAGCCACCGGCGCCATTGCTTGGGCGCGTCGTGGACGGCGCATCGAAGGTACATTTCCAAGCACTGATTCACGCGCTCCGTCTGGCCGTCGGTCTGGGGGTGGTACGCCGTGGAGTACATCAGCTTGGTGCCCGCAACGGCGAGAATTTCTCGCCACATTGTGCTGGTGAACACCTTGTCGCGGTCGGAGACGATGGAGTGCGGCACACCGTGGAGCTTGATGATATTGTCCTAGAAGGAGTGGGCGACTTGGACAACGGTGAAGGGGTGCCGGAGAGGAACGAAATGCGCGTACTTAGTGAGGCGATCCGACCACCATGATCGCATCGTGGCCATCAGACTTAGGCAGCCCTTCGACAAAACCCATGGTGATGTCGTGCCATGGTTCTTGTGGGATTGGCAGTGGTTGAAGCTTGCCCGCCTGATGGGTTTGCTCGTGCTTGGTATGCTGGCAGATGCCGCACTGCTTGACAAACTCCTCGACGGCGTGCTTCAAGACGGTCCAGGCGAAGAGCTTGCGGACGCGCTGGTATGTGGCGGTGGCGCCAGAGTGCCCTCTCACGGCGCTATGGTGTAACACGACGATCAGCTTGGTTTGGAGCACAGTGTTGGCGCCAATCTAGAGCCTCCCGCGCTGGCGGATCACCCCTTGCTGCAGAGTGCAGCCCTGTTCGTCGGTGTCGCAGAGAGCCAGCCTGGCGAGCAGTTCCTGGGCGTCCGCATCTGTCTCGTAAGAGTTGGCCACCTCCTGTAGCCACTGGGGCTGGCACACCGAGAGCGCATCGAGGGCCAGCAAGTGCCCCACCCGGGAGAGCGCGTCGGCCGTGCCGTTGTCCATGCCCTTCTTGTAGCGGAACGTGAATTGTAGCCCCACCATCTTGGACATCGCCTTGCGCTGCAGGTCCGTGACGAGCTGCTGATCGGCCAAGGAACACAGGCTCTTGTGGTCGATGACTATCTCGAACGGTGCACGCTAGAGGTACGGGCGCCATTTGTCGATCACCATCATCACAACGAGGAATTCATTCTCGTACGCCAAGAGCTTCTGATTCCGCACGCCCAGCGCCTTGCTTAGGTACGCGACCGGGTGGCCGTCCTACATCAGCACGGCGCTGACGCTTGTGTCGCACGCGTCGGTCTCGATGGCGAACGGACGCTCGAAGTCTGGAAGTGCCAGAACGAGCGTGCTCACCATCGCCTTCTTCAACATCTCGAACGCGGTTTGCGCCTTGTCGTCCTAGAGAAATCCCTTCTTGGTGAGGAGACGCGTTAGGGGCTTCACGATAATGCCGTAGTGTGGCACGAACTTGCGGTAATAGCCCGTGAGGCCGAGGAAGCCGCGGAACTCGGTGGGCGTCGTGGGCACGGGCCAGGCACTCATGGCGCTGGTCTTGCTGGAATCAATGGCGACGCCGTTCTTGGAGATGACGTACCCGAGGTACTCGATTTCCTGCTGCGCGAACGAGCACTTGGAGGCCTTGGCGTAGAGCTAGTGCGCCCGCAGCAGGTCGAGGACCGTGCGCAAGTGTCCTTCGTGTTCCTGCAAATCAATACTGAAGACCACGATGTCATCTAGGAAGATAATGATGAACTTGCAGACGTGGCGACCGAAAATCGAGTTCATGAGGCACTGGAAGGTTGCCGGCGCGTTGCAGAGGCCGAACGGCATCACTCTAAAGTGGTAGTGGCCGTGGTGCATTTTGAAAGCCGTCTTTTCTTCATCCTCTTCGCGCATTCGTATCTGATGGTAGCCCGCCCGCAAGTCAATTTTGGAGAAATATGCTACTCCACCCAGCTCATCGAGCAGCTCGTCCACCACTGGCAATGGAAACTTGTTCTTAATAGTGGCTGTGTTCAATCGTCTGAAATTCACACAGAATCGCCATGAGCCGTCCTTCTTCTTGACCAGCAAAACCGGTGCTGCATATGGACTCAGGCTGTGGGCAATGACACCTTATTGCAGCATCTCCTGAACCTGCTTCTCGATTTCGTCTTTCTGTGCTGGCGAGTAGCGGTAGGGCCTGGTGTTGATGGGTGTTGTGCCAGGCTCCAGATTGATTGCATGGTCGTACTGCCGTTTAGGAGGCAGTACCTTGGGTTCAGCAAACACGTTTGCATATTCGGACAGAAGTTTCTGAATGTTGGGAGGTGGAGGTGCAGGTTCAAGTTTGTCAGTTCGCTCAACTGTAACTAGTGCTGCAGTCTAGATGTCGTTGGCTATCTCCATGCGATGCAATTCATAGGCATCAAGTTCCGCGATGGGGGGTAGATCTGAAGTTTTTACGCCTTGCAATTGCACTTGTTTGCCCTCGGTTTCAAATGCAATGGTTTTCTCCTTCCAGTGACAGTTCATGGGGCTGTGAGCTACCAGCCAGTCGATTCCCAGCACTCCATCGTATGCACTGAGCGGAAGCACATGGAGATCAGTGTGGAAGTGATAACCACAAGTGTAGGGGAAAATTGTAGCCTCTTTCGATAAGTAAGAGTGTCGAACCCAACGAGGAGCTAAAGGTAGAACAAATATTCTCTCAAGTCCTATCTGCCCCTGATACGACTCTACGTACGCTTAGTGTTCGCTTTACCTAGAACAAGTATGAAACTAGAAGTACTTTGTAGGTGTTGTTGGATAGGTTTGCAAGATAATAAAGAGCACGTAAATAAAAAGTAGGGGCTGTTTAGATGAAGACACAACTAAGTAAATATAGAGAGTGTGGAAAAGTGGTGGTAGGAGTTGTGAAATTGTCCCTAAGCAATTGACTACTTTACTAGAACGATAGCAAGTTTTATGTGGGAGATGCATAAGCTAACATACTTTCTCTTCTTGGATCATATGCACTTATGATTGGAACTCTAGCAAGCATCCGCAACTACTAAAGATCATTAAGGTAAAACCCAACCATAGCATTAAAGCATCAAGTCCCCATTATCCCATACGCCACAACCCCCTTACTCGGGTTTATGCTTCTATCACTCAAGCAACCCACTATAAGCGAATCATGAACGTATTGCAACACCCTACAACAGGAATCCCTCATGCTTGCGTGACACAGAGGGCACAATAGGACAACAACATAACCACAAGCAAATTAAACCAATCATAGCAATTCATCAATCACCGGTAGGACAACAAAAATCTACTCAGACATCATAGGATGGCAACACATCATTGGATAATAATATGAAGCATAAAGCACCATGTTCAAGTAGAGGTACAACGGGTTGCAGGAGCGTGGACCACTGAATATAGATGGGGGAAGGTGATGGAGATGTTGGTGAAGATGATGGAGGTGTTGGTGTAGATCGCTGTGATGATGATGGCCCCCGGCGGCGTTCCGACCGGAAGCGAGGGGGAGAGAGCCCCCCTTCTTCTTCTTCCTTGACCTTCTCCCCAGATGGGAGAAGGGTTTCCCCTCTGGTCCATGGTCTCCATGGCGCGGGAGGGGCGAGAGCCCCTCCGAGATTGGATCCGTCTCTCTGTCTCTCTCTGTTTCTACGCTCCCCAATTCTGCCCTGGCACCGTTTCTTTTATATCTGGAGATCCGTAACTCCGATTGGATTGAAACCTTTGCCCAGATATTTTTCCAAAAATTAGCTTTCTTGCGGCCAAAGAAGAGCGTCAACCGCCTTACAAGGGGCCCACGAGGGTCAGGGCGTGCCCAGTATAGGCAGGCGCGTCCCCTGCCTCGTGGCCACCTCGGGCACCGTCTCGTGTTGATTTTACCTCCAAAAAATCATAAATATTCCAAAATAATTCTCCGTCCATTTTTATTCCGTTTGGACTCCATTTGATATGGGGTTTCTGCGAAACATAAAACATGCAACAAACAGGAACTGGCATTGGGCACTGGGTCAATATGTTAGTCCCAAAAAATAGTATAAAAAGTTGCCAAAAGTATATGAAAGTTGAATAATATTGGCATGGAACAATAAAAAATTATAGATACGACGGAGACATATCAGCATCCCCAAGCTTAATTCCTGCTCGTCCTCGAGTTGGTAAATGATAAAAAAGATAATTTTTGATGTGGAATGCTACCTAGCATAATCTTGATCATATGTCTAATCATGGCATGAATATTAAGACACGAGTGATTCAAGGCAATAGTCTATCATTTGACATAAAAACCATAATACTTCGAGTGTACTAATAAAGCAATCATGTCTTTTCAAAACAACATGGCCAAAGCAAGCTTATCCCTACAAAATCATATAGTTTGTCCATGCTTCATTTTCGTCACACAAAATGCCCCCATCATGCACAACCCCGATGACAAGCCGAGCAATTGGTTCATACCTTTTAACGTGCTTCAGCTTTTTCAACCCTCACGCAATACATGAGCGCAAGCCATGGATATAGCACTATAGGTGGAAAAGAATATGATGGTGGAGGTTTATGTGGAGAAGACAAAAAGGGAGAAAGTCTCACATCGACGCGGCTAATCAACGGGCTATGGAGATGCCCATCAATCGATGTCAATGTGGGGAGTAAGGATTGCCATGCAACGGATGCGCTAAGAGCTATAAGTGTATGAAAGCTCAAACTGAAAACTAAGTGGGTGTGCATCCAACTTGCTTGCTCATGAAGACCTAGGACATTTGAGGAAGCCCATCGTTGGAATATACAAGCCAAGTTCTATAATGAAAATTCCCACTAGTATACAAAAGTGATAACATAGGAGACTCTCTATATGAAGAACATGGTGCTACTCTGAAGCACAAGTGTGGTAAAAGGATAGTAACATTGCCCCTTTTCTTTTTCTTTTTTTCTCTTTTTGTTTGGGCGGGCTTCTTTGGCCCCCTTTTTTATGTAGGCTTCTTTGGCCTCTCCTTTTTTTTCATTTTTTTCATGGGGCAATGCTCTGTAATGATGATCATCACACTTTTATTTACTTACAACTCAATATTACAACTCGATACTAGAACAAAGATATGACTCTATATGAATGCTTCCGGCGGTGTACCGGGATGTGCAATGATCTAGCGTAGCAATGACATAAAAAAACGGACAAGCCATGAAAACATCATGCTAGCTATTTTACGATCATGCAAAGCAATATGACAATGAATGCTCAAGTCATGTATATGATGATGATGGAAGTTGCATGGCAATATATCTCAGAATGGCTATGGAAATGCCATGATAGGTAGGTATGGTGGCTGTTTTGAGGAAGATATAAGGAGGCTTATGTGTGATAGAGCGTATCATATCATGGGATTTGGACGCACCGGCGAAGTTTGCACCAACTCTCGAGGTGAGAAAGGGCAATGCACGGTACCAAAGAGGCTAGCAATGATGGAAAGGTAAAAGTGCGTATAATCCATGGACTCACATTAGTCATAAAGAACTCATATACTTATTGCAAAAGTTTATTAGCCCTCGAAGCAAAGTACTACTACGCATGCCCCTAGGGGGATAGATTGGTAGGAAAAGACCATCGCTCGTCCCCGACCGCCACTCATAAGGAAGACAATCAAAGAAACACCCCATGCTTCAAATTTGTCACACAACGGTTACCATACATGCATGCTACGGGACTTGCAAACCTCAGCACAAGTATTTCTACAATCCACAACTACCCACTAGCATGACTCTAATATCACCATCTTTATATCGCAAAACTATTGCAAGGAATCAAACATATCATATTCAGCGATCTACAAGTTTATGTAGGATTTTTTGACTAACCATGTGAATGACCAATTCCTGCCATCTCTCTAAATAGATATAAGTGAAGCAAGAGAGTTTAATTCTTTCTACAAAAGATATGCCCGCGCTCTAACAAATATAAGTGAAGCAAAAGAGCATTCTACAAATGGCGGTTTTCTATTTGAAGAGAAACAGTCAATCCAAACTTCAAATGATATAAGCGAAGCACACGAAGCATTCTATAAAGCCATACTCAAAAGATTTAAGTGAAGTGCAATGAGCATTCTATAAATCAACCAAGGACTATCTCATACCAGCATGGTGCATAAAAGAAAAGTGAAAACTAAATGCAAAAGACGCTCCAAGATTTTCACATATCGCATGAACGAAATGAATCCGAAAACATACCGATACTTGTTGAAGAAAGAGGGGATGCCTTCCTGGGCATCCCCAAGCTTAGACGCTTGAGTCTACTTTAATATTTACTTTGGGTGCCTTGTGCATCCCCAAGATTGAGCTCTTGCCTCTCTTCCTTTTCCTCATATCGAGACCTTCTCGATCAAACACTTCATCCACACAAAACTTCAACAGAAAACTCGGTAAGATCCGTTAGTATAATAAAGCAAATCACTACTCTAAGTACTGTTACAAACCAATTCATATTTTTTATTTGCATTGTGTCTACTGTAATATAACATTTCCATGGCTTAATCCATTGATATAAATTGATAGATTCATCAAAACAAGCAAACTATGCATCAAAAACAGAATCTGTCAAAAACAGAACAGTCTGTAGCAATCTGAACATTCACCATACTTCTGGTACCCCAAAAATTCTACCACGATTAGGAAAATAAAACATTTGTACAGAAAGACAGTGCAAAAAGAATCAGAACCGTTTGATGTTCCAGCAAAAAATGTAAAATCGCGCACTACAGCCGAAGTTTCTGTCCTGCACCATACAAACCAACAAGCATTGTAAACATCCTAAAGGCAAACCTTAGCGCATTATTTTTTATAATACAATGGAATAGTACAAGGGGATAATTATTTTTGTTGAAAAGTTTCTGTAATCAAGATTCACAAAGTTTCCATGAGCATGAACAAAGTTCAAGGAGCTCTCCCACTTCAAAAATGCTTGTCTTTCTTACTTTCACTTTCCTTTTTGAAAAGTTTTAGGTTCCCCTCTTTATTTATTTTTTGTTTTAAACTATATAAAAGCACTCAACAAAAATAAATGACTCTCTAAAACTTCTGGGTTGTCTCCCTGGCAGCACTTTCTTTAAAGCCATTAAGCTACGCATATAGTGCTCAAGTAATGAATCCACCCAGATCCCAAGGTATATCAAAGCCAATTTTAATTAACAATGATTTGTAATTTAGTAGTGAGCACAAAATAACATATATCACGCAACAATGAAGTCTAACTCTCTTCCTATTCATCGGCATGTCATAAAAGAACAATTCATGCACATATAGTAAAGGCCAATGCATAGTATAAGCAGTTTCTTGCAATACTATCGTGTTGGAAACATAGAGAGGCGGAGATATAGTTCCTCTCTCGTAATAATTGCAAGTAGGAGCAGCAAGCACATGCATATTATATCTATCAAAACCATCATGTGTAGTAGTAAAACGCAACCCATAAATAAATCCTTAATAAGCACAAACTTCTTCGATATAGTGTAGTTTGGAGAATTCAAAAAGATAATAGGACTATCATGCGTGGGTGCAATAGCAACAATTTCATGTTTAACATAAGGAACTATAGCAAGTTCATCTCCATAAGCATAATTCATATTGTCATCTTGGCCACAAGCATCATCAAAAAGGGATATTTCAAGAGAATCAACGGGATCATAGCAATCATCATAGCAATCATCCTTCGGTAAGCACGAAGGGAAATTAAACAATGTATGAGTTGAAGAGTTACTCTCATTACAAGGTGGGAACGAGTAGCTAATCCGCTCGTCCTCCTTTTGTTCTTTGCTCTCCTCACCATCTTTTTCATCCAATGAGCTCGCAGTTTCATCAATTTCTTCTTCCGTAGACTCCTGCAAAATATTAGTATCTTCTTGGACAGTGG
Source organism: Triticum timopheevii (assembly GCA_963921465.1). Lineage (NCBI taxonomy): Eukaryota > Viridiplantae > Streptophyta > Magnoliopsida > Poales > Poaceae > Triticum > Triticum timopheevii. Next base: position 119,980,042 of record OY997270.1, read on the forward strand.
AGGAGTCCTCAATATATGGTTTAAAATAGGCATTAGAAGCATAATTATCATAACAATATTTAAATATGGCAAATTTTTTAGATTGGTAGAGAGTAGCATCATACTTTTCAATCAAAGAAGCAATTTCATAAGCACCCTTAAAAGCAACAAATTCTTCAGTTTGTTGAACATCATAGTAATTATAAACACCCTTAGCATATGAAGATACGATTCCATTATCACTAAACTCACATTGGTAGGGAAGGTGTTTCTTAGGGTTTTGAGAACAACAAGTAAAATCATAAATTTCACATAAATTCCAAGCATAGCATTGCAAACGATGAATTTGATCCAATAAAAGTTTCCATTTTCAGATATATGGTGTCGCACATAACAAGCATGCTCATCTAAAGATTTGCCCTCAACTAAGCTAGTTGGGGTTTCAGCACGAGCACAAAGGGATCAAAGATGATCCAAGTAAAAAGCTTCAGGAGTGTGATAGATTTTGAGTGGTTCTTCAACCATTGGTTCAGTAGGTACAACTAATTTTTTTGGTACTTTGCGTTTCCTACCCATAACTAAAGATAGAAAACAACTAAGAACAGCTAATAAAAATTACTTAGTGATAAAGCAAACAAGCACACACGAGAATATTCACCCCATGCTACGACTCCCCGGGAACGGCGCCAGAAAAAGGTCTTGATAACCCACAAGTGTAGGGGATAATTGTAGCCTCTTTCGATAAGTAAGAGTGTTGAACCCAACGAGGAGCTAAAGGTAGAACAAATATTCTCTCAAGTCCTATCTGCCACTGATACGACTCTACGCACGCTTAGTTTCGCTTTACCTAGAACAAGTATGAAACTAGAAATACTTTGTAGGTGTTGTTGGATAGGTTTGCAAGATAATAAAGAGCACGTAAATAAAAAGTAGGGGCTGTTTAGATGAACACACACCTAAGTAAATATAGCGAGTGTGGAAAAGTGGTGGTAGGAGTTGTGAAATTGTCCCTAAGCAATTGACTACCTTACTAGACTGATAGCAAGTTTTATGTGGGAGAGTGATACGTCTCCAACGTATTTATAATTTTTGATTGTTCCATGCTATTATATTACCCCTTTTGGATGTTTATGGGATTTATTTTACACATTTATACCATTTTTGGGACTAACCTACTAACCGGAGGCCCAGCCCGTATTGCTGTTTTTTTGCCTATTTCAGTATTTCGAAGAAAAGGAATATCAAACGGAGTCCAAACGGAATGAAACCTTCGGGAGCGTGATTTTTGGAACGAACGTGATCAAGGTAGGGCGCCCCCCCTACAGGGCGTGCCCCCTGTCTCGTGGGCCCCTCGGGCGGCCACCGACGTACTTCTTCCTCCTATATAAGCCTACGTACCCCGAAAACATCCAGGGAGCCAACGAAACACAATTTCCACCACCGTAACCTTCTGTATCCACGAGATCCCATCTTGGAGCCTTCGCCGGCACTCTGCCGGAGGGGGAATCGACCATGGAGGGCTTCTACATCAACACCATAGCCCCTCTGACGAGTTGTGAGTAGTTTACCACAGACCTATGGGTCCATAGTTATTATCTAGATGGCTTCTTCTCTCTTTTTGGATCTCAATACAATGTTCTCCCCCTCTCTTGTGGAGATCTATTCGATGTAAACTCTTTTTGCGGTGTGTTTGTCGAGATCCGATAATTTGTGGGTTTATGATCAAGTTTATCTATGAATAATATTTGAATCTTCACTGAATTCTTTTATGTATGATTGAGTTATCTTTGCAAGTCTCTTCGAATTATCAGTTTGGTTTGGCCTACTAGATTGATCTTTCTTGCCATGGGAGAAGTGCTTAGCTTTGGGTTCAATCTTGCGGTGTCCTTACCCAGTGACAGAAAGGGTTGCAAGGTACGTATTGTATTGTTGCCATCGAGGATAAAAAGATGGGGTTTATATGATATTGCATGAGTTTATCCCTCTACATCATGTCATCTTGCTTAATGCGTTACTCTGTTCTTATGAACTTAATACTCTAGATGTAGGCAGGAGTCGGTTGATGTGTGGAGTAATAGTAGTAGATGCAGGCAGGAGTCGGTCTACTTGTTGCGGACGTGATGCCTATATACATGATCATGACTAGATAATCCCATAATTATTCGCTTTTCTATCAATTGCTCGACAGTAATTTGTTTACCCACCGTAGTATTTATGCTATCTTGAGAGAAGCCACTAGTGAAACCTATGGCCCCCGGGTCTATCTATTATCATATTTGCTTCCAATCTACTTTTATTTGAATCTTTACTTTTTGCATCTATATTATAAAATACCAAAAATATATTTATCTTATCATACTATCTCTGTAAAATCTCACTTTTGCAAGTGGCCGTGAAGGGATTGACAACCCCTTTATTGTGTTGGTTGCGAGTTCTTTGTTTGTTTGTGTAGGTGCGTGGGACTTTTGCGGAGCCTCCTACTGGATTGATACCTTGGTTCTCAAAAACCGAGGGAAATACTTATGCTACTTTGCTGCATCACCCTTTCCTCTTCAAGGAAAACCAACGCAAGCTCAAGACGTACAAGAAGGATTTCTGGCGCCGTTGCCGGGGAGGTCTTCGCTCAAGTCAAGACATACCAAGTACCCATCAAAAACTCATCTCCCTCGAATTTAAATTATTTGCCATTTGCCTCTCGTTTTCCTCTCCCCCACTTCACCCTTGTCGTTTTATTCGCCCTCTCTTTCCCAATCTTCTCCTCTCTCTTTCGCTTGCCTTTTTTTGTTTGCTTGTGTGTTGGATTACTTGTTGCCATGGCGCAAGATAATACCAAATTGTGTGATTTCTCGAATACCAATAATAATGATTTCCTTAGTACTCCGATTGCAACTCTTAATGATGTTGAGTCTTGTGAAATCAATACTGCTTTGTTGAATCTTGTTATGAAAGATCAATTCGCCGGCCTTCCTAGTGAAGATGCCGCTACTCATCTAAACAACTTTGTTGATTTGTGTGATATTCAAAAGAAGAAAGATATGGATAACAATATTCTTAAATTGAAGTTATTTCCATTTTCACTTAGAGACCATGCTAAAGTTTGGTTTTTGTCTTTGCCTAAAAATAGTATTGATTCTTGGAACAAGTGCAAAGACGCTTTTATCTCTAAGTATTTTCCTCCCGCTAAGATTATCACTCTTAGGAACGATATTATGAATTTTAAACAACTTGATCATGAGCATGTCGCCCAATCTTGGAAAGAATGAAATTGATGATTCGCAATTGCCCTACTCATGGTTTGAATTTATGGATGATCATACAAAATTTTTATGCCGGTTTGAACTTTGCTTCTAGAAATCTCTTAGATTCGGCCGCGGGAGGCATGTTTATGGAAATCACGTTAGGAGATGCTACAAAACTTCTTGATAATATTATGTCTAATTATTCTCAATGGCACACCAAAAGATCTTCTAGTAAAAAAGTGCATGCTATTGAAGAAATCAATGTTTTGAGTGGAAAGATGGATGAACTTATGAAATTGTTTGCTACTAAAAATACTCCTCTTGATCCCAATGATATGCCTTTGTCTACTTTGATTGAGAATAATAATGAATCTATGGATGTGAATTTTGTTGGTAGGAATAGTTTTGGAAACAATGCTTATAGAGGAAACTTTAATGTTAGACCGTTCCCTAGTAATTCCTCTAACAATTATGGAAATTCCTACAATAATTCTTATGGTAATTTTAATAAGATGCCCTATGATTTTGAGAATAGTTTGAAAGAATTTATGATCTCTTAAAAGAATTTTAATGTTTTGCTTGAAGAAAAATTGCTCAAAGTTGATGATTTGGCTAGGAACATTGATAGACTTTCGCTTGATGTTGATTCTCTTAAACTTAGATCTTCTCCTCCTAAGCATGATATCAATGAGTCTCTCAAAGCCATGAGAATTTCCATTGATGAGTGCAAGGAAAGAACAGCTCGATTGCGTGCTAAGAAAGATTGCTTTATAAAGGCGTGTTCTTCTAGTTTCCATGAAAATAATGATGAAGATCTCAAAGTTATTGATGTGTCTCCTATTAGATCTTTGTTTTGCAATATGAATCTTGATAATAATGGGACTGGAGATGAGTCAACTTTAGTTAGAAGGCGTCCCAAGAATTCGGAGTTTTTAGATCTTAATGCTAAATTTGGTAAAAGTGGGATTGGAGAGGTCATGACTTTAAATAGTATTGAACCCACTATCTCGGATTTCAAGGAATTTGATTATGATAATTGTTCTTTAGAAGGTTGTATTTCCTTGTTGCAATCCGTTGTTAATTCTCCTCATGCTTATAGTCAAAATAAAGCTTTTACCAAACATATCGTTGATGCCTTGATGCAATCTTATGGTGAAAAACTTAATTTGGAAGTTTCTATACCTAGAAAGCTTAATGATGAGTGGGAACCTACTATAAGGATTAGAATTAAAGATCATGAGTGTTTTGCTTTGTGTGATTTGGGTGCTAGTGTTTTCATGATTCCAAAAACTTTATGTGATATTCTAGGTTTCCATGATCTTGATGATTACTCTTTAAATTTGCACCTTGCGGATTCCACCATTAAAAAGCCAATGGGAATGATCAATGATGTTCTAATTGTCGCAAATATAAATTTGGTGCCCGTAGATTTTATCGTTCTTGATATAGATTGCAATCTTTTTGCCCTATTATTCTTGGTAGACCTTTCCTTAGAAGGATTGGCACGATTATTGATATGAAGGAAGGGAATATTAGATTCCAATTTCCGTTAAAGAAAGGCATGGAGCACTTTCCAAGGAAGAAATTCAAATTATCTTATGAATCTATCATGCGAGCTACTTATGAATTTAGTGCCAAAGATGGCACTACTTAGATCTATCTTCGCTTTTATGCCTAGCTAGGGGCGTTAAACGATAGCGCTAGTTGGGAGGCAACCCAATTTTCTTTGTGTTTTTGTTTTTGTTCCAGTAATAAATCTTGCATCTACCTTCTGTTTAGATGTGTTTTTATCTTTTAATTAGTGTTTGTGCCAAGTAGAACCTATAGGATAACCTATGATGATAATTGATTTGATTCTGCTGAAAAACAGAAACTTTGCACGCACGAATTTAGTTTTGTTAAATCACAGAAACGTGATTTTGCATTGATTATTTTTGCTGCTGATCAATAGATAAAATTTCCAGGACTTCCTATTTTAGTAGGATTTTTGGAGTTATAGAAGTTTGCTTTAGTCACAGATTTCTACAGACTGTTCTGTTTTTGACAGATTCTGTTTTTCGTGTGTTGTTTGCTTATTTCAATGCATCTATGGCTAGTAAAATAGTTTATAAACCATGGAGAAGTTGGATTACAGTAGGTTTAACAACAAAATAAATAAATAATGAGTTCATTACAGTACCTTATGTGGTGGTTTTGTTTTCTTTCACTAACGGAGCTTATAAGATTTCCTGTTGAGTTTTGTGTTGTGAAGTTTTCAAGTTTTGGGTAAAGCTTTTATGGACTACGGAATAAGGAGTGGCAAGAGCCTAAGCTTGGGGATGCCCATGGCATCCCAAGATATTCAAGGATAGCCAAAAGCCTAAGCTTGGGGATGCCCCGGGAAGGCATCCCCTCTTTCGTCTTCGTTCATTGGTAACTTTACTTGGAGCTATATTTTTATTCGCCACATGATATGTGTTTTGCTTGGAGCATCATGTATTATATTAGTCTTTGATTTTTAGTTTCCCACAATCATCCTTGTTGTACACACCTTTTGGGAGAAGCCTACTTGTTTAGAATTTATTAGAATATGCTATGTGCTTCACTTATATCTTTTGAGCTTGATAGTTTTTGCTCTAGTGCTTCACTTATATCTTTTAGAGCACGACGGTGGCTTATTTTTATAGAAATTGCTAGTCTCTCATGCTTCACTTATATTATTTTGAGAGTCTTTTGGAACAGCATGGTATTTGCTATGGTTATAAAATTGGTCCTAGAATGGTAGGCATCCAAGTTGGGTATAATAAAAACTATCATAGGAAGTGAATTGGATGCTATGATCAATTTGATACTTGATAATTGTTTTGAGATATGGAGGTAGTGATATTAAAGTCATGCTAGTTGGGTGATTATGAATTTAAATAATGCTTGTGTTGAAGTTGGTGTTGGAAATATGCCCTAGAGGCAATAATAAAATGGTTATTATTATATTTCCTTGTTCATGATAATTGTCTATTGTTCATGCTATAATTGTGTTATCCGGAAATCGTAATACATGTGTGAATACATAGACCACAACATGTCCCTAGTGAGCCTCTAGTTGACTAGCTCTTTGATCAATGGATGGTTACGGTTTCCTGACCATGGACATTGGATGTCATTGATAACGGGATCACATCATTGGGAGAATGATGTGATGTACAAGACCCAATCCTAAGCATAGCACAAGATCGTGTAGTTCGTTTGCTAGAGCTTTTCTAATGTCAAGTATCATTTCCTTAGACCATGAGATCATGTAACTCCCGGATACCATAGGAGTGCTTTGGGTGTACCAAACGTCACAACGTAACTGGGTGGCTATAAAGGTATACTACAGGTATCTCCGAAAGTGTCTGTTGGGTTGGCACGGATCGAGACTAGGATTTGTCACTCCATATGACGGAGAGGTATCTCTGGGCCCACTCGGTAATGCATCATCATAATGAGATCAATGTGACCAAGTGGTTGGTCACGGGATCATGCATTACGGTACGAGAAAGTGACTTGCCGGTAACGAGATTGAGCGAGGTATTGGGATACCGATGATCGAATCTCGGGCAAGTAACGTACTGATTGACAAAGGGAATTGTATACGGGATTACTTGAATCCTCGACATCGTGGTTCATTTGATGAGATCATCGTGGAACATGTGGGAGCCAACATGGGTATCCAGATCCCGCTGTTGGTTATTGGCCGGAGAGCTATCTCGGTCATGTCTGCGTGATTCCCGAACCCGTAGGGTCTACACACTTAAGGTTCGATGACACTAGGGTTATTAGGAAGACTTGTATGTGATTAAAGAATGTTGTTCAGAGTTCCGGATGAGATCCCGGACGTCACGAGGAGTTCCGGAGGTAAATATTTATATATGGGAAGTTGTCATACGGTCACCGGAAAAGTTCGGGGGCATATTGGTATTGTACCGGGGCCACCGGAGGGGTTCCGGGGGTCCACCGGGAGGGGCCACCTCTCTCGGAGGGCCACATGGGCCATGGAAGAAAGGGAACCAGCCCTTGGAGGGATGGGCGCATCCCCCCTTGGGCCCATGCGCCTAGGGTTGGGGGGAAACCCTAGTGGGGGCGCCCCCCTTGCTTGGGGGGCAAGCCCCTCCCCTTGGCCGCCGCCCCCCTCTAGATCTCATCTAGAGGGGGCCGGCTCCCTTCCCCCTTCCCCTATAAATAGAGGGGCGAGGGGAGGGCTGCACACCACATCCAAGGCGCAGCCCCTCCACTCCCCAACACCTCTCCTCCTCCGATTAAGAGCTTGGCGAAGCCCTATCGGAGTACTGCCACTCCATCACCACCATGCCGTTGTGCTGCTGTTGGAGCTCTCTTCCTCAACCTGTCCTTCCCCCTTGCTGGATCAAGAAGGAGGAGACGTCACCGCTTCGTACGTGTGTTGAACACGGAGGTGCCGTCCGTTTGGCGCTAGGATCATCGGTGATTTGGATCACAACGAGTACGACTCCATCAACCCCGTTCTCTTGAACACTTCCGCTTGTGATCTACAAGGGTATGTAGATGCACTCCTCTCTCTCGTTGCTAGATAACTCCATAGATTGATCTTGGTGATGCGTAGAAATTTTTTATTTTCTGCAACGATCCCCAACAGTTAGCAAGTCCCGTAGCATGCACGTATGGTTAAAGTTGTGTAACAAATTTGAAACATGAAGTGTACTGGCTTGTGCATCCTTATGAGTGGCGGTCGGGGACGAGCGATGGTCTTTTCCTACCAATCTACCCCCCTAGGAGCATGCGCGTAGTGCTTGATTTTTGATGACTTCTAAATTTTTGCAATAAGTATATGAGTCCTTTTGACTAATGTTGATTCCATGGATTATACACACTTTTACCTTTCCGCCATTGCTAGCCTCTTCGGTACCGTGCATTGCCCTTTCTCACCTTGAGAGTTGGTGCAAACTTCACCGGTGCATCCAAACCCCGTGATACGATACGCTCTATCACACATAAACCTCCTTATATCTTCCTCAAAACAGCCACCATACCTACCTATTATGGCATTTCCATAGCCATTCCGAGATATATTGCCATGCAACTTTCCACCGTTCCGTTCATCATCATCATGACATACTTTACTTTTGTCATATTGCCATTGCATGATCATGTAGTTGACATCGTATTTGTGGCAAAGCCACCATGCATTAATTCTCATACATGTCACTCTTGATTCATTGGACCATCCCGGTACACCGCCGGAGGCATTCATATAGAGTCATATCTTGTTCTAGTTTCGAGTTGTAATTCATATGTTGTAATCAATGAAAGTGTGATGATCATCATTATTAGAGCATTTCCCAAAGAAAAAAAAGAAAAAAAAGGCCAAAAAAAAGAAAGGCAAAAAAAATAAAAAAATAAAAATAAAAATAAAAGGGGCAATGTTACTATCTCTTTTTCCACACTTGTGCTTCAAAGTAGCACCTTGTTCTTCATGTAGTGAGTCTCATATATTGTGCTTCAAAGTAGCACCATGTTTTTCATATAGTGAGTCTCATAAGTTGTCTTTTTCATACTAGTGGGAATTTTTCATTATAGAACTTGCCTTGTATATTCCTACAATGGGCTTCCTCAAATGCCTAGGTCTTCGTGAGCAAGCAAGTTGGATGCACACCCACTAGTTTTCTTTTGTTGAGCATTCATTTATAGCTCTAGTGCATCCGTTGCATGGCAATCCCTACTCCTCATGTTGACAGCAATTGATGGGCATCTCCATAGCCCGTTGATTATCCTCGTCAATGTGAGACTTTCTCCTTTTTTGTCTTCTCCACACAATCCCCATCATCATATTCTATTCCACCCATAATGCTATATCCATGGCTCACGCTCATGTATTGCGTGAAGGTTGAAAAAGTTTGAGATTACTTAAGTATGAAACAATTTCTTGGCTTGTCATCGGGGGTATAGAAGTTGGGAACATCTTTGTGTGATGAAAATGAAGCATAGCCTAACTATATGATTTTGTAGGGATGAACTTTCTTTTGCCATGTTATTTTTAGAAGACATGATTACTTTGATTAGTATGCTTGAAGTGTTACTATTTCTTTTATCAATATGAACTTTTATTTTGAATCATTTGGATCTGAACATTCATGCCATAATAAATAAAATTACATTGAGAATTATGCTAGGTAGCATTCCACATCAAAAATTCTCTTTTTATCATTTACCTACTCGAGGACGAGCAGAAATTAAGCTTGGGGATGCTTGATACGTCTCCAACGTATCCATAATTTTTGATTGTTCCATGCTATTATATTACCCCTTTTGGATGTTTATGGGCTTTATTTTACACATTTATATCATTTTTGGGACTAACCTACTAACCGGAGGCCCAGCCCGTATTGTTGTTTTTTTTGCCTATTTCAGTATTTCGAAGAAAAGGAATACCAAACGGAGTCCAAATGGAATGAAACCTTTGGGAGCGTGATTTTTGGAACAAACGTGATCCAGAGGACTTGGAGTGCAAGTCAAGAAGCAGCCGAGGCGGCCACGAGAGGGTAGGGTGCCCCCCTACAGGGCGCGCCCCCTGTCTCGTGGGCCCCTCGGGCGGCCACCGACGTACTTCTTCCTCCTATATAAGCCTATGTACCCCGAAAACATCCAGGGAGACATTGAAACACAATTTCCACCGCTGTAACCTTCTGTATCCGCGAGATCCCATCTTGGAGCCTTCGCCGGCACTCTGCCGGAGGGGGAATCGACCACGGAGGGCTTCTACATCAACACCATAGCCCCTCCGATGAGTTGTGAGTAGTTTACCACGGACCTATGGGTCCATAGTTATTAGCTAGATGGCTTCTTCTCTCTTTTTGGATCTCAATACAATGTTCTCCCCCTCTCTTGTGGAGATCTATTCGATGTAAACTATTTTTGCGGTTTGTTTGTCGAGATCCGATGAATTGTGGGTTTATGATCAAGTTTATCTATGAATAATATTTGAATCTTCTCTGAATTATTTTATGTATGATTGAGTTATCTTTGCAAGTCTCTTCGAATTATCAGTTTGGTTTGGCCTACTACATTGATCTTTCTTGCCATGGGAGAAGTGCTTAGCTTTGGGTTCAATCTTGCGGTGTCCTTACCCAGTGACAGAAAGGGTTGCAAGGCACATATTGTATTGTTGCCATCGAGGATAAAAAGATGGGGTTTATATGATATTGCATGAGTTTATCCCTCTACATCATGTCATCTTGCTTAATGCGTTACTCTGTTCTTATGAACTTAATACTCTAGATGCAGGCAGGAGTCGGCTGATGTGTGGAGTAATAGTAGTAGATGCAGGCAGGAGTCGGTCTACTTGTTGCGGACGTGATGCCTATATACATGATCATGCCTAGATAATCTCATAATTATTCGCTTTTCTATCAATTGCTCGACAGTAATTTGTTCACCCACCGTAATATTTATGCTATCTTGAGAGAAGCCACTAGTGAAACCTATGACCCCTGGGTCTATCTCTTATCATATTAGCTTCCAATCTACTTTTATTTGCATCTTTACTTTTTGCATCTATATTATAAAATACCAAAAATATATTTATCTTATCATACTATCTCTATCAGATCTCACTTTCGCAAGTGGCCGTGAAGGGATTGACAACCCCTTTATTGCGTTGGTTGCGAGTTCTTTGTTTGTTTGTGTAGGTGCGTGGGACTTTTGAGGAGCCTCCTACTGGATTGATACCTTGGTTCTCAAAAACCAAGGGAAATACTTACGCTACTTTGCTGCATCACCCTTTCCTCTTCAAGGAAAACCAACGCAAGCTTAAGACGTAGCAGAGAGGCATAAGCTAACATACTTTCTCTTCTTGGATCATCTGCACTTATGATTGGAACTCTAGCAAGCATCCGCAACTACTAAAGATCATTAAGGTAAAACCCAACCATAGCATTAAAGCATCAAGTCCCCTTTATCCCATATGCCACAACCCCCTTACTCGGGTTTATGCTTCTGTCACTCATGCAACCCACTATAAGCGAATCATGAACGTATTGCAACACCCTACAGCAGGAATCCCTCACGCTTGCGCGACACGGAGGGCACAATAGGATAGCAACATAACCACAAGCAAATTAAACCAATCATAGCAATTCATCAATCACCGGTAGGACAACGAAAATCTACTCAGACATCATAGGATGTCCACACATCATTGGATAATAATATGAAGCATAAATCACCATGTCCAAGTAGAGGGTACAGCGGGTTGCGGGAGAGTGGACCACTGAATATAGATGGGGGAAGGTGATGGAGATGTTGGTGAAGATGATGGAGGTGTTGGTGTAGATCGCGGTGATGATGATGGCCCTCGGCGGCGTTCCGATGCCACCGGAAGCGAGGGGGAGAGAGCCCCCTTCTGCTTCTTCTTCCTTGACCTTCACCCTAGATGGGAGAAGGGTTTCCCCTCTGGTCCATGGTCTCCATGGCGTGGGAGGGGCGAGAGCCCCTTCGAGATTGGATCTATCTCTCTGTCTCTCTCTGTTTCTGCGCTCCCCGATTCTACCCTGGCACCGTTTCTTTTATATCTGGAGATCCATAACTCCGATTGGATTGAAACCTTCGCCCAGATATTTTTCCAAAAATTAGCCTTCTTGCAGCCAAAGAAGAGCGTCAACCGCCTTACGAGGGGCCCACGAGGGTTAGGGTGTGCCCAGTATAGGCATGCGTGCCCCTGCCTCGTGGCCACCTCGGGCACCGTCTCGCGTTGATTTTACCTCGCAAAAATCATAAATATTCCAAAATAATTCTCCGTCCGTTTTTATCCCGTATGGACTCCGTTTGATATGGGGTTTCTGCGAAACATAAAACATGCAACAAACAAGAAATGACACTGGGCACTGGATCAATATGTCAGTCCCAAAAAATAGTATAAAAAGTTACCGAAAGTATATGAAAGTTGAATAATATTGGCATGGAACAATCAAAAATTATAGATATGACGGAGACGTATCAGGAAGGTGTGGCCTGGCACTTGCCATTCCAATCCTCTCACCAGCTGATTGCACAGCAGTCTCTGGCCATTGGCAACGAGAACTGAAACAGTTGGTAGTTTCTCTGTCTGAACTCCAGTCGCGCAAGAAAGGTTTCACTGATGAAACTGTGTGTACTCCCGGAATCAACCAAAATAAGCATGATCTGATCGCCCACTTGTGCTCGAAGGTGAATCATGGAGGATGTTTCCTCGCCTGACAAAGCCTGTTGCGAGAGCGAGCAGCATTCTGGCTATTGATCTGCAGGTGCATCAAGCAATTGCAGAGCGTGGACGGTGTCATCAGACAAGATCTCTCCAAAATCACCAACCTCGATCATCAGGACCTGGCCTGTGCGTTTGCACTGATGCTCCCTCGAGTATTTGTCCCCGCATCGAAAACAAAGACCGTTCGCTCTTCGGAACTCTCGCAGCTGGCGTTCCCGTGCATATTCATCGGCCCCTTGCCGTGGTGCGGCTGCAGCGCGAGATGGAACAGTGGCTGCTGGTGGTGCAGGTGGTGGTGGACGCCCTACTGGTGTGATGCGCGGGTGTGCTGTTTCTCCAGTTCTTCCTCCTGAATGCGGGCAAACACATCAGCGCGAGTGATGCTGGTTGGTGCTTGCAAACAAACTCCAAGTCGCAGCTCGTCCTTGGGACCGATCAGGAACTGAGATATGAAGAATTTTGAGCTCAGAGTTGGGTCCAAGGCCAGCAGATGGTACATTGCTGTCTCGAATTGCTGGCAATATTCCTAAACACTGCCAGTCTGACGTAATTGAACAAAGTGGTGCATCTGAACCTCGAACTCCTCTGGGCCGAATTCCTCCTGCACCGCAGCTCTGAATGCTTGCCACGAAACCCCTGAGTGTGTCTCTCGATAGGCCTGGAACCACATCGCGGCCAGTCCATCCATGTACAGCGCCGCGGTGGTGACCCAGCTGTGTTGTGCCACCCAGTACAGCTCGAAGTAGGTGGTGCAGCGGTCCAGCCAGATGCGTGGGGCGTCGCTGTCAAACCTGGGAAATCATGTTTGGGCGGCTTGATGTAGTGGTCGCCATGGCGATCGAGATCCGAGGACGACGGTGATCGCGCGGTGAGCAGCGGTGGTCCATGGTTGATGAGGCGGGCGAACGGAAGCTAGGCCGCGCCATCCGTGTAGAAGGGCAGCGGTGGAGGACGAATCGGTGGTGGTGGTGGCGGTGGTGGAGGGCGCGCGGAGGATCCGTGGTGGCCGTGATGCCCGATGGAGATGCTCCTCCGGAGATGGTCGCCGCGGGGTCGACGCTCGGCGCAGCCTTGCGGGCCTAATCCACGTTGGCTTGTGTGAGGTCGATTTGCTTGGAGAGGAGCTTGATCTCGGCGGAGACCTGGTCGTGGTAGGCGATCTGCGCCTGGTGGCACTCGTCGGCGGTCTTCTGTTTTGCGTCGAGGCGGCGGATGATGGTCTCGAGTAAGCTCTGCAACTTGTCTGTGGTCTCCAACATGGCGTCTAGCATGCGACGGGTCTGGGCCTAAGTCTTGGATGGTGGTGCCATGGTTTCGTGCTAGATCAGATCGAACCCCGGGCAGGATTTTGTGCGAGCTCGCCGGAGCGGCGCACACCTGACCCAGTCGATGTTACCGATCGATCTCGAGCGACGGTGGTGGTAGGGAAAAAAATTGGGCTCTGAATACCAGATTGTCACACCCCGGTTGCCGTATCTGAGGGAGTGCAGGAGAGGGGATTAGGAGGAGAGGAGAGGGACGAGGGTAGGTGAGATGAAGCATGAGAGAGGAGTGGACAAGAAGAAATGATTCATTTGATTCTTGATGCCCTCATCGTCCATACACGCGCGTACAAGTAAGCCGCTCGACAGCTGGCACACACACACACACACCCCTATTCCTGTTCCTGGGCCCGGCTCGGTCCGCTGACCTAGTCGTGTGGGTTGCGGGTTTAGAGTCTGAACCTGCATTCTTCAGTCCTTTGCTGACCGATCAGCAGGCGTGACATAAATACATACACATATTAGAGAGGCAGCACCGGACTGACAAGTCCCAATGCAACCGCATGATAATTTCTTTTACCATAATACAAACGCAGATGTTTATACACCAGACTGGAGCATCTGATTGACAAATCCCTAGTGCAACCACATGATCTTATGATAGTGTTGTGCTGTATATAAACGCGCACACATACGATGTGAGGCAGATGCGCGCGTACACACACACGACACGAGGGGTTACCTCACAACTCACAAGCGCTCTTCCCCGTCATGATCCTCTTCCGATGCAAAACTTCCATGGTGCAGCCAGCAATGTATTTCAATGTGTGCTCAGAATATAAGAGCACCTACAGTCGGATGCCTCAAACTCATCTCATACGTCCGGGTGGGTTGCGTGGTCAATGTTTGATCACGGTTTTTGACCCACACGGGCTCTTAAACGGGCGTCAAACGGGCGGGGTAACCAGCACCCCTCATATCCAGCGTAAGATATGAGGCGGATATGGGGGCGCCCGGGCACGCCCGCCACGTCGGTCCCGACAACCCGACCCCACCGGAAATTGCATCAAATCCACCAAACCCTTCCCCATTCTCCCGCTGTCCTCCAACCTTTCCCGCGCCCAGATCCTCGCCGTCCTCGATGATGGAAATATGCCCTAGAGGAAATAATAAAAGTTATTATTATTATATTTCCTTATTCATGATAAATGTTTATTATTCATGCTAGAATTGTGTTGATCGAAAACTTAAATACATGTGTGGATACATAAACAAATAGCGTGTCCCTAGTAAGCCTCTACTAGACTAGCTCGTTGACCAAAAGATGGTTAAGGTTTCCTAACCATAGACATGAGTTGCCATTTGATAACGGGATCACATCATTAGGATAATGATGTGATGGACATGACCCATCCATTAGCTTAGCATATGATCGATCAGTTTATTGCTACTGCTTTCTAAATGTCAAATACACGTTCCTTCGACCATGAGATCATGCAACTCCCGGATACCGGACGAATGCCTTGTGTGCTAACAAACATCACAACGTAACTGGGTGATCATAAATATGCTCTACAGGTATCTCCGAAGGTGTCTGTTGAGTTGGCATGAATCGAGATTGGGATTTTTCACTCAGTGTATCAGAGAGGTGCCGCTGCGCCCTCTCGGTAATACACATCATAAGAAGCTTGCAAGCAAAGTGACTAAGGAGTTAGTTAAGAGATGATGTATTTCAGAACGAGTAAAGAGATTTTCCGGTAACGAGATTGAACTAGGTATGGAGATACCGACGATCGAATCTCGGGCAAGTAACATACGACAGACAAAGGAAATTACGTATGTTGTCATAAGGTTCGACCGATAAAGATCTTCGTAGAATATGTAAGAACCAATATGGCATCCAGGTCCCGCTATTAGTTATTGACCAAAGAGGTGTCTTGGTCATAGCTACATCATTCTTGAACCCGTAGGGTCCACACCCTTAATGTTTATTGATGATATAGTATTATATGAGTTATGTGAGTTTGTGACCGAATGTTGTTCGGAGACCCGAATGAGATCACGGACATGACGTGGATCTCCAGAATGGTCTGGAGGTAAAGATGGATATATATGACGATGTTATTTGGTCACCAGAAAGGTTTTGGAATGTACTGAGTAATCATCGGATCACCGAAAGGGGTTCCAGAAGGCCACAGGAGCATATTGGGCCAAACGGGCCAATGAAGAGAGCACACCAGCGCACATGGGGCTGGTGCGCCCCCACCTCATGGCAGGCAACCCTAGGGAAGGAAGGGAGAGGGATAGCCCCCTCTTTCCTTCTCTTCCACATGTAGGGAAAGGAAAAGGGGGGGTGGGCGCCTCCCCTCCTGCCTTTCCCCCCAAGCGCAAGGAAGGAAAGGGGAGGGCGCTGCCAGGGCTGGCCGTCGGCCCCTTTTGGGACGCTCTAGGGCTGCCTCCACCTACCCTCCACCTATATATATGAGAGAAGGGACAGGGGCAATGCACACCACAATTCCCTAGCCGTGTACGACGCCCCTCTCCATCTAGTTCATCATTGGTCATATTTTCGTATTGCTTGGCGAAGCCCTGCTATCGTGGAATAGTCACGGCAGATGTCCTAGCAAAGGACTTGTCGTGGAGCCATCGCAACTAGGTTAGCTAAAAGGGGTTAAACGGGACAAAGGACATGGGAGTTTATACTGGTTCGGCCCCTTGCGGTGAAGGTAAAGGCCTAATCCAGTTTGAGGTGGTATTGCTTATGTCTCGATTACCAGGGAGCGAATCCGTTGACCTAGCTTTCGATTTGTTGTTTCTTGCCCTGAATTGTCGCCGGGTCGTCCCTTTATATACACAGATTGACGCCCAGCGGCTCACGGAGTCCTGGCCGGCTCATAGACAATGTGTCCGGCTCGGTGACTATCTACAAGTCTTACACATATGGCGGTTTACTCCTACGGGCCTTAAGTCGCCCTTGGGCCTTAGGCCCTTGCCTGTGAACCGCCATCTTCATATCCTCATGGGCTTCATATTATGAGTCGCCATAGGTATAACCCGGCCCCTCCTGGGTGGGTCATACCTAATAGTTATATCCCCAACATTAGGCCCCAGGTTGATTTGAACTGGTTCATGTCAATCTCCAACACTTAGAAAAAATCTTCCTTTCTTTATTTGTGCGAGAACTCATAACCCGCCATGACGTCATCTCCTGGACTTGTGGTAACCCGCCATGACGTCACCTGTCATTAATTTACACAATATCCAATATATCTTAACGGGTCCTTTATCTTTAATAGTTGTCCCGAGAATCGAGGCGACCAAGCAGCTGAATAACCAATTTTTGGCCTCCTCATTTTTCGCGCCCACTTATTAGCCTTCTCCTTATAAATAGGGTCGAACCTCCCTTATGTCATTCTTCCCCTTCTCTTTCTCGTCTTCCTCCTCTCGCAACTCCTTTGCCACTCGAGCTCCGCCATCATCGCGAAGCGCACCGTCCTCTTCAACCCCGACCACTGCATCAACCTGAACAGGACCAGAGAACGCCGGCGCCCACCGCAGTCTCATCTGCATCTGTAAGTGTTCCCCCTCCTATGCTCTAGATCCTCATTAGGGTTCCTGTAGTTCTTCGTGTTCTTCATAGTTCTCTGCCCTCCATCTTCAACCCTAGCATCTTTTGATCTGAAGATAGCATATAACTCGTGCGGTAGCAGTTTTGCCCTTGCTTTTAATGCCAGCGGACCCATTTTCCTTCATAAAAGATCTCCTCAGAACCTATGAACTCCCCTGCACTGTTTTTAGGTTTTAGATTTTTTTTGCATTTTCTGAACTGGCACTGATCCAAAATTATAATTTCAGTCTGTGAAACCTTTTTGTCCAGTACTTTGCAAAATTTTCTTCCTGATAGATCAACCTGGTCATGGCGGCTTACACCACTAGCTATAGCTAGATTTAACACTTTAGCAAGCTTCACTCTTTGATGGATATCAATCTGTTCATGGCGGCTTACATAACCCGCTGTAGCTAGTCATATACCATTAGGCCCCTTTTTAAGCCGCCATTCCGAATAGGTGTTATAATGCTCTTCCTACGACTTAATTTAAACCGGCAAACTTGTTCTTTTTCTTTTTAGGCTTCTTTCTTCACAATGGCCCCGAAGACAGCCACCTTCTGTAACTAGGTACCCTCCATTGTCACTGGAGAACACACTCCAGGACTTTGTGAAAACTGTCTATTTGCCAAAGAAAACTGTCATGCATTATCACGCCCCCAAGCCGGAAGAGGAGAAACCCTAGCCAAAGGATGATGAAGTCATTGTCTTTACTGATCACATGAACCGGGGCTTCTCACCGCCCGACTCTAAATTCTTCCGGGACGCTCTGCACTTTTTTAATCTTCATCCTCAAGACATCGGACCCAATTCCGTGTCAAACATATGCAATTTCCAAGTTTTTTGTGAGGTGTACCTTCAAGAGGAGCCGAGTGTGGAGCTGTTCAGAGAATACTTTTATTTGAACCGCCAAAACGAGTACTCAAATGGACCCAGCCTAGAACTTGGTGGAATCTCAGTTCAACGAAGGAGAGATGCTATCTTCCCTTATGCCCGCCTGCCGAGTCATCCCAAGGATTGGAATCAGACATGGTTCTATTGCAAGGATACTTCTCCGGCTGACGAGAACCGATTGCCCGACTTTCGCGCCCTGCGTCTTGACTCAAAACATCCTCTCCCTGACAAACTGACAGTCGTTGAAGGCAAAACCCCTACCATTGCCAAGGTCAAGGCTCTGTTGGGAAACGGCTTAACTGGCATTGACTTGGTTCGATGCTGGGTTGCTTGGCAGGTCATTCCATTGAGTTGCCGCACCGGCTTGATGTGCACCTACACTGGTGGCGGATCCACTGCGCCACAGCTCTGAGGATTTAACTGACGATGCCATCAACAAAATTACGAAGTCCCTTCTGCATGAAAGCCCGGTAAACTGCAGCAAGGTGGGCCTAAGCCCTTTCTGCACATCTAAGCCGACGCCAAAAGTGAGTCTTTTAATTACTTATCTTACCTTCATCCTTAAATACTTTGTTTAACTCAACTTGGATGACTTTCACAGGCTGATGATGACTTTTGGAAGAAGGAATATGACCATGAAGCTGCCAAAAGGGGCAGGAATGCCAAGAAAGCCGCCAAGAGAACCACCAAGAAAAAGGGAAAGAAATCCAGTACTTCCGAGCTGTTTGAACTGGACGACAGCTCTGAGTCGGAGGTAGCCCTTGATTCCCTTGGCTCCTTTTTCAACCATCTTATTGACATCGATTATCATCAGGATGACACTGGGATGAGTGAAGCAATCGAGGAAGAGGTAACTATCATTTCCTCCGACTCCGAGCCCTTGCCAAGACAGAATATTCGAAGAGTAACCCGAAAAGTAAGCTTTTCACACCCTTTAGCTCATCTAGATCCTCACTTTCTTTTGAAGCAACAACAGCACAAGAGCCAGCTACAGACTCGGGCTAGCGGAGGCAAAGAATTATCTTCCGGCTTACCAAACACTCAGAGGAAGCGTCGAAACGAGGTCATCCCTGATTTAAACTCTTTTTATCCTCTGGCGGGTCTCATCTGCCAACCACTTAATTCTTCCGACTCAAATTATCAGGAAACGTCTCGTTCCACTTCCGGCGATTCATCTCTGTCTCATCTACTGACCTTCAAGACTGCTCCGAATAATAACAATTACTTATTATTTGCTCATTATGCTCCTTTATACTTATACTGACCTCTCACGACTCATGCAGTGGAAAAGCCAAGCCTAGGAAAAAGGCAAAAGTGACTAAGCCGGCCGAAGACCTGAAAGTCAATGAGCCGAAGCAACAAATTCCAGCGCCTGAGACTTCCGCTCCTCAATCGTCAGAGCCGGTTCTTGACGTTCCACCGGTGACTTCTAACCCTCCTGTCGATCAAGCAAATGATGATCCTTTGAGTACTAAAGCGTCAAGTCCAGTAAAAACGGCTGAGACACATGATGATGTGGTGATTACCAACACCGGCTTTAGAGAGCTGGGAAGACCCACCTCCCCGGCCAAACACTCCGCCAAGGAAGAATATGTTGAACAGTGCAAAGTGAGATTTGATGTTGCCAATTACTCTCAACTGAGCATTGGTGAAATATATTCTAGTTTTCTCAGTCAGGTGCACTCCAGCCGTGACTTTGAAGTTGATATGGTGAAGTAGATGCACCAAAAATTTGAGGTATGAGCTCCTTCTTTTTTGAGTTATGCACATCCTGTCAGCCCCCAAGTCTACTGTTTATGATGGAATTGAATATGCCATAGACTTGATTAACCATGAGCATAAATAATAATCTTTGATAGAATCCTTCAAAATCCGGCTTAAAGCATCCGGTTTAGAATAGATCTATAATGATCAACACTGAATCCGTAGCCCCCAAGGGTCGGTTTAATTTGCATGAATGAGCCGGTCCTTTGCATCATTGTTTTATAAGTCAGAGCTTTACTTGCATAGCCCCCATGAGTCGGCTGTGTGTACTTTCAGCACATCCGTGTCATCAGAAAATAACCGTGAAAAAACAAGTAATATGCATTAGTCCCCAAGTGCCAAGTATTCTTGCTTGCAAAGTGCTTGGGACTTATTCACATGAACCGTTGTATGAATAATTGTTTCGGCAGACATTAGCCTCCAAGTGCCAAGTGTTGTTGCTTGCAAAATGCTTGGGACTTCCTTGTTGTGACTCATAATTTTGAACCGGCATATGCATAGGACACCACTACTCAACTTGAATCTCAATTAGCTGACGTGAAAACCCGGCTGGAGGTGCAAGAATCTGAGACCCGGAAGGCCGACTCAAAATTCCAGTTTAGCGTGGCTGAAACGGAGAAACTGAAAACTAGTTTTGAAGTTGAAAGAAGCGCTTGGGCCGAAGAGAAAACTGCCTTGACACAGCGGCTGAGAAGGCGGAGGCGGCTCTTCAGGAAGCGACCACTGAACTTACCGGCTTAAAATGCCATGTGTCTCAGATGGTTTCTGCTATCTTTGGTAAGTCGCCTCATTGGTATCCATTTTGAACTTTTTTCTTGATGATATAAACCGCCTCTAACCCATCCATGATTATTATGCAGGCCCCAGGAGCACCAATCTTAACCAAGATATGCTGGTGAAGCTGAAGGCGGTTTACACACTTGTTGAGAGACTCTATACTGGGGCTCAATGCGCATTGGCCACAATTTCTCCGTCCAACCAAGCACCTACACTCTTAGTTGAGGTCTTGAGGAAGCTTTCTGTGTTGCCTGAAAGGTTTAATGAGATGAAGCGATCATCTGCAAGAGCCGGCGCTGTAACAGCCTTGACCCGGGCCAAAGCATGGCTACCAAAGCTAGACCGGGCCGATATATCAACCGGGTATCCAAGTATGAAAGAGGATGGCACTCCTTTTGATAAAAAAGACTTTGCCGCCTGCGTGAAGGAGATACGTCCCCTTGCTAGTCTGATTGCTAATGAATCAGATCTTTCAAAATATCAACTGGCTTATGACAGGGAAAACCAAAAACTGCCTACGTCGGCTTATAAAGTGACTAATCCGATTCCCCCAATCCGTAAGCACATTTTTGCTCCTGAAGTTGACCCGTCCGAGCTTATTGATGATGAAGCTAAATTCCAAGCCTTGAGTGGCATTGACTAGTCATCACCAACCTTCCAGGAAGCAGAGCCGGACGAAGAAGCGGAGAAGGATGATCCAGAAGCTTCAAGCCGTCAAAGCCAGGAAAATTAATCTGCTGGGCGGTTCACATGTGTGATCTTCTGAAAAACACTTAACCATTTTGGCTCCTTGAGTCATGTAATACGCTAGAGAAAACTTTGATCTTTCGTGCAATCGTGCACGTTTGATGTTTTGCCCAACGTTGTTTGAGCCGCCACTTGATAATTATCCTTTTAGACTTATCATGATGTTGATTGGTGCAGATGAAAATTTTGAATTATCCTGCACACAAGTAGATCACAAGAGCCCTTGGTAGTTTACCGCAGGGTGGGTCGTAATACCCATATAAAGCCACTAATGTTTTAAAACAAGTTATAGACATGGCTGGTTTAGTCATAATTAGATATAATCATAACAAAAATATCATACCTGTGATATTGAATTCTACTACCGGCTTATGATACCTGTGTAGTAAGGGTGACGACCCAAAGCTTAGAAGCCAATGCTTCCAAGTGTTTAATATCCTCATGGACTAGCAACTTATCGTCCAGAGCCAGGCCGGGTTAATAGAAACCACGTGTATGCTTTAAATATGAGCTGTGAGAATTGAAGCTACATGGCCTGAATCACTTTAAACCATAAGGCGAGATAGGATCAAGAAAAACCGAAAAAATGTTCAAAAAATCAAGCCAAATGTCAGGACCCCGACTCAATGCCACATCGATCTAGCATGTAACACCTCATATCACTTTGCGGCCTCACGCACGGTATCCCCACGGGTGTTGCCTTACCTTTGCCCGGGACCGTTTGCGCCTTTTGGCACACGTATATGATAGTGTCGCTAGCATCCATATGATAAGGAGCCCGGGCTGACATGGCTAGTCGTAAACCCAAAGTGGCACAAACTTACAGGGACATGCATCCATGACCCAACATCGAACGTGTTGGTCATCAGCGAGTGAATCCAGGCTATAGCACTGGGCTAGCAGGACTCCAGTGAACCGGGCTATAGCGGGCTAACAGGACTCCGGTATTCATCGCGTGACATTTCCCCGAAGGGACAGACACATGAACGAAGAAGGACACATGCCGGCCAGCCTAAGTGTTCCGGAGCAGTAGCAAGCTACCATGGCTCAGTGGAAGCACTAGGAGACATTTCCCGGTAAGAGAGGCTACTAAGGATAAACAACTAGATAGTCAGATCCCATACATACCAAGCATTTCAATAACATAAACACAATATGCTCGATATGTGCAAATATAACATGGCATCACAACATGACTCTACAACTCAAGTATTTTATTCAATAGGCTCCGAGGAGCGAGATATTACAAACATGGGTCTCATGACCCAACACTCAGAGCATACAAGTCAAAGCACAAGCGGAAGCTTAACATGTCTGGGTACAGACATCTACAAATGAAAAAGGCTGAGAAGCCGGATATCTACCAGATCCTGACGAGGGCACAAGATCGTAGCTAAGGTAACAAGCTAAACGTCGAAGTCCACACGGAACTACTAGTGAGATGGAAGTCTCTGCAAAAACGTAAAATAGGCAAACGTGAGTACAAATGTACCCAGCAAGACTTACATCAGAACTAACTACACATGCATCATTATCAACAAAGGGGATGGTGGGGTTTAACTGCAGCAAGCCAGCTTTGACTCGGTGGCTATCCTGAACTACGACTGTAAGTAACTCTTTTGAGGTGGCGCACACGAGTTCACATATTCACCATATCAATACACCACTATGGATTCGCTCCCGTCTTCCTACGAGAACGCCATCCATAGCACTCACGCTTACCTTGCATATTTTAGAGTATCCACTTCAAGTTATCTATGAACTGTATAGGCAACCCAGAAGTCCTTTACCGCGGACACGGCTATTCGAATAGATCATATTAACCCTGCAGGGGTGTACTTCTTCACACACGCTCTTGCCACTTACCGCCATGTACACGTCATGTATCTCGGCAACCTTCAAGCGGAAGCCTGGCGAGGGAGTCGGCCACGACCTGACTAACCACACAAGTCTCTAGTCCAGGTTTATCGCCTATTCGGGTTCCATCCGCAAGGAGATCCGGCCAGGGTGTTGCTCACGGTCCCAAACGATGTGTGCAGGGTTCCCAAGCCCACCTCGACGGGTGGATCTATGCTTGGTACACCGTCCCATGGTGCCTAGTCTGTCCCAAGCCCACCTGTACCGGGTGCCACTTGGTAGACTACTAACACTACCTACAAACACCAGAAACTAGTTGCAACTCCTGGACAGAGATCAGGTTGATTAATAAGTCGAGACAGTCAATTAAGGATCCCAATGTGTGGTAGTAGCTGTTCATGGATCACAAACACAGAACTCAGTTCCTGAGGACGACTGCAATGAGACAACCCACCATGTACTCCTACATGGCCTCTCACCGCTACCTTTACCAAATCGTGTTCACACACTTAGCTCTCAACAGTAGGACATGTTCACACACCTCCAATTCATCCCTGATGAATCAGACCTGACACAACTCTAAGCAATAGCAGGCATGACAAACAAGCATGAATGAGTAGGCACATCAGGGCTCAAACAACTCCTACTCATGCTAGTGGGTTTCATCTATTTACTGTGGCAATGACAGGTCATGCGGAGGATAAAGGGGTTCAACTACCGCAGCAAGTAATAGTTGTATCGTTGTTGTCCTAATGCAGTAAAATAGAGCAGGAGCGAGAAAGTGGGATTGTATCGGAATGAACAAGGGGGTTTGCTTGCCTGGCACTTCTGAAGATAGCATTGAGTCTTCATAAGTGTCAATGATCACAACGTCGGGTCAACGTCTACCGAGGGGGAATAACACCGACAAACAGAGAAGAAACACGATCAATGCAATGCACAAAATGATGCATGCTATGACATGGCAATATGAATGTGTTTTGGGCTAATGCAAGCTAGAACAGATTGAGATGAGTCCATTTGAACCAAAGATTCAAATGCAAACCCATTTTAAGAGGTTATATTAGTGCATTAACTTGTTTCATCTAAACAGCAAGGCTAAATTGTTCTAACATGCATGAAACCAGTACAGATGGATAGATTGGATTTTTCTGATCATTTTTCGTATATAATTTGTTTGATTTGGAGCTACGGTTGATTTTCTATGATTTTTAGAAGTTTTGGCTATTTTCTGGAATTTCTTGTATAAGAATAAATCCAGAAAATAATTAACTGCGTCAGCATGATGTTGGGGTGACGTCATCAGGTCAAAGACGCCAGCACAGGTCAAACCTGACGGCTGGGGCCCTCATGTCAGTGTAGCAACTAACTAACAGGGTTAGTTAGTGTTACGTTAGCACTAACCTAGGTTAATTAGGGCCTGGGCCCACTGGTCAGTAACTAACCTAACTAACCTAGATAGGATTAGCCCTAACTAACTTAGTTAGCTGGGCGGGGCCCGCATGTCAGTGAGAGAGAGGGGTCAAACCTCTGGTCAGCCGGGGTCAAACCTTGCCGGTCAACACGGTCAGCCCGCCGGTGTTTAGCCGCCGGCGACGACAGAGACGGCGGGGCGGCTCAGAAATGCTCTACAGGGCACCATTCGATGCGCGGGTTGCACCTATGGGTTCCTGGGAGTGAGGCGCATCCATTGGTGGCGGTGGTAGGAGCTGCGGTGGTCGGGACCTACGGCGGCGGCCGGAGTTCGGGTGCTCGCGGTTTTGGTGCTACGGCCTGCGGGAGGACCAGCCGTTTGCACCTACGGGGTCTACGAGAGCTCACGAGCCCAACGGAGGTACGCACGAGACCATTTGGTCACTGGAGCCTCGTCGGCGACGAGTTCGTGCGGCGGCGCGGTTCGGTCTTCAAGGGGTTGACCGCTACAGCAAGAAATCGAGGCGGGGAAGAGGGGGATTCTGTGCAGAAGCTCACAGCGGTCACGCAGAGAAGCTCAGACGGCTTGGGGAGGCGTCGGGGACGGCGTATGGTCGCCGGCGATCTCGGTGCAGGGGCGGCGGGGTCGAGCTTGATGGTGAGGCTCCATTGCTTCCGGAGATGCGTGGCTCGTCGAGGAGGAAGAGGGGGGAACGAGGCGGAGCTTCTTGGCGCGTAGGCGAGGCGTGGGGTGGCCGGTGGCCGCGGTGGCAGTGAGCGCAGCGGCGATGGCGTTCGGTGGCTGCATGCGAGAGAGGCAAAGGAGGGGAGAGGAGGAGTGGACAGGCCAGAGGGGGTCGGGGGGGGGGGGGGGGTTGCGTGGCGTCTCCAGCCAGCCCCCAGCGTCGGCGGAAGCAGGAGGTGGCTCGGGCGTGTGCCAGCGCGCGGCGGCCACGCGCCTCTCGTCCTTCTGGCGAGAGGTTGGTGGTGACGGGCAGCAGTGGTGGGCTGGACCAGCTCCTGGGCCGGCCAGCAACGGTGTTGGGCTGCTACAGGCAGGTGGGTTGTTCAGGTGAGGCCAGGTAAGCTCTCCCTCTCTTCTATTTTCTAATTTGTTTTGTTTTCTAATTATCTGCCTTTGTTTTGAGCTTAGGAAAAATACCAAGGCATTTCCTAAAATCCTGAAAATATTCATGGACACTTGCTGAATTATTTCAGTGGCCCAAAAATAGTTCCAACATTATTTGAACATTTAAATTATTTATAGTATTTAAATGCCCAAAGTCAAATACAATAAGATTTAATTCAAAAATCCAGAATGGCCTAGAAATATGTGCATCATTTTTGGCAGAGGTTTTCACCTTTAACAAAAATCATGAACTTTTCTAAAGGGCATTTGGGTTCATTGAAGATATTTTTTTATTGAACCTAGTTGAATTCATTTGGTGCTAGGGTTTCAACAATCCCCATTTCAGGTTTAAATGAAATTTAAACATGATGCAGCAACCAAGCTAGTCCAAGTGCATAGCAAGGCTAGGGATGTGACAACTCACCCCCACTAAACAAGAATCTCGTCCCGAGATTCAAGCGTAGGGTAAGATGAAGGGGGAACGCAAACTAACATAATCTTCATGATCCAGGTAGCACTTCAAAGAACATTGACTCGATCACCATCATTGTCTTGATGTCTTGCCCCGAGAACTCCAACTAACATGACAATGAGAGGGGAAAGGAAAAATCTAGAGGGATCGATCTTATCGAAGGTCGAACAACTCATGATCAACTCACGGAGTGGGACATTGAAACATCTCTCGAGCTGAGACACAAAGCATTCGTCCAGAGGGATGGAGTGAAACACATGACAAAGGTTCACTAGGTAGGCAATAATTCCACACCTAAGAAGGCGGTGAACGGTTGTCAACGTAGCGAGGAGTTGAGTTGCCATGATACCATAACGATGCACCTTAGGGAAGGTGACTCGTAGAAATATCCCTTAAGTGGCAAAAAGAATTACCTTTGATTCAGAGATCATTGAAACTCTTCATACCAGCCTGAGGCAATTCAAAATTGATCGATTGAAGGAATTCGAAAGAATGTCATACCCAGTTTAGAACGGAAACTACGGTTATAGAACAACTCGGCAAAAAGGAAGGCACATTCCAATTGATACCGAGGATATAACCTATTGTCTGAGCATGCCCTCGGGAACTTGAGCATTTCCATATTCATCAAGGTTTTACCAATATCCGTGCCAAGGATCTTGGCAACACATCATACTACCATGATGAATAGCAATGGACGATGCAGATGCAAAGGAAGATAACATCTTCTCAGTTTTCACCTTAGCGAGGCCAAGGGGACAAAATCTGGATGATCGACCGAGAGACATTTAGCACTCCGCTTCTAATGTTCTCCTCGATGTGCTAGCGTATCCCATTCATAAGTATGGTTCGATATCTAGAACATCAAGTAAAAGGTCGGACTTTGGGAACACAAGAATCCATAAGGAACAACTTCTGGAGTAAATCCTACGAAATCCTTATGGGGAGGTGGCCAACTTTCTCAATCAAGATACTACAATAGTAGGTCTTCTGGCTGGGTGTGTTGGCCACGACATCCACTATACCGGTTACAGAGAGACCAATATTATAGCTCCTGGGAGACGTTCCAACCATCATATCTGCCTGAGATTCAGATCTGGTTGGTAATAGGATAATTCAGACTCATTAAGTCTAGAAAGAAAAATGAAAGTTTGCAACCGAAATGGACGAGATGACGTTGCGAGATTCTCGGGGGATGAACTACGATAGCAAGCTCCAAAACATGAGCTGGTTCTGCTACAACATGTGAACACGTTGTCAGAGACAAGCATGACCACATAGTAGTCTTATAATGAAACATTACCGAGTTCTGGTAGGGAACCATCATCGAGGATATCAGAGTCCTTGCATAAGTCATATGATTAGCTCTAATGAAGGAACTTCTTCCCCTTGAACAAATCAGTTAGTGGCTTGGTGTGCTAGGGATACATATGGAATGAAGGTTGCAAGTCTCCAAACCACAGAATACTTCGCACGTATGCATGACTGATTTGGGATGATTCCAAAGGAAGCAACATTGACTTCCTCGAATCCACGACGGCAACTTGCATCAAATGCACATGAACTGGAGGAAGTCACTTCTTACATCCGAACATATGCTTCATGAGCTAGCATGAAGAAATGCTTTCAAAAGTTTCCAACACCAGCTTAATGTTCAACAGAATTATGGAGAAGACAAGGATGTTGTCGATGGGCTCAACAACAATTCATCCAGGTTTCCATATAATTGGAGTTCCACAATTATGTGAACAAGGTGATAGCATTGGTCAGACCCAAAGAGTATAATGGTGTATGCTCGAGGAATCAACCACGAGTAAGACAACATTACGAATATCGTTGGTTCTGATTTGACTTGACAATAGCCCATGCTCAAATCAAAGATTGTTTAAGATAATAGATGCAACAACTGATCATAGGGACCAATCGATGAAGATATCATCTTTCTTCAACACACACACACACACACACACACACAAAGACATCCCTTTGGAATGAACTGAGTCGGACAAGCTTTCATCTTCCAACTCTCCAAGTTGTTGTTTAACTTAACCAACTAGCTCAGGGTATCTGACACAGATTCTTGGAGAAGGGGTGGTTTACAAGGAATCAACTTGATCATGAACTCAACATAGCGGTCAGGTGACGATCTGGTGATACTTCCGAGAAGATATTCGGAAAATCACGAACCACCGATATGTTACCAAGCTCGAGAACAATCTTGCTTTTCAGTCAAGACGATATGATCGAAAGAGCGAGGGATTGACACAATCCCAACTCATTGATCGAAAAGTGCACCGGGAATAAGGACTAGGAAGCACTACCAACCTTAGGATGGTGATTCAATAACCAACATGCTAAGGATGAAATTATTGTCCTTTAGCTACCGAGCAACAGAGTTGCTAGGGGTATTGATTTCACACATCACAATTCACTTGTCGGTATTCCGGTTGCGACAACACGGAAACAAAGAAATGAATAATGATGGCGAGAAGTATCACTGCGTCAAGAATTCACAAGAGCTGGTGCAATTCTCATGAAAATCATGGCATAAAGGGGGTAATACTCCAGGGTAGGACAGAACAAAAGCTAGGTTGGCATTTTGATCTGCGAGGTACAACTACTTGACCCAATCCTGGATATGGATGAGGTACTGGAGTTTGTTTCTCCTAGTCATTCCGAATAGAATGGCTTGACGGACCACAAGAGTAATATGCATTGATGAATGAATGCACGCATACTCTTGACTATCAATTGATAGACGAGGGTCGGAATACAATTAAAGAGGGACAACCCAAGAGAACATATGATTTTCTGAGTTGTGGATGCATGGACTAGCATGTCGAACGAGTTCAACATATTTCTTCCAGATAACCCTATTGGGGAACGTTGCAGAAAACAAAAAATTTCCTACTCGTTTCACCAAGATCATCTAGGAGTTCATCTAGCAACGAGCTATCGGATGCATCTACATACCTTTGTAGATCGCGCACGGAAGCGTTCAAAAGAACGGTGATGATGTAGTCGTACTCGACGTGATCCAAATCACCGATGACCAAGCGCCGAACGGACGGCACCTCCGCGTTCAACACACGTACGGGACGGGAGACGTCTCCTCCTTCTTGATCCAGCAAGGGGGGAGGAGAGGTTGATGAAGATCCAGCAGCACGACGGCGTGGTGGTGGATGCAGGGCGTCACAGAAGCAGGGCTTCGCCGAGACTACGAGAGAGAGACGTAACGGGGGGAGAGGGAGGCGCCAGGGGCTGGTCTGTTTCCCTCCTCTCCCCCCCACTATATATAGGGGTGCCATGGGGGGGCGCCGGCCCTAGTAGATGAGATCTACTAGGGGGGGCGGCGGCCAAGGGGAGGTTTCCCTCCCCCCCAAGGCACCTAGGGGTGCCTTCCACCACTAGGACTCCTCCTAGGTGGAAACCCTAGGCGCATGGGCCTATAGGGGCTGGTTCCCTTGGCCCATGAAGGCCAAGGCGCACCCCCTACAGCCCATGTGGCCCCCCGGGACAGGTGACCCTACCCGGTGGGCCCCCGGGACCCCTCCGGTGGTCCCGGTACAATACCGATAACCCCGAAACTTGTCCCGATGCCCGAAACTGCACTTCCTATATATAATTCTTTACCTCCGGACCATTCCGGAACTCCTCGTGACGTCCGGGATCTCATCCGGGACTCCGAACAACATTCGGGTTTCTGCATATACATATCTTCATAACCCTAGCGTCACCGAACCTTAAGTGTGTAGACCCTACGGGTTCGGGAGACAAGCAGACATGACCGAGACGACTCTCCGGTCAATAACCAACAGCGGGATCTGGATACCCATGTTGGCTCCCACATGCTCCACGATGATCTCATCGGATGAACCACGATGTCGAGGATTCAATCAACCCCGTACTCAATTCCCTTTGTCAATCGATATGTTACTTGCCCGAGATTCGATCGTCGGTATCCTAATACCTCGTTCAATCTCGTTACCGGCAAGTCACTTTACTCGTACCGTAATGCATGATCCCGTGACCAGACACTTGGTCACTCTGAGCTCATTATGATGATGCATTACCGAGTGGGCCCAGTGATACCTCTCCGTCATACGGAGTGACAAATCCCAGTCTTGATCCATGTCAACCCAACAGACACTTTCGGAGATACCCGTAGTCTACCTTTATAGTCACCCAGTTACGTTGTGACGTTTGGTATACCCAAAGCACTCCTACGGTATCCGGGAGTTACACGATCTCATGGTCTAAGGAAAAGATACTTTGACATTGGAAAACTCTAGCAAACGAACTATACGATCTTGTGCTATGTTTAGGATTGGGTCTTGTCCATCACATCATTCTCCCAATGATGTGATCCCGTTATCAATGACATCCAATGTCCATAGTCAGGAAACCATGACTATCTATTGATTAACGAGCTAGTCAACTAGAGGCTTACTAGGGACATGTTGGTGTCTGTTATTCACACATGTATTACGGTTTCCGGATAACACAATTATAGCATGAATAAAGACAATTATCATGAACAAGGAAATATAATAATAATGCTTTTATTATTGCCTCTAGGGCATATTTCCAACAAACCCATGCAGAAAGTTTGAACTGGCAGAGTCACAATATAGAGAGAAGAACTCATCAAGAGCACTCTGGTTGAGATCTTTTGGTTCAACGAGGAACTGCTGCCATAAGTAGTTCATGGTATTTGGAAGAACGATATACCACGAACCTCGAGGACTATCGCAAAGGTTACTAATATCCTAAAGGAACTAGCAAACACTATCAACATCAGGTAAGTAGGGTGAATCTCGGGTTCAAAACCCTAGGAATAGAATACCTACTAACTAAATTGCATCACGGGATGCTTCCAAGGAGGATGGCTAGAATGATCACACTGGGAACACAAAACCTGGCTAGATTACTAGGTGATACTCTAAACACCTAGGGTCATAATAATAACTCCGACATATATGTTAAGGCAACAGAGTACCTCAACTCACCGATTAGTGTGGTTAATCTGACCCAAAGGGACATCGGAACGGGAGGAAGGGATTTTGCAAATGCTTCAGACTATTTAGAAACCTGGGATGACTCGGACAGCATAACGGTTGTAAATGCTCAAAAAGATTGGAGACATGCTACAAAAATGGTGGCATAGCCACTCAGAAGCATAATATCAAGGTTTCGATATCAACAGTTAACATACGGAAGTAGTAGGAACTGAACCGAGGCTTAAGTCCAACAATTCTATAAGTCTATGGATTAGAAACACGTGATCCTAATAGAAAGAAGAGACAGCCTAGTTCCTTAACCCCGTAGGAAAGATAAGATGACTCAGATCAGAAGGGCATAAGGTATATGGAGTAAAAAGAGCCTTACGTTCCCAACCACAATCAATTCCCTTATATAACTAAAGCATTTCTAGACTCAACTTCGACCAGTTTGGCTTGGTAATCCTACAGGCAGTCAAGCTCTGATACCAAAGCTGTCAGGACCCCGACTCAATGCCACATCGATCTAGCATGTAACACCTGATATCACTTTGCGGCCTCACGCATGGTAGCCCCATGGGTGTCGCCTTACCTTTGCCCGGGACCGTTTGCGCCTTTTGGCACACGTATATGATAGTGTCGCTAGCATCCATATGATAAGGAGCCTGGGCTGACATGGCTAGTTGTAAACCCAAAGTGGCACAAACTTACAGGGACAGGCATCCATGACCCAGCAGCGAACGTGTCGGTCATCAGCGAGTGAATCCAGGCTGTAGCACTGGGCTAGCAGGACTCCGGTGAACTGGGCTGTAGCGGGCTAACAGGACTCCGGTATTCATCGCGTGACATTTCCCCGAAGGGACAGACACAGGAATGAAGAAGGACACATGACGGCCAGCCTAAGTGTTCCGGAGCAGTAGCAAGCTACCATGGCTCAGTGGAAGCACTAGGAGACATTTCCCGGTAAGAGAGGCTACTAAGGATAAACAACTAGATAGTCAGATCCCACACATACCAAGCATTTCAATAACATACACACAATATGCTCGATATATGCAAATACAACATGGCATCACAACATGACTCTACAACTCAAGTATTTTATTCAGTAGGCTCCGAGGAGCGAGATATTACAAACATGGGTCTCATGACCCAACACTCAGAGCATACAAGTCAAAGCACAAGCGGAAGCTTAACATGTCTGGGTATAGACATCTACAAATGAAAAAGGCTGAGAAGCCAGAATATCTAGTAGATCCTACCGAGGGCACAAGATCGTAGCTGAGGTAACAAGCTAAACGTCGAAGTCCACGCGGAACTACTAGTGAGACGGAAGTCTCTGCAAAAACGTAAAATTGGCAAACGTGAGTACAAATGTACCCAGCAAGACTTACATCAGAACTAACTACACATGCATCATTATCAACAAAGGGGATGGTGGGTTTTAACTGCAGCAAGCCAGCTTTGACTCGGTGGCTATCATGAACTACGACTGCAAGTAACTCTTTTGAGGTGGCGCACACGAGTCCACATATTCACCATATCAATACACCACTATGGATCCGCTCCCGTCTTCCTACGAGAACGCCATCCATAGCACTCACACTTATCTTGCGTATTTTAGAGTATCCACTTCAAGTTATCTATGAACTGTACAGGCAACCCAGAAGTCGTTTACCGCGGACACGGCTATTCGAATAGATCATATTAACCCTGCAGGGGTGTACTTCTTCACACACGCTCTCGCTACTTACCGCCATGTACACGTCATGTATCTCGGCAACCTTCAAGCGGAAGCCTGGCGAGGGAGTCAGCCACGACCTGACTAACCACACAAGTCTCTAGTCCAGGTTTATCGCCTATTCGGGTTCCATCCGCAAGGAGATCCGGCCGGGGTGTCGCTCACGGCCCCAAACGATGTGTGCAGGATTCCCAAGCCCACCTCGATGGGTGGATCTACGCTTGGTACACCGTGCCACGGTGCCTATTCTGTCCCAAGCCCACCTGTACCGGGTGCCACTTGGTAGACTACTAACACTACCTACAAACACCAGAAACTAGTTGCAACTCCTGGACAGAGATCAGGTTGATTAATAAGTCGAGGGAGTCAATTAAGGATCCCAATGTGTGGTAGTAGCTATTCATGGATCACAAACACAGAACTCAGTTCCTGAGGACGGCTGCAATGAGACAACCCACCATGTACTCCTACATGGCCTCTCACCGCTACCTTTACCAAATTGTGTTCACACACTTAGCTCTCAACAGTAGGACATGTTCACACACCTCCAATTCATCCCTGATGAATCAGACCTGACACAACTCTAAGCAATAGCAGGCATGACAAACAAGCATGAATGAGTAGGCACATCAGGGCTCAAACAACTCCTACTCATGCTAGTGGGTTTCATCTATTTACTGTGGCAATGACAGGTCATGCAGAGGATAAAGGGGTTCAACTAACGCAGCAAGTAACAGTTGTATCGTTGTTGTCCTAATGCAGTAAAATAGAGTAGGAGCGAGAAAGTGGGATTGTATCGGAATGAACAAGGGGTTTTTGCTTGCCTGGCACTTCTGAAGATAGCATTGAGTCTTCATCAGTGTCAACGATCACAATGTCGGTACAACGTCTACCGAGGGGGAACAACACCGACAAACAGAGAAGAAACACGATCAATGCAATGCACAAAATGATGCATGCTATGACATGGCAATATGAATGTATTTTGGGCTAATGCAAGCTAGAACAGATTGAGATGAGTCCATTTGAACCAAAGATTCAAATGCAAACCCATTTTAAGAGGTTATATTAGTGCATTAACTTGTTTCATCTAAACAGCAAGGCTAAATTGTTCTAACATGCATGAAACCAGTACAGATGGATAGATTGGATTTTTCTGATCATTTTTCATATATAATTTGTTTGATTTGGAGCTACGGTTGATTTTCTATGATTTTTAGAAGTTTTGGCTATTTTTTGGAATTTCCTGTATAAGAATAAATCCAGAAAATAATTAACTGCGTCAGCATGACGTCGGGGTGACGCCATCAGGTCAAAGGCGCCAGCACAGGTCAAACCTGACGGCTAGGGCCCACATGTCAGTGTAGCAACTAACTAACAGGGTTAGTTAGTGTTACGTTAGCACTAACCTAGGTTAATTAGGGCCTGGGCCCACTGGTCAGTAACTAACCTAACTAACCTAGATAGGATTAGCCATAACTAACTTAGTTAGCCGGGAGGGGCCCGCATGTCAATGAGAGAGAGGGGTCAAACCTCTGGTCAGCCGGGGTCAAACCTCGCTGGTCAACACGGTCAGCCCGCCGGTGTTTAGCCGCCTGCGACAACAGAGACGGCGGAGCGGCTCGGAAATGCTCTACAGGGCACCATTCGATGCGTGGGTTGCACCTATGGGTTCCTGGGAGTGAGGCGCATCCATTGGTGGCGGTGGTAGGAGCTGCGGTGGTCGGGACTGACGGCGGTGACCAAATCGGCGGCGACCGGAGTTCGGGTGCTCGCGGTTTTGGTGCTACGGCCTGCGGGAGTACCAGCCGTTTGCACCTACAGGGTCTACGAGAGCTCACGAGCCCAACGGAGGTACGCACGAGACCATTTGGTCACCGGAGCCTCATCAGCGACGAGTTCGTGTGGCGGCGCGGTTCGGTCTTCAAGGGGGTGATGGCTATAGCAAGAAATCGAGGCGGGGAAGAGGGGGATTCGGTGCGGAAGCTCACAGCGGTCATGCAGAGAAGCTCAGACGGCTCGGGGAGGCGTCAGGGACGGCGTACGGTCGCCGGCGATCTCGGTGTAGAGGCGGCGGGGTCGAGCTCGATGGCGAGGCTCCACTGCTTCTGGAGATGCGTGGCTCGTCGAGGAGGAAGAGGGGGGAACGAGGCGGAGCTTCTTGGCGCGTAGGCGAGGCGTGGGGTGGCCGGTGGCCGCGGTGCCAGCGAGCGCGGCGGCGATGGCGTTCGGTGGCTGCGTGCGAGAGAGACAAAGGAGGGGAGAGGAGGAGTGGACAGGCCAGAGGGGGTTAGGGGGGGGGTTGCGTGGCGTCTCTAGCCAGCCCCCAGCGTCGGCGGAAGCAGGAGGTGGCTCGGGCGCGTGCTAGCACGCGGCGGCCACGCGCCTCTCGTCCTTCTGGCGAGAGGTTGGTGGTGGCTGGCAGCAGTGGTGGGCTGGGCCAGCTCCTGGGCTGGCCAGCAATGGTGTTGGGCTGCTATAGGCAGGTGGGCTGCTCAGGTGAGGCCTGGTAAGCCCTCCCTCTCTTCTGTTTTCTAATTTGTTTTGTTTTCTAATTATTTGCCTCTGTTTTGAGCTTAGGAAAAATACCAAGGCATTTCCTAAAATCCTGAAAATATTCATGGACACTTGCTGAATTATTTCAGTGGCCCAAAAATAGTTCCAACATTATTTGAACATTTAAATTATTTATAGTATTTAAATGCCCAAAGTCAAATACAATAAGATTTAATTCAAATATGTGCATTTAAATGCCCACATGGCAGAGGTTTTCACCTTTAACAAAAATCATGAACTTTTCTAAAGGGCATTTGGGTTCATTGAAGATATTTTTTATTGAACCTAGTTGAATTCATTTGGTGCTAGGGTTTCAACAATCCCCATTTCAGGTTTAAATGAAATTTAAACATGATGCAGCAACCAAGCTAGTCCAAGTGCATAGCAAGGCTGGGGATGTGACACCAAATGAGAAAAAAGAGGCTATGCTTCGAATACGAGCAGGAAGCCGGACCAAAAGGGTTAATAGCTATGATTCGAATACGATCAGGAAGCCCCCAAGTGGTTTGTGGCATTGCGCCGATCACTAGGGTACCGACAGCTATGATTCGAATACGATCAGGAAGCCCCCTAGTGACCATGATATTTTGGCATTGTGCCGATCAAGAGGGTACCGCCAGCTATGTTCTCTTTGGTGAAGACACCTATGTTTGAACAGGAAGCCCCCAAGTGACCATAAGGTTTGGCATTGTGCCGATCAAGAGGGTACCTACAGCTATGTTCTCTTTGGTGAATACACCTATGTTGGAACAGGAAGCCCCCAAATGACCATGAGGTCTGGCTTTGCGCCAATCAAGAGGGTACCGACAGCTATGTTCTCTTTGGTGAATACACCTATGTTTGAATAGGAAGCCCCCAAATGACCATGATATTATGATGAAAAAGACTCGTTATTTGTGGAAACAAAACGACAGAGGCCCTGCTTTGTCAGGGATGCCGGCTTTATTATAAACATCATAATATATACATTGTCGAAGTATGTACATCATAAGAGTCGGTGTCTCAAGTGTAGTAAGGCCGAAGATGAGCAATATTCCACGGCCGGCGGGTTCCTCCTCCGACTGATGTGAGTCCTTGTGGTCTCGAACATCGATGAGATAATATGACCCATTGTTCAAATTCTTGCTGACCACAAAGGGTCCTTCCCAAGGTGGGGATAGCTTGTGCATATCAGCTTGATCCTGGATGAGCTGGAGCACCAAGTCACCTACTTGAAAGGCTCTGGTCTTAACCCGGCGGCTATGATAGCATCGTAGGTCTTGTTGGTAAATCACCGAACAAGCCGCTGCAAGGTCACGCTCCTCATCTAATAGGTCAAGTGCATCCTGACGTGCTCTTTCATTATCAGCCTCAACATAAGACGCCACACGGGGTGAGTCGTGACGGATGTCACTAGGGAGAACCGCCTCTGCTCCATAAACCATGAAGAAAGGCGTGTAACCCATAGACCTGTTGGGGGTAGTATTGATACTCCATAGCACTGAAGGTAACCCCTCCACCCAACAATCCGGTGTCCTATGCAAAGGAACCATAAGCCGGGGCTTGATGCCTCTCAAAATTTCTTGATTGGCTCTTTCAGCTTGACCATTGGATTGGGGATGAGCTACTGACGACACGTCAAGTCGAATATGCTCACGTTGACAAAACTCTTTCATAGCACCCTTGGACATATTAGTGCAATTATCAGTTATGATGTTGTGGGGAAAGCCAAAGCAAAAATCACCTTTTTGATGAATTGAACCGCCGTTGCCGCGTCACACTTACTGACCAGCTCTGCTTCGACCCACTTTGTGAATTTGTCAATCGCCACCAAAAGGTGGGTCTTTTTATCCTTGGACCTTTTAAAAGGCCCAACCATATCAAGCCCCCAGACTGCGAATGGACAAGTAATTGGAATCATCCTCAATTCTTGATTCGACACGTGAGCTCGCCATGAAAATTTCTGACAACCATCACATTTACTGACCAAATCTTCTGCATCAGCGTGAGCCGCCAGCCAATAAAATCCATGACGAAAAGCTTTAGCCACAAGAGACTTTGAACCGGCATGATGACCACAATCTTCTTCATGAATCACGCGAAGAATCTCATGGCCCTCCTCAGGAGAAACGCAACGCTGAAACGCCCCAGTAACACTGCGATGGTGTAACTCGCCATTAGCAATGGTCATTGACTTAGATCGCCGGGTTATTTGTCTGGCAAAGTTTCATCCTCAAGTAACTCGCCCCGGGTCATGTAAGCCAAATATGGGACTGTCCAATCTGGAATAGCATGAAGAGCCGCCACCAATTGTGCTTCCAGGTCAGGAATAGCCAGATCTTCCTGTGTAAGCAACTTGACAGAAGGATTATGCAGAATTTCCAAGAAAGTGTTAGGTGGGACCGGCTTATGCTGAGACCCCAACTGGCTTAAGGCATCAGCTGCCTCGTTTTTTCTGCTATCAATGTGTTCCACTTGATAACCCTTGAAGTGTCCAGCAATAGCGTCAACTTTGCGGCGATAAGCCGCCATGAGTGGATCTTATAATCCCATGTGCCTGAAACTTGGTGAGCCACCAAGTCTGAGTCGCCGAAACATCTCACCCGGCTTAAGTTCATCTCCTTAGCCATCCGAAGACCATGGAGTAAGGCTTCTAACTCACCTGCATTGTTAGTACAGGGAAACATCAACCATAGAACATAACAAAACTTATCACCTCGAGGGGAAGTTAAGAGAACTCCAGCTCCCGAGCCCTCCAATTATCTGGACCCATCAAAGTGAATAGTCCAAGATGTGTTATCTGGCTTTTCTTCAGGCATCTGCAGTTTTGTCCAGTCATTGATAAAATCCACAAGTGCTTGAGACCTGATGGCAGTGCGTATATTTCAAACCATGAGGCCCAAGCTCAATGGCCCACTTGGCTACCCGCCCTATGGCTTCTCTGTTTTGAATAATATCCCCTAAGGGAGTAGAACTGACCACAGTGATGGGATGACCCAGAAAATATGGCTTAAGCTTCCGGCTGGCCATGAACACCCCATAAACGAGCTTCTGCCAGTGTGGTTATCTCTGCTTAGACTCAATAAGCACTTCACTGATATAGTAAACCGGCCGTTGAAGCGGATATTCCTTGCCTGCTTCCTTCCGTTCTACCACAATAGCTACAGTGACAGCCAGGGCGTTAGTAGCCACATATAATAGCAATGGATCCTTATCAATAGGAGCAGCAAGGACTGGCAGCTCAGCTAGCTGTTTCTTCAAAGCTTCAAACGCGTCATTAGCAGCATCACTCTAGAGGAAGTTATCTGTTTTCTTCATCATCTGGTACAATGGTATGGCCTTCTCACCCAATCGGCTTATGAACCGGCTTAAGTCAGCAATACAACCCGCCAGACGCTGAACATCATTAATACACGCCGGCTTTTCCAGGAAGGTAATGGCCTTGATCTTCTTCGGGTTAGCCTCATTGCCTTTGTTAGAAACCAGAAAACCCAAAAGCTTGCCTGCTGGCACACCAAAAACGCACTTGGCCGGGTTAAGCATCATCTTGTAGACCCGGAGATTGTTGAAGGTCTCCTTCAAATCATCTATCAAAATTTCCTTCTCTTTGGATTTCACCACAATATCATCCACATAAGCATGAACATTGGGCCCAATCTGACTGTGGAGACAGTTCTGCACACACACCGCTGGTAAGTCGCCTAGGCACTCTTAAGCCCAAAGGGCATAGACACATAACAGAAGGCTCCAAAAGGAGTAATGAAGTTGTCTTTTCCTGGTCCTTAACTGCCATCTTGATCTGATGATAACCAGAATAAGCATCCAAAAAACTCAAACGTTCACAACCCGCCGTAGCATCAATGATTTGACCAATACAAGGGAGAGCAAAAGGATCAGCCGGACAAGCCTTGTTTAAGCCCGTGTAGTCCACACACATACGCCAAGTGTCGTTCTTCTTAAGCACCAGCACCGGATTAGCCAACCACTCAGGATGAAAGACTTCAACAATGAACCCAGCGGCCAAGAGCCGGGCCACTTCTTCATTGATGGCCTTACGCCTCTCCTCATTGAAGCGACGAAGGAATTGCTTGACCGGCTTAAATTTCGGATCAATATTAAGAGTGTGCTCAGCGAGGTCCCTCGGTACACTCGGCATGTCAGAAGGCTTCCATGCAAAGATGTCCCGGTTCTCACAGATGAATTCGATGAGCGCGCTTTCCTGTTTTGGATCGAGGTTAGCACTGATACTGAACTGCTTGGATGAGTCGCCAGGAACAAAGTCAACCAGCTTAGTGTCATCGGCCGACTTAAACTTCAGCATCGGATCATGCTCTGTAGTAGGCTTTTTCAGAGATGTCATATCAGCCGGGTCAACATTATCTTTATAGAACTTCAACTCCTCTGTTGCACAGACAGACTCAGCGTAAGCAACATCACCCTCTTCACACTCCAAAGCTATTTTCCAACTCCCATGCACTGTAATGGTCCCTTTGTAACCCGGCATCTTGAGCTGCAAATAAACATAACAAGGTCGTGCCATGAACTTAGCATAAGCCGGCCGTCCAAACAGAGCGTGGTACGGGCTTCTGATCTTGACCACTTCAAAGGTTAACTTCTCGGCCCTGGAATCGTGCTCATCTCCAAAGGCCACTTCCAGCTCAATCTTGCCTATAGGGTATGCCGACTTACCAGGCACCACTCCATGGAAAACAGTATTGGACGTCTTAAGATTTTTATCAGTTAATCCCATGCGACGAAAAGTATCATAGTAAAGGATATTAATGCTACTACTTCCATCCATGAGTACCTTAGTGAATTTGTATCCACCAACCTGAGGTGCCTCAACCAAAGCCAAGTGACCTGGATTATCAACCCGGGGCGGGTGATCCTCCCGGCTCCACATAATGGGTTGCTCAGACCATCGCAAATAGTGGGGAATTGCCGGCTCAACGGTGTTTACAACCCTCTTATGGAGCTTCTGGTCCCGCTTGCATATACTTGTGGTGAAAACGTGGTACTGCCCGCTATTCAACTGCTTCGGATGACTTTGATATCCAGACTGTTGCTGCTGTTGACTCCCTTAACCGGATTGTTGATTGTACCCACCTTGATTACCTTGATTATAACCACCCTAATTACTTTGATTATAACCACCCTGATTTCCTTGATGGTGTTGGTGGCCCTGGAAGCCGGAATTAGAACTGCCACCTCCGTATCCTGGGCCATGAGAACCGCCGCCACCAGAACCTGAGTCGCCGCCCGGCCCATGGTTGATCTGAAACAAATTAGAATTTTTGAAAGCCCTCAT
Organism: Triticum timopheevii; assembly: GCA_963921465.1. NCBI lineage: Eukaryota > Viridiplantae > Streptophyta > Magnoliopsida > Poales > Poaceae > Triticum > Triticum timopheevii. The sequence goes on from OY997270.1 coordinate 120,020,998, forward strand.
AATTGAACAATCTTTCCAAAGGTGAGTAGCTGGCTTCTGCATGCCATGCTTTGGACAGGGCTCATTCAGCAGCTGCTCAAGATTGGGACCTGATCCACCGGTCCGAGGAGGCGGCCTCCCCTTACGACGCTAATTATTGCTTTGCGTATTGGTGTTAGCCACAAACTCCGAGTTACCATCAGCCTTGCGCTTACCGTTGCCCCCCTGATTCGCCGGGTTATGTTGCGGACCCTTCGCGTTGCCACTCTTCTTTCCCTTTCCCGGCTTGTCATCATCAGACTCAGGGTCCTTGGTACCATCAGAGTAGGCATATTTAATTAGAGCCGCCATCAGTTGCCCCATATCATTGCAATCACGCTTGAGCCGCCCCAACTTCTGCTTAAGAGGCAAAAAACGACAATTTTTCTCCAACATTAGGACTGCAGAGCTGACATTCATGTTATCGGATGAGTGTATGATAGCTTTGACCCGGTGCACCCAATGGGTCATTGATTCACCCTCCTCTTGGGCGCAAGCAGCTAAATCCACAATCGACATGGGCTGTTTATAAGTGTCTTTAAAGTTCTGGATAAACCGGGCCTTTATATCAGCACATGACCCGATCGAATTAGCTGGTAGCCCTTTTAACCAAGTACGGGTCGTCCCATCCAGCATCATGGTGAAGTATTTAGCACACGCGGCATCACTGACCTCCAACAGTTCCATGGCCATCTCATAACTCTCAATCCACGCCTCAGGGGGTAAGTCGGCTGTGTAGTTAGGCACCTTACGAGGTCCTTTGAAATCTTTGGGCAAACGCTCATTACGCAGAGCCGACACCAAATAGGGTACACCTGTAATTCTAGAGGTCATGCTTGCCTCTACCGAAGTCGTTGGATAAACCGTAAGAGGCTGGTGAGCCACCCGCTGAGCCGCCTGCTCAGCCTCTTGACGCACTCTGTCCTGATCGACCAAGTCATGAGCTCCATCACGCGCCGGGTCATGCCCACGTGGCTGGTTACAGCGATGGGCATTGCTTGAAACGGCTGGTGAGTCCATGTGCCTGCTATAACTCCGTCTTGGGCAAAGGGTCGAGTGAATCCTATCTCGACTGTAAGAATATGCCTCCTGCTGCACCAATGCTGTTTGAAGAAGTTCTCTAGCCCTTCGTGTTTCAACCGCCACTGGAGAGTCACCATCCACTGGGACAACCACCAATCGTGTCGCTGCAGCGATCATGTAATCCAAAGGGTTGGAATAATGACCCGATGGTGTTGGTACATGCTGGGGCGCAGCGCTATTCAGACGAGGAGGTTCCGTAATGCGTGGTTGAACCGGTGTTCCAACCCTAGGTGCTGGAACCCGGTTTATCTCCGGCGGGTTACTGGTCCCCGCTCCAGGCGTGCAAAAGAGGTTTCTCGCCTCGTAAACCGGACGTAGACGAGACTTGTGCCTCCTCCTCATGATTTCATTTGAAGCATTTTGATCCATCGTAAGCCGGAAAGCCTCTGACTGAATTCGCTGGGCCTGAGCATCCAGGGCAGCCCATTCCGCGGCCATCCTGACATCCTCTGCCGCCAGGTTTTCCTTGGCTTGTGCTACCTCATCACGTAGTTTTGCAATTTCTGTGCTATGCTGAGCTTGATTTGCCAGGTTAACTTATGATGTTAACAAGTATGTGAGCTTATCCAGCAACTTCGTCAACACCTGAGCTGGTGGGCGCACACGGCGTCCTGCCCCGGCTGCCGTCACCGCTGCTGACCCGGAAGTCATTGCTGCCGCAGTTGAAGAATTCCGTCAACACCTGAGCTTATCCAGCAACTCCGTCAACACCTGAGCCGGTGGGCGCACACGGCGTCCTGCCCCGGCTGCCGTCACCGCTGCTGACCCGGAAGTCATTGCTGCCGCGGTTGAAGAATTCTGCCCAGGCTGCGTACCAGCCATGAAGATTGCAACCCTGTTCGATGGCTCATAGGGGTCCGGAATACTGTCGCCATCGAAATAGCCCCAAGCCCGCCGTCTTGCAATTGATACAATGAAGTAGTCTCGCCTGTGGATGACTCACCATCAGAATAGATGGCCGTCTCACCGCCAGACATTGGCCCTTCATCAAATTCCGCTCCATGGATGAATCCCACAAAGGCACGCTTCACGGCGAGCTGAGCTCGGGCGGGTCTCGCAGGCTGAGCCATCTCGATGATGTCGGTGCAGATGTCAGGCTTAGGACCCGGCTCGCCGATCTTGCTGATGAAGACGTGAATTCCGCCGAAGGGGACCCGGTACACGTACTCAATTGAGCCGGCCTCGGGGCCCCAGCCTGCATCGTCGATGTAGAGCTTGCCGCGACGACTCTTGGTCATCCGGCCCAGAGCGTATCCCTTGAGGCCTTCGAAGTTGCCCTTTAAGAACTCTAAATCACCATGCGCTGGCTCCATGGTGGGCGCCAACTGTCGTGGAATAGTCACAACAGATGTCCTAGCGAAAGGACTTAGTCATGGAGCCATTGCAACTGGGTTAGCTAAAAGGGGTTAAATGGGACAAAAGACACGTGAGTTTATACTGGTTCGGCCCCTTGCGGTGAAGGTAAAGGCCTAATCCAGTTTGAGGTGGTATTGCTTATGTCTCGATTACCAGGGAGTGAATCCGCCGACCTAGCTTTCGATCTGTTGTTTCTTGCCCTGAACCGCCATCGGGTCGTCCCTTTATATACACAGGTTGATGCCAAGCGGCTAACAGAGTCCCGGCCGGCTCATAGACAATGTGTCCGGCTCGGTGACTATCTATACATGCCTTATAATACAAGTCTTACACATATGTCGGTTTACTCCTACGGGCCTTAAGTCGCCCTTGGGCCTTGGGCGCTTGCCTGTGAACCGCCATCTTCAATATCCTCGTGGGCTTCATATTATGAGTCGCCATAGGTATAACTCGGCCCCTCTTGGGCGGGTCATACCTAATAGTTATACCCACAAAACCTGCGGAGATAGTTGCATCACCACCGTCACCATGCCGTCGTGTCGTCGGAACTCATCTACTACTTCGCCCGTCTTGCTGGATCAAGAACGCGAGGACGTCATCAAGCTGAACGTGTGCTGAACGCGAAGGTGCCGTACGTTCGGTACTTGATCGGGTGGATCGTGAAGGTGTACAAATATATCAAGCGCGCTGATAAATGCTTCCACTAAACGGTCTACGAGGGTACGTAGACATACTCTCACCTCTCGTAGCTATGCATCCCCTTGGATAGATTTTGCTTGTGCATAGAATTTCTTTTGTTTTCCATGCAACGTTTCCCAACAGTGGTATCAGAGCCAGGTCTATGCGTAGATGATATGCACGAGTAGAACACAAAGAAGTTGTGGCGGTGATGGTCATACTGCTTACCACCAGTGTCTTATTTTGATTCGGCGATATTGTGGGATGAAGCGGCCCGGACCAATCTTACATGTCTGCTCACATGAGACCGGTTCCACCGACTAACATGCAGCTTGTTTTGCATAAAGGTGGCCGGCGGGTGTCTGTTTCTCCTACTTTAGTTGAATCGAATTTGACTACAACCGGTCCTTGAAGAAGGTTAAAATAGCAAACTTGATAAATCACCGTTGTGGTTTTGCGCAGGTAAAAACAATTCTTGCTAGTTGCCCGTAGCAGCGACGCAAAACTTGCAACAACAAAGTAGATGATGTCTAACTTGTTTTTGCAGGGTATGTTGTGATGTGATATGGTTAAGACGTGATGTGATATACGTCCAGTGTTCCGAGGCCATGTCTGTACATGCTAGGCTCGTCAAGTTTAACCCAAGTATTCCGCGTGTGTCAATCTGGCTTACACCCATTGTATGTGAACATAGAGTATCACACCTGATTATCACATGGTGTCTCGAAACGACGGACTTTTGCAATGGTGCATACTCGGGGAGAACACTTATATCTTGAAATATTGTGAAGGGATCATCTTATAAAGCCACTGCCACACTAAGCAAAATAAGATGCATAAAAGATAAACATCTCATGCAATCGAAATATGTGACATGATGTGGCCATCATCTTGTGCTTTTGATCTCCATCTCCAAAGCATCATCATGATCTCCATCGTCACCGTCTCGACACCTTGATCTCCATCGTTGCGTCGTGGTCGTCTCGCCAACTATTGCTAACTCATAGCGATAAAGTAAAGCAACTACATGGTGTTTGCATTTCATACAATAAAGAGACAACCCTAAGGCTCCTCCGGTTGCCTGATATCTTACAAAACATGATCATCTCATACAATAACGTATATCACATCATGTATTGACCATATCACATCACAACATACCCTGCAAAAACAAGTTAGACGTCCTCTACTTTGTTGTTGCAAGTTTTACGTGGCTGCTACAGGTTTCTAGCAAGAACCGTTCTTACCTACAGCAAAAACCACAACGGTGAATTACCAAGTTTGTTGTTTTAACCTTCTTCAAGGACCGGACACAGTCAAATTCGATTCAACTAAAGTAGGAGAAACAGACACCCGATAACCACCTTTATGCAAAACTAGTTGCATGTCAGCCGGTGGAATCGGTCTCATGTACGTGGACATGTAAGGTTGGTCCAGGCCGCTTCATCCCACAATGCCGCCGAATCAAAATAAGACGTTGGTGGTAAGCAATATGAACATCACTGCCCACAACTTCTTTGTGTTCTACTCGTGCATATCATCTACGCACAGACCTGGCTCGGATGCCACTGTTGGGGAACGTTGCATGGAAAACAAAAAAAATCTACGCAAATGCAATGATCTATCCATGGAGATGCATAGCAATGAGGGGGGAGTGTGTCTATGTACCCTCGTAGACCATAAGCGGAAGCGTTTCACAACGCGGTAGATGTAGTCAAACTTCTTTGTGCTTCAACCGATCAAGTACTGAACACACGGCACCTCCGTGTTCTGCACACGTTCAGCTCAGTGACGTCCCTCGCCTTCTTGATCCAGCAAGAGGTTGAGGTAGTAGTTGAGTTCCGTTAGCACGACGGCGTGGTGACGGTGATGGTGAAGTGATCTCCGCAGGGCTTCGCCTAAGCACTACGAAAATATGACCAGGGGTGTAAACGGTGGAGGGGGCGCCGCACACGGCTAACAATTGATCTAGGGGGTGTGCTAGGCGCCCCCCTCCCACATATATATAGGTGGGAGGGAGGGAGGAGCATCCATAGGGGGTGCCAAAGTAGGAGAATTCTACTTGGAGTCCCTCCCAGGCCGCCCCCTGCCATATATAACCGAGGGGGAAGGTAAGAGGGGGGAGAGGGAAGGAAGGGGGAATCCCATTCCACTCTTTCCTTTCCCTTCCCCTCTTTCCTTATCCTCCTAGGCCGGCCCATATGGGAGGTGCACCAGCCCCTTCTGGCTGGTGTGTTTCCCCTCTTGGCCTATAAGGCCCATATCTTTTGCCGGGGGTGCCTGAAACCCATTCCGGTGACCCGATAAGTACCCGATAACCCCCGAAACACTTCCTGTGTCCGAGTACCATCATCCTATATATCAATCTTTACCTCTCGACCATTTCGAGACTCCTCATCATGTTCGTGATCTCATCCGGAACTCCGGACAACATTCGGTCACCAAATCACATAACTCATATAATACTATATCGTCATCGAGCGTCAAGCGTGCGGACCCTACGGGTTTCAAGAACTATTTAGACATGACCGAGACACCTATCCGGACAATAACCAATAGTGGAACCTGGATGCACATATTGGTTCCTACATATTCTACGAAGATCTTTATCAGTCGAACCGTTATGACAACATACGTAATTCCCTTTGTCCATCGGTATGTTACTTGCCTGAGATTCAATCGTCGGTATCTTTATACCTAGTTCAATCTCGCTACTGAGAAGTCTCTTTACTCGTTCCATAATATATCACCTTGTGACTAACTCCTTAGTCATTTTCTTGCAAGCTTATGATGTGTATTATCGAGAGGGCCCAGAGATACCTCTCTGATACTCGGAGTGACAAATCCTAATCTTGATCTATGCCAACTCAAAAAACACCTTTGGAGGTACCTGTAGAACATCTTTATGATCACCCAGTTACGTTGTGATGTTTTATAGCACACAAGGTATTCCTCCGATATCCGGGAGTTGCATAGTCTAATAGTCGAAGGCATATGTATTTGACATGAAGAAAGCAATAGCAATAAACTGAACAATCATTATGCTAAGCTAACGGATGGGTCTTGTCCATCACATCATTCTCCTAATGATGTGATCCCGTTATCAAATGACAACACATGTCTATGGTTAGGAAACCTTAACCATCTTTTATCAATGAGCTAGTCTAGTAGAGGCTTACTATGGACACAGTATTTGTTTATGTATTCACACATGTATTTAGGTTTCCGATCAATACAATTATAGCATGGATAATAAACATTTATCATGAATAAGGAAATATAACTTAACAACTTTATTATTGCCTCTAGGGCATATTTCCTTCAGTGTGCCTTTCCATGAGTTTGGCAAGGGGGTACAATAGTGATCCAGGAGTGGATCACTGGACAACGGTCAAAATTATCCTTAGTTACCTAAGAGGACTAAGGAAATGATTCTCAGTTATGGAGGTGATAAAGAGTTCATCATAAAGGGTTACGTCTATGCAAGCTTTGACACCGATTCGGATGACTCTGAGTCTCAATCTGGATACGTATTTTAAGTGGGAGCAATTAGCTAGAGTAGATCCATGCAGAGCATTGTAGACATAGAAATTTCCAACAACGTATGGATCTGAATATGGCAGACCCGTTGACTAAACCTCTCTCACAAGCAAAACATGATCACACCTTAGTACTCTTTGGGTATTAATCACATGGCGATGTGAACTAGATTATTGACTCTAGTAAAACTCTTTGGGTATTACTCACATGGTGATGTGAACTATGGGTGTTAATCACATGGCAATGTGAACTAGATTATTGACTCTAGTGCAAGTGGGAGACTGATGGAAATATGCCCTAGAGGCAATAATAAAAGATATTTTATTTCCTTATTCACGATAAAGGTTTATTAATCATGCTAGAATTGTATTGACCAAAAACTTAAATACATGTGTGGATACATAAACAAATACCATGTCCCTAGTAAGCCTCTACTAGACTAGCTCATTGATCAAAAGATGGTTAAGCTTTCCTAACCATAGACATGAGTTTTCATTTGATAACGGGATCCAGTCATTAGGAGAATGATGTGATGGACAAGACCCATCCGTTAGCTTAGCATATGATCATTCAGTTTATTGCTACTGCTTTCTAAATGTCAAATACACGTTCCTTCGACCATGAGATCATGCAACTCCCAGATACCGGAGGAATGCCTTGTGTGCTATCAAACGTCACAACGTAACTGGGTGATCCTAAATATGCTCTACATGTATCTCTGAAGGTGTTTGTTGAGTTGGCGTGAATCGAGATTGGGATTTGTCACTCTGTGTATCGGAGAGGTATCTCTGGGCCCTCTCGGTAATACACATCATAAGAAGCTTGCAAGCAAAGTGACTAAGGATTTAGTAACGAGATGATGTATTACAGAATGAGTAAAGAGACTTGCCGGTAATGAGAGTGAACTAGGTATGGAGATACCGATGATCGGATCTCGGGAAAGTAACATACCGACAGACAAAGGGAATTACGTATGTTGTTATTAAGGTTCGACCGATTGATACGTCCATTTTGCATCATGCTTTTATATTGATATTTATTGCATTATGGGCTGTTACTAGACGTTATGTCACAATACTTATGCCTATTCTCTGTTATTTTACAAGGTTTACATGAAGAGGGAGAATGCCGGTAGCTGGAATTCTGGGCTGGAAAAGGAGCAAATATTAGAGACCTATTCTGCACAACTCCAGAAGTCCTGAAACTCCATGGAAATTATTTTTGGAATAATAAAAAATACTGAGTGAAGAAAATACTAGAGGGGGGCCACCCACCATCCACGAGGGTGGGGGGCGCGCCCTACCCCCCTGGGCGCGTCCCCCTGCCACGTGGGCCCTCTGGCAGGCCTCTGGTGCCCATCTTCTGCTATATGAAGTCTTTTACCCTGGAAAAATGATAAGCAAGCTTTCGGGACGAAACACCGCCGCCACGAGGCGAACCTTGGCGGAACCAACCTAGGGCTCCGGCGGAGCTGTTCTACCGAGGAAACATCCTTCCGGGAGGGGGAAATCATCACCATCGTCATCACCATCGATCCTCTCATCGGGAGGGAGTCAGTATCCTTCAACATCTTCACCAGCACCATCTCCTCTCTAACCCTAGCTCATCTCTTGTATCCAATCTTTGTTCCAAAACCTCAGATTGGTACCCGTGGGTCGCTAATAGTGTTGATTACTCCTTGTAGTTGATGCTAGTTTGTTTATTCGGTGGAAGATCATATGTTCAAATCCTTTATGCACATTAATACCCCTCTGATTATGAACATGAATATGATTTGTGAGTAGTTACGTTTGTTTCTGAGGATATGGGAGAAGTCTTGCTATGAGTAGTCATGTGAATTTGGTATTCGTTCGATATTTTGATGAGATGTATGTTGTCTCTCCTCTAGTGGTGTTATGTGAACGTCGACTACATGACACTTGACCATTGTTTGGGACTAGAGGAAGGCATTAGGAAGTAATAAGTAGATGATGGGTTGCTAGAGTGACAGAGCTTAAACCCTAGTTTATGCGTTGCTTCGTAAGGGGCTGATTTGGATCCATATGTTTCATGCTATGGTTAGGTTTACCTTAATACTTATTTTGTAGTTGAGATGCTTGCAATAGGGTTTAATCATAAGTGGGATGCTTATCCAAGAAAGGGTAGTACCCAAGCACCGGTCCACACACATATCAAATTATCAAAGTAACGAACGCGAATCATATGAGCGTGATGAAAGCTAGCTTGACGATAATTCCCATGTGTCCTCGGGAGCGTTTTCCTTCATATAAGAATTTTTCCAGGCTTGTCCTTTTCTACAAAAATGATTGGGCCACCTTGTTGCACCTTATTTACTTTTATTACTTGTTACCCATTACAAATTACCTTATCACAAAACTATCTGTTACCGATAATTTCAGTGCTTGCAAAAAATACCTTACTGAAAACCGCTTGTCATTTCCTTCTGCTCCTCGTTGTGTTTGACACTCTTACTTATCGAAAGGACTACGATAGATACCCTACACTTGTGGGTCATCCAGACTCTTTTCTGGCGATGTTGCCGGGGAGTGAAGGGCCTTTGTTAAGTGGAACTTGGTAAGGAAAAATTTATATAGTGTGCTGAAATTTACTGTCACTTGTTACTATGAAACATAATCCTTTGAGGGGTTTGTTCGAGGTATCTTCACCCCGACCAGTAGAGCAAAGAGTTTCTCCTCGACGTACTAAACCTACTGAAAATGTTTACTTTGAAATTCCTTCGGGTATGGTAGAGAAACTGCTAGCTAATCCTTTTACAGGAGATGGAACATTGCATCCCGGTTTGCACCTAATCTATGTGGATGAAGTTTGTGGATTATTTAAGCTTGCAGGTATGCCCGAGGATGTTATCAAGAAGAAGGTCTTCCCTTTATTTTCAAGGGAAAGTCATTGACATGGTTTAGGCTATGTGATGATATGGGATCATGGAACTACAACCGATTGAAATTGGAATTTCATCAGAAGTTTTATCCTATGCATCTTGTTCACCGTGATCGTAATTATATATATAATTTTTGGCCTTGCAAAGGAGAAAGCATCGCTCAACTTGGGGGAGGATTAAGTCAATGTTATATTTATGCCCCAATCATGGGCTCTCAAGAGAAATTATTATTCAAAAATTTTATGATCGGCTTCCTCTCAACAATCAGGAAGGGGAGCCTTGGCGCAGTGGTAAAGCTGCTGCCTTGTGACCATGAGGTCATGGGTTCAAGTCCTGGAAACAGCCTCTTACAGAAATGTAGGGAAAGGCTGCGTACTATAGACCCAAAGTGGTCGGACCCTTCCCTGGACCCTGCGCAAGCGGGAGCTACATGCACCAGGTTGCCCTTCCTCTCAACAATCACTCCATGCTCGATACTTCGTGTACTGGTTCTTTTATGATGATTACTATTGAATTCAGATGGGATTTATTGGAAAGAATTAAACGCAACTCTGAAGATTGGGATCTCGACGAATGTAAGGAGTCAGGTATGACACCTAAGTTTGATTGTGTTAAATCTTTTATGGATACCGATGCTTTTCGTGAATTTAGCACTAAATATGGACTTGACTCTAAGATAGTAGCTTCTCCCTGTGAATCATTTGCTACTCATGTTGTCCTTCCTAAGGAGAAGTGGTTTAAATATAATCCTCCCATTTAAGTAAAAGTAGTTGCACCTATTAAAGTTGAAGAAAAGACTATCACTTATAATGATCCTATTGTTCCTACTACCTATATTGAGAAACCACCTTTCCTTGTTAGGATAAAGGGTGATGCTAAAGCTTCAACTGTGGTTCGTAAGAGTAATACTAGAACACCTAGACCACCCGAGCAAATTAAAGTTGAACCTAGTATTGCTATGGTTAAAGATCTCTTGGCTGATAATATTGATGGGCATGTTATTTACTTCTGCGATGAAGCTGCTAGAATTGCTAGACCCGATACTAAAAATAAACATAGACCTATTGTTGGCATGCCTGTTATTTCTGTTAAAATAGGAGATCATTGTTATCATGGCTTATGTGATATGGGTGCTAGTGCTAGTACAATACCTCATTCCTTATACAGAGAAATTATGCATGATATTGCACCTGCTGAGGTAGAGGAAATCGATGTTACAATTAAGCTTGCCAATAGATATACTATTTCACCAGTTGCGATTGTTAGAGATGTTGAAGTCTTGTGTGGGAAAGTTAAATATCCTGCTGATTTTCTCATTCTTGGTTCCCCATAAGATGACTTTTGTCCCATTATATTTGGTAGACCCTTCTTGAATATTGTTAATGCTAAGATAGACTGCAAAAAGGATGTTGTTACGATTGGTTTAGGGGATATGTCTCATGACTTTAATTTTGCTAAATTTCATAGACAACCCCATGATAAAGATTTGCCTAGTAAGGATGAAATTATTGGTCTTTCTTCTATTGCCGTGCCTCCTAATGATCCTTTAGAACAATATTTGCTAGACCATGAAAATGATATGTTTATGAATGAAAGAAGGGAGATAGATGAAGTATTCTTTAAACAGGGGCCTATTTTGAAACACAACTTGCCTGTTGAAATTCTAGGGGATCCTCCACCACCCAAGGGTGATCCCGTGTATGAGCTTAAAACACTACCTAATACTCTTAAATATGCTTATCTCGATGAAAATAAGATATATCCTATTATTATTAGTGCTAACCTTTTAGAGCAGGAAGAGGAGAAATTATTGAAAACTCTGAAGAAGCACCGTGCTGCTATTGGATATACTCTTGATGATCTTAAGGGAATTAGTCCCACTCTATGCCAACACAAAATAAAATTGGATAAAGACGCCAAACCAGTTGTTGATCACCAACGACGGTTAAATCCTAAGATGAAAGAAGTGGTAAGAAAAGAAATACTAAAGCTCCTAGAGGCAGGTATAATTTATCCCATTGCTGATAGTCAGTGGGTAAGTCTTGTCCATTGTGTCCCCAAGAAGGGAGGTATTACTGTCGTTCCTCATGATAAAGATGAATTGATCCAGCGAAGAATTGTTATAGGTTATAGGATGCTAATTGATCTCCACAAATTAAATAAAGCTACTAAAAAGGATCATTACTCTTTGCCTTTTATTGATCAAATGCTAGAAAGATTATCCAAACATACACATTTTTGCTTTCTAGATGGTTACTATGGCTTCTCTCAAATACCTGTGTCAAAAGAGGATCAAGAAAAGACCACTTTTACTTGCCCTTTTGGTATTTTTGCTTATAGATGTATGCCTTTTGGTTTATGTAATGCACCTCATACCTTTCAAAGATGCATGATGGCTATATGCTCTGACTTTTGTGAAAAGATTGTTGAGGTTTTCATGGATGATTTCTTCGTTTATGGATCTTCTTTTGATGATTGCTTGAGCAACCTTCATCGAGTTTTGCAGAAATGCGAAGAAACTAATCTTGTCTTGAATTGGGAGAAGTGACACTTTATGGTTAATGAAGGTATTGTCTTGGGGCATAAAATTTCTGAAGGAGGTATTGAGGTTGATAAAGCTAAAGTTGACGGTATTGAAAAGATGCCATGTCCTAAGGACATTAAAGGTATAAGAAGTTTCCTTGGTCATGTCGGTTTTTATAGGAGGTTCATTAAGGACTTCTCCAAAATTTCTAGGCCTCTGACTAATCTCTTACAAAAAGATATTCCTTTTGTCTTCGATGATGATTGTGTAGAAGCATTTGAAATACTTAAGAAAGCTTTGATTTCTGCACCTATTGTTCAGCCACCTGACTGGAATTTACCCTTTGAAATTATGTGCGATGCTAGTGATTATGCCATAGGTGCCGTTCTAGGACAAAGAGTTGATAAGAAACTAAATGTTATTCAATATGCTAGTAAAACTCTAGACAGTGACCAGAGAAATTATGCTACTACTGAAAAAGAATTTTAGCGGTTGTATTTGCTTGTGATAAGTTCAGACCTTATATCGTTGACTCTAAAGTAACTGTTCACACTGATCATGTGGCTATTAAATATCTTATGGAAAAGAAAGATGCTAAACATAGACTTATTAGATGGGTTCTCCTACTAAAAGAATTTGATTTGCATATTATTGATACAAAGGGAGCTGAGAACCCCGTTGTAGATAACTTGTCTAGGTTAGAGAATGTTCTTGATGACCCACTACCTATTGATGATAGCTTCCCTGATGAACAATTAGCTGTCATAAATGCTTCTCGTACTGCTCCTTGGTATGCTGATTATGCTAATTACATTGTTGCTAAATTTATACCACCTAGTTTCACATACCAGCAAAAGAAAAAGTTTTTCTATGATTTAAGACATTACTTCTGGGATGACCCACACCTTCATAAAGGAGTAGATGGTGTTATTAGACGTTGTGTCCCTGAGCATGAACAGGAACAGATCCTATGCAGGTGTCTCTCCGAGGCTTATGGAGGACACCACGCTGGAGATAGAACTGCGCATAATGTATTGCAATCCGGTTTTTATTGGCCTACTCTCTTCAAGGATGCCCGTAAGTTTGTCTTGTCTTGCGATGAATGTCAAAGAATTGGTAATATTAGTAGACGTCAAGAAATGCCTATGAATTATTCTCTTGTTATTGAACCATTTGATGTTTGGGGCTTTGATTATATGGGACCATTTCCTTCCTCTAATGGGTATACACATATTTTAGTTGTTGTTCATTACGTTACTAAGTGGGTAGAAGCTATTCCAACTAGTAGTGTTGATCATAACACCTCTATTAAGATGCTTAAAGAAGTTATTTTTTCGAGGTTTGGAGTCCTTAGATACCTAATGACTGATGGTGGTTCACATTTTATTCATGGTGCTTTTCGTAAAATGCTTGCTAAGTATGATGTTAATCATAGAATTGCATCTCCATATCACCCACAGTCTAGTGGCCAGGTAGAACTGAGTAACAGAGAGCTTAAATTGATTTTACAAAAGACTGTTAATAGATCTAGAAAGAATTGGTCCAAGAAACTTGATGATGCATTATGGGCTTATAGAACTACATATAAAAATCCTATGGGTATGTCTCCATATAAAATGGTCTATGGAAAAACATGTCACTTACCTCTCGAACTAGAACATAAGGCATATTGGGCCATTAAAGAGCTCAATTATGATTTCAAACTTGCCGGTGAAAAGAGGTTATTTGACATTAGCTCACTTGATGAATGGAGAACTCAAGCCTATGAGAATGCCAAACTATTTAAAGAAAAAGTTAAAAGATGGCATGACAAAAGGATACAAAAGCGTGAGTTTAATGTAGGTGATTATGTGTTGCTTTTCAACTCTCATTTAAGATTTTTTGCAGGAAAACTCCTCTCTAAATGGGAAGGTCCTTACGTTATCGAGGAGGTCTATCGTTCCGGTGCCATAAAAATCAACAACTTCGAAGGCACAAGTCCAAAGGTGGTGAACAGCCAAAGAATCAAACATTATATCTCAGGTAATCCAATAAATGTTGAAACTAATGTTATTGAAACCGTAACCCCGGAGGAATACATAAGGGACACTTTCCAGAATGTTTCAGACTCCGAAAAGGAATAGGTATGTGGTACGGTAAGTAAACCGACTCCAAAATAGTTCTAATAATAGTTTTTCTCCGTTTTGGAATATTTAAGAAAATAGGAAAATAAGAAGTAGTCCGGGAAGGACACAAGGCATTCATGAGGGTGGAGGGTGCGCCCTACCCCCCTGGGCGCGCCCCTGCCTCGTGGGCACTTCATGTGCTCTCCGGACTCCGTTTTCTTGCACGATACCTCTTTTTGTCGATAAAAATTCACTATATAATCTCCCGAAGGTTTTGACCACCGTACCACGATGAAATCCTCTGTTTTTTGCTTTGAGTTGTTTCTGCCACAGATTAGAGCAACATGTCGTCCCAGGATTCAGAGGGAGAAAGCTATGTGGCTGATTACCTTGCAGACCCTAAGGTCTACGGGACTTGGAGCATTATGGTTGGACCACTAAGGAAGAAGAAGACTACGAGCCTAAGGGGCAGGAGGAGACGAGCTCAGATGAAGATGAAGTCCCATTACCTCAACCTGGGGACATGCATGTGGAGTTCAAAAAGTCAAGCCTCCCTGATAGAGCAAAGAAACCTAAGATCGAGTTTTTATCCCTTTTCGTCTCTTGCAGGAGAACAAACAGGAACTATGCAAAAGGATATTAAGCCTTGAGCAGGAGATCGATTATCTAAGGGAGCAAAATTCCATCCTCAAGCGCAAATTAAGGAACAAGCCTACATCATCAACAACTCCATCATCACCACCTCCGAAGAAGGAGACAAACACATGGGTATGGGCACTCCCCTTGGCAACTGCCAAGCTTGGGGGAGGTGCCCCGGTGTTGTATCACCATCACACTCTTATCTTTACCGTTTTTCTTAGTTCGTTCCTTTTAGTAAAATCTTGATCTAGCAGAATAAAGTTTTGGTATGATTTAGTTTTGAGTTTTGCCTTATGATCCTTCTATGTAATCGAGTCTGTGAGCTATATATAATAAAGATTAGTGTTGAGTCAAGGGCTTGATTATCTTACTTTGATCTTGAGGGAATAAAAGAAAAGGAAATAATAAAAAGAAATAAAGAGATCATATTGATCTTATGGAGAGTAGCGACTTCACATATAAAGAGTATGATGAATAAAAGTTGTTGAGAGCTGACAAACATAGTTTTGGTCATCGTTGCAATTAATAGGAAGTAATAAAGAAAGAGAGGTTCTCACATATAAATATACTATCTTGGACATCTTTTATGATTGTGAGCACTCATTAAAATATGTCATGCTAAAGAGTTGATGTTGGACAAGGAAGACAGCGTAATGGGTTATGTTTTCCTATATCCGAAATAAAGTATATTGTCATGGATCATCCAACATGTTGAGCTTGCCTTTCCCTCTCATGCTAGCCAAATTCTTTGCACCAAGTAGAGATGCTACTTGTGCTTCCAAATATCCTTAAACCCAGTTTTGCCATGAGAGTCCACCATACCTACCTATGGATTGAGTAAGATCCTTCAAGTAAGTTGTCATGTTGCATGTAATAAAAATTGCTCTCTAAATATGTATGACTTATTAGTGTGGAGAAAATAAACTTTATACGATCTTGTGATGTGGAAGCAATAAAAGCAACGAACTGCATAATAAAGGTCCATATCGCAAGTGGCAATATAAAGTGACGTTCTTTTGCATTAAGATTTCATGCATCCAACCATAAAAGCACATGACAACCTCTGCTTCCCTTTGCGAAGGGCCTATCTTTTACTTTTGTCTTCTACCTTTTACAAGAGTCATGGTGATCTTCACCTTTCCTTTTTGCATTTTATCCTTTGGCAAGCACCTTGTGTTGGAAAGATCCTGATATATATATATATATATATATATATATATATATATATATATATATATATATATATATATATATATATATCCAATTGGATGTAAGTTAGCATGAACTATTATCGTTGAAATTAACCTTGAGGTAAAAGGTTGAGAGGCAACACTATAAGCCCCTATCTTTCTTTGTGTCCGATTAAAACTTCATACCCACAAGTATTGCGTGAGTGTTAGCAATTGTGAAAGACTAAATGATAGTTGAGTATGTGGACTTGCTGAAAAGCTCTTATATTGACTCTTTCCGATGTTATGATAAATTGCAATTGCTTCAATGACTGAGATTATAGTTTGTTAGTTCTCAATGAAGTTTCTGATTCATACTTGACATCGTGAATAGATTGTTACTTTAGCATAAGAAATCATATGACAATATATATATATATATTGTTGTTGTTGTTATAAGAATGATCATGATGCCCTCATGTACATATTTTATTTTATCGACACCTCTATCTCTAAACATGTGGACATATTTTTCAATTTTGGTTTCCGCTTGAGGACAAGCGAGGTCTAAGCTTGGGGGAGTTGATACGTCCATTTTGCATCATGCTTTATATCGATATTTATTGCATTATGGGCTGTTATTACACATTATGTCACAATACTTATGCCTATTCTCTCTTATTTTACAAGGTTTACATGAAGAGGGAGAATGCCGGCAACTGGGATTCTGGGATGGAAAAGGAGCAAATATTAGAGACCTATTCTGCACAACTTCAAAAGTCCTGAAACTCCATGGAAGTTATTTTTGGAATTAATAAAAAACTGAGTGAAGAAAATACCAGAGGGGGGCCATCCACCGTCCATGAGGGTGGGGCGCGCACCCCTACCTCGTGGGCCCCCTGGTAGGCCGCCGGTGCCCATCTTCTGCTATATGAAGTCTTTTACCCTGGAAAAATGATAAGCAATCTTTCGGAACGAAACACCGCCGCCACGAGGCGGAACCTTGGCGGAACCAATCTAGGGCTCCGGCGGAGCTGTTCTGCCGGGGAAACATCCCTCCGGGAGGGGGAAATCATCACCATCGTCATCACCATCGATCCTCTCATCGGGAGGGGGTCAATCTCCTTCAGCATCTTCACCACCATCATCTCCTCTCAAACCCTAGCTCATCTCTTGTATCCAATCTTTGTCCCAAAACCTCAGATTGGTACCCGTGGGTCGCTAGTAGTGTTGATTACTCCATGTAGTTGATGCTAGTTGGTTTATTCGGTGAAAGATCATATGTTCAAATCCTTTATGCACATTAATACCCCTCTGATTATGAAGATGAATATGATTTGTGATTAGTTACATTTGTTCTTGAGGACATGGGAGAAGTCTTGCTCTAAGTAGTCATGTGAATTTGGTATTCGTTCAATATTTTGATGAGATGTATGTTGTCTCTCCTCTAGTGGTGTTATGTGAACATTGACTACATGACACTTGACCATTGTTTGGGCCTAGAGGAAGGCATTGGGAAGTAATAAGTAGATGATGGGTTGCTAGAGTGACAGAATCTTAAACCCTAGTTTATGCGTTGCTTCGTAAGGGGCTGATTTGGATCCATATGTTTCATGTTATGGTTAGGTTTACCTTATTACTTCTTTTGTAGTTGCGGATGCTTGCAATAGGGGTTAATCATAAGTGGGATGCTTGTCCAACAAAGGTGAGTACCCAAGCACCGGTCTACCCACATATCAAATTATCAAAGTAACGAACGCGAATCATATGAGCGTGATGAAGGCTAGCTTGACAATAATTCCCATGTGTCCTCGGGAGCGTTTTCCTTCATATAAGAATTTGTCCAGGCTTGTCCTTTGCTACAAAAAGGATTGGGCCACCTTGATGCACCTTATTTACTTTTGTTACTTGTTACCCGTTACAAATTACCTTATCACAAAACTATCTGTTACCGATAATTTCAGTGCTTGCAGAAAATACCTTCCTGAAAAGCGCTTGTCATTTCCTTATGCTCCTCGTTGGGTTCGACACTCTTACTTATTGAAAGGACTACAATAGATCCCCTAAACTTGTGGGTCAGCACCGATAAAGATGTTCGTAGAATATGTAGGAACCAATATGGGCATCCAGGTCCCGTTATTGGTTATTGACCGGAGAGGTGTCTTGGTCATGTCTACATCATTCTTGAACTGGTAGGGTCCACACGCTTGATACGTCTCCAACGTATCTACTTTTCCAAACACTTTTACCCTTGTTTTGGACTCTAACTTGCATGATTTGAATGAAACTAACCTGGACTGACGCTGTTTTCAGCAGAACTGCCATGATGTTGTTTTATGTGTAGAAAACAAAAGTTCTCGGAATGTCCTGAAAATCCACGGAGGCACTTTTTGGAAAATATAAAAAATACTGGCGAAAGAATCAAGACCAGGGGGACCACACCCTGTCCATGAGGGTGGGGGTGCGCCCTCCCCCCTGGGCGCGCCCCCTGTCTCGTGGGCCCCCTGAGGCTCCGCCGACCTCAACTCCAACTCCATATATTCCGTCTCGCGGAGAAAAAAATCAGAGAGAAAGTTTCATTGCGTTTTACGATACGGAGCCGTTGCCAAGCCCTAATCTCTCTCGGGAGGGCTGATCTGGAGTCCGTTCGGGGCTCCGGAGAGGGGGATTCGTCGCCGTCTTCATCATCAACCATCCTCCATCACCAATTTCATGATGCTCACCGCCATGCGTGAGTAATTCCATCGTAGGCTTGCTGGACGGTGATGGGTTGGATGAGATTTACCATGTAATCAAGTTAGTTTTGTTAGGGTTTGATCCCTAGTATCCACTATGTTCTGAGATTGATGTTGTTATGACTTTGCTATGCCTAATGCTTGTCACTAGGGCCCGAGTGCCATGATTTCAGATCTGAACCTATTATGTTTTCTTGAATATATGTGTGTTCTTGATCCTATCTTGCAAGTCTATAGTCACCTATTATGTGTTATGATCCGACAACCCCGAAGTGACAATAATCGGGATACTTCTCGGTGATGACCATAGTTTGAGGAGTTCATGTATTCACTATGTGCTAATGCTTTTTTCCGGTTCTCATTTAAAAGGAGGCCTTAATATCCCTTAGTTTCCGCTAGGATCCCGCTGCCATGGGAGGGTAGGACAAAAGATGTCATGCAAGTTCTTTTCCATAAGCACGTATGACTATTTACGGAATACATGCCTACATTACATTGATGAACTGGAGCTAGTTCTGTGTCACCCTATGTTATAACTATTACACGAGGAATCACATCCAGCATAATTATCCATCACAGATCCATTTCCTACGAGCTTTTCACATATTGTTCTTTGCTTATTTACTTTTCTGTTGCTACTGTTACAACTACTACAAAAAACCCCAAAACTATTATCTTTACTTTTGTTACCGTTACCTTTATTATCATACTACTTTGCTACTAAATACTTTGCTGCAGATACTAAGTTATCCAGGTGTGGTTGAATTGACAACTCAACTGCTAATACTCAAGAATATTCTTTGGCTCCCCTTGTGTCGAATCAATAAATTTGGGTTGAATACTTTACCCTCGAAAGCTGTTGCGATCCCCTATACTTGTGGGTTATGAAGACTAATTTCTGGCGCCGTTGCCGAGGAGCATAGCTCTATTCTCCGAGTCACTTGGGATTTATATTTGTTGATCACTATGAAGAACTTGAAAGACGACATAACTACTATTTTGCCCTCAACTACGAGGGAAGGTAAGGAACTGCCATCTAGCTCTGCACTAGATTCTCCTTCCGTTATTAGTAAGCTTGCGACACCTAAACCTGCTAATGCTATGAATTCTGATATGTCGCATGTTATTGATGATGCCACTTCTGCTATGCATGATGAAACTACTTCTGTGCGTGATACTACTTTGCCATTAGGTGAATTTCTTGATGAACAACTTGCTAGAGTTAGGGGGAATGAAAATATTGAAGATGCTATTATTGATGATAGTGATGCTATTATTGCTATGCTTAATGCTTGTCACTAGGGCCCGAGTGCCATGATTTCAGATCTGAACCTATTATGTTTTCATGAATATATGTGTGTTCTTGATCCTATCTTGCAAGTCTATAGTCACCTATTATGTGTTATGATCCAACAACCCCGAAGTGACAATAATCGGGATACTTCTCGGTGATGACCGTAGTTTGATGAGTTCATGTATTCACTATGTGCTAATGCTTTGTTCTGGTTCTCTATTAAAAGGAGGCCTTAATATCCCTTAGTTTCCGCTAGGACCCCGCTGCCACGGGAGGGTAGGACAAAAGATGTCATGCAAGTTCTTTTCCATAAGCATGTATGACTATTTACAAAATACATGCCTACATTACATTGATGAACTGGAGCTAGTTCTGTGTCACCCTATGTTATAGCTATTACATGAGGAATCGCATCCAACATAATTATCCATCACTGATCCATTGCCTATGAGCTTTTCACATCTTGTGTTTCGCTTATTTACTTTTCTGTTGCTATTGTTACAATCACTACAAAACCCAAAAATATTACTTTTGCTACCGTTACCTTTATTATCATAAAACTTTGCTACTAAATACTTTGTTGCAGATACTAAGTTATCCAGGTGTGGTTGAATTGACAACTCTACTGCTAATACTCAAGAATATTCTTTGGCTCCCCTTGTGTCGAATCAATAAATTTGGGTTGAATACTTTACCCTCAAAAGCTGTTACGATCCCCTACACTTGTGGGTTATCAAGACTAATTTCTGGCGCCGTTGCCGAGGAGTGTAGTGCTTTTGGTGAGTGGAACTTGGTAAGGAAACATTTATATAGTGTGCTGAAATTTTCTGTTACTTGTCACTATGGAAACTAATCCTTTGAGGGGCTTGTTCGGGGTATCTTCACCCCGACCAGAAGAGCAAAGAGTTGCTCCTCAACCTACTGAACTTTTTGAAAATATTTACTTTGAGATTCCTTCGGGTATGATAGAGAAACTGCTAGCTAATCCATTTGCAGGAGATGGAACATTGCATCCCAATTTGCACCTTATCTTTGTGGATGAAGTTTGTGGATTATTTAAGCTTGTAGGTATTCCCGATGATGTTGTCAAAAGGAAGGTCTTCCCTTTATCTTTGAAGGGAGATGCATTGACATGGTATAAGCTATGTGATGATACGAGATCTTGGAATTATAAGCGATTGAAGTTGGAATTTCACCAGAAGTTCTACCCTATGCATCTTGTTCATCGTGATCGTAATTACATATATAATTTCTAGCCTCGCGAAGGAGAAAGCATCGCTCAAGCTTGGGGGAGGCTTAAGTAAATGTTTTATTCATGCCCCAATCATGAGCTCTCCTGGGAAATGATTATTCAAAAAATTTATGCTTGGCTTTCTCTTAATGATCGCAACCTGCTCGATACTTCCTGTGCTGGTTCTTATATGCTGAAGACTATTGATTTCAAATGGGACTTATTGGAAAGAATTAAGCGCAACTCTGAAGATTGGGGTTCCGACGATGGTGAGGAGTCAGGTATGACACCTAAGTTCGATTGTGTTAAATCTTTTATGGATACCGATGCTTTTCATGGATTTAGCAGTAAGTATGGACTTGACTCTGAGATAGTAGCTTCTTTCTATGAATCTTTTGCTACTCACGTTGATCTCCCTAAAGAAAAGTGGTTTAAATATAATCATCCCGTTGAAGTGAAAGTAGTTGCACCTATTACAATTGAAGAAAAGACGGTCACCTATAGTGATCCTATTGTTCCTACTACTTATGTTGAGAAACCCCCATTTCATGTTAGTATAAAGGATCATGCTAAAACTTCGACTGTTGTTCGTAAGAGTAATACTAGGACTTATACACCTCTTGAGCAAATCAATGTTGAACCTAGCATTGATATGGTTAAAGATCTCTTGGATGATGATCTAGATGGGCATGTTATTTATTTCTGTGATGAAACTGTTAATATTGCTAGACCAGATACTAAGATACATAGACCTGTCGTAGGCATGCATGCCTGTTATTTCGGTTAAAATAGGAGATCATTGTTATCATGGTTTATGTGATATGGATGCTAGTGCTAGTGCGATACCCCATGGTCTATATAAAGAAATTATGCACGGCATTGCACCCGTTGAATTAGAAGACATTGATGTTACCATTAAGCTTGCTAATAGGTATACCATTAAACCAGTTGGGATTGTTAGAGATGTTGAACTTTTGTGTGGGAAGGTTAAATACCCTGCTGATTTTCTTGTTCTTGGCTCCCCACAAGATGATTTTTGTCCCATTATTTTTGGTAGACCCTTCTTAAATACAGCTAGTGCTAGGATTGATTGTGAAAAAGATACTGTCACCGTTGGCTTAGATGGTATGTCTCATGAGTTTAATTTTGCTAAGTTTCGTAGACAACCTCGTGATAGAGAATCACCTAGTAAGGATGAGATTATAGGTCTTGCTTCCATTGTCGTGCCTCCTAATGATCCGTTAGAACAATATTTGCTAGACCATGAAAACGATATGTTTATGAAGGAAAGAAGGGAAATAGATGAAGTGTTCCTTAAACAGGAACCTATGCTGAAACACAACCTTCCCGTTGAAATTCTTGGGGATCCCCCTCCACCCAAGGGTGATCCCGTGTTTGAACTCAAACCATTACCTGATAATCTTAAGTATGCTTATCTTGACGAAAAGAAAATATATCCTGTTATTATTAGTGCTAACCTTTCAGAGCAAGAAGAAGAAAGATTATTGAAAACTCTGAAGAAGCACCGAGCAGCTATTGGATATACTCTGGATGATCTTAAGGGCATTAGTCCCACGTTATGCCAACACAAAATTTCAGTGGAGAAAGATGCCAAACCAGTTAGAGATCCTCAACGACGACTGAATCCCAAGATGAAAGAAGTGGTAAGTGTTGGAAATATGCCCTAGAGGCAATAATAAAAGCATTATTATTATATTTCTTTGTTCATGATAATTGTCTTTATTCATGCTATAATTGTATTATCCGGAAATCGTAATACATGTGTGAATAACAGACACCAACATGTCCCTAGTAAGCCTCTAGTTGACTAGCTCGTTGATCAATAGATAGTCATGGTTTCCTGGCTATGGACATTGGATGTCATTGATAACGGGATCACATCATTAGGATAATGATGTGCTGGACAAGACCCAATCCTAAGCATAGCGTGAGATCGTGTAGTTCGTTTGCTAGAGCTTTTCTAATGTCAAGTATCTTTTCCTTTGACCATGAGATCGTGTAACTCCCGGATACCGTAGGAGTGCTTTGGGTGTATCAAACGTCACAACGTAACTGGGTGACTATAAAGGTGCATTACAGGTATCTCCGAAAGTGTCTGTTGGGTTGACACGGATCGAGACTGGGATTTGTCACTCCGTATGACGGAGAGATATCACTGGGCCCACTCGGTAATGCATCATCATAATGAGCTCAAAGTGACCAAGTGTCTGGTCACGGGATCATGCATTACGGTATGAGTAAAGTGACTTACCGGTAACGAGATTGAACGAGGTATTGGGATACCGACGATCGAATCTCGGGCAAGTAACATATCGATTGACAAAGGGAATTGCATACGGGGTTGATTAAATCCTCGACATCGTGGTTCATCCGATGAGATCATCGTGGAGCATGTGGGAGCCAACATGGGTATCCAGATCCCGCTGTTGGTTATTGACCGGAGAGCGATCTCGGTCATGTCTACATGTCTCCCGAACCCGTAGGGTCTACACACTTAAGGTTCGGTTACGCTAGGGTTGTAGGGATATGTATATGCAGTAACCCGAATGTTGTTCGGAGTCTCGGATGAGATCCCGGACGTCACGAGGAGTTCCGGAATGGTTCGGAGGTAAAGATTTATATATGGGAAGTCCTGTTTCGGGCATCGGGACAAGTTTCGGGGTTATCGGTATTGTACCGGGACCACCGGAGGGGTTCCGGGGGCCCACCGGGTGGGGCCACCTGCCCCGGGGGGCCACATGGGCTGTAGGGGGTGCGCCTTGGCCTGCATGGGCCAAGGGCACCAGCCCCAAAAGCCCATGCGCCTAGGGTTCCACTTGAGGGAAGAGTCCAAGTGGTGGAAGGCACCTCTAGGTGCCTTGGGGGGCAGGGAAACCCCCCTTGGCCGCCGCCCCCCTAGGAGATTGGATCTGCTAGGGCCGGCCACCCCCCCTTGGCCCTCCTATATATAGTGGGGGAAAGGAGGGACTTCATACCTTGGCCTTTGGTTGCCTCCTTCTCCCTCTCCAACACCTCCTCCTCCTCCATAGTGCTTAGGGCACTTATCAGCGCCGGTGCGCCGGCCGAACAATTCGGCCGGTCGTACGGTGGGCGTACGATACGTTCCGTAATAGCCGCATGATTGCATCTTCCCCAATTGCTGCGCTGGTAAAAAAAATCATGCCGTCCATTCATCCCCACTGCCCCCGTGATGTCCCATATGTCAGCCAGCTCGCCGGCCGCCCTCGTCCACGACGCTGTCGTCCGCCCTCGTCCCGCCGGCCATCGTCCTCGTCGCAGCTGTCCGCCCTCTTCCCCGCCGGCCACCATCCCAGTCACCAGCCCCAACCACCGCCGGCTGTCCTTGTTGCTTTACCCCGTGCAACAGCCGCACCCTGCGGTTGAAGCTCTTGTTGAGACCGTTGTAGCTCTGGTTGCGACGACTGAAGCTCGTCGGCATGCTCGCCGCTGCTCATCCCCGGTGTGCAGCTTGCAACAAAAAATCGAGCACCAAGGGAGATGCCCAGTGCTACAACCAATGACGAAAAAAGCTACAGCTAGCGATAGGAAAAGCTTCAACCGGCTACGAAAAAAGCTTCAACCAGTATACGACTGGAGGTATGGATGACCAAGAAAAGTTACAACCGGTGACAAAAAAAGCTTCGTCTAGCGACGAAAAAAGCTTCATCCGACTATAAAAAAAGTTTCAATCGTGAAAACGAAGCCATGGACGAAAAAGGAAAAGTTGCAACCGACAGTTATAAAAGTTACAACCGCATTGAAAAAAGCTTCAAGCTTCTTATCTCAGCTACGACCCGCCATGATGATGACGCCATTTTGCTGCAACCATAGTAGATTTTTGCTACCACCGGCGATTGAATTTGCTACAACCAATATTCCACAGCTGATGCTGCTGCTCCACCAAGCTCCCAGGCCCGCCCATGGCCATGGTCACCGCGGCGCTGTGGGGGTGAGAAAAGGAAGGTGGACGCACGGCCATGCGAGGAGCGCCCCTTGGCTTTGCACCTTGCAGCGTTAGTGGGCGCACCCCCCTACAGCATGCGGCCGCGTAGCATGGTTACGGTGATTGTGCGGGCCTGTGTGGAGATTTCGATCTAAGGGAGAGGAAGAAGAAAACATGTGGTTCGGGCTCTCTGGAGACGAAAGGGATATGGACAAGATAGGCTGCAAGTGCGTGCGTGGCTAACTCGTGACGTTTCGTGAACGCTTGCGTGGCAACTCGACCGGCGCGTCGTTCGGCCGGCGCCCCGGCGTGAAACGTTTCCCTAGTGCTTAGCGAAGCTCTGCTGGAGTACTGCAGCTCCATCAACACCACGTCGTCGTGCTGCTGCTGGTGCCATCTCCCTCAACCTCTCCTCCCTCCCTTGCTGGATCAATAAGGAGGAGACGTGGCTGTTCCGTACGTGTGTTGAACGCGGAGGTGTCGTCCGTTCGGTGCTAGGATCTCCGGTGATTTGGATCACGTCGTGTTCGACTACATCATCCCCGTTCTTTGAACGCTTCCGCTCGCGATCTACAAGGTATGTAGATGCATCTAATCACTCGTTGCTAGATGAACTCATAGATGAATCTTGGTGAAACCGTAGGAAAATTTTTGTTTTCTGCAACGTTCCCCAACAGTGGCATCATGAGCTAGGTCTATGCGTAGTTCTCTTGCACGAGTAGAACACAATTTATTGTGGGCGTAGATTTGTCAACTCTCTTGCCGTTACTAGTCTTATCTTGCTTCAACGGTATTGTGGGATGAAGCGGCCCGGACCAACCTTACACGTACGCTTACGTGAGACCGGTTCCACCAACTAAAATGCACAAGTTGCATAAGGTGGCTGGCGGGTGTCTGTCTCTCCTACTTTAGTTGAAGCGGATTCGATGAAAAGGGTCCTTATGAAGGGTAAATAGAAGTTGACAAATCACGTTGTGGCTTTCACGTAGGTAAGAAAACGTTCTTGCTAGAACCCTACTTCAGCCACGTAAAACTTGCAAACAACAATTAGAGGACGTCTAACTTGTTTTTGCAGCAAGTGCTTTGTGATATGATATGGCCAAAGTTGTGATGAATGATGAATGATCTATATGTCATGTATGAGATGTTCATGCTATTGTAATAGGAATCACGACTTGCATGTCGATGAGTATGACAACCGGCAGGAGCCATAGGAGTTGTCTTTATTTTTTGTATGACCTGCGTGTCATTGAAGAACGCCATGTAAACTACTTTACTTTATTACTAAACATGTTAGTCATAGAAGTAGAAGTAGTCGTTGGCGTGACCACTTCATGAAGACACGATGATAGAGATCATAATGATGGAGATCATGGTGTCATGCCGGTGACAAGATGATCATGGAGCCCCGAAGATGAAGATCAAAGGAGCTATATGATATTGGCCATATCATGTCACTACTTTATATAATTGCATGTGATGTTTATTATGTTTTATGCATCTTGTTTACTTAGGACGACGGTAGTAAATAAGATGATCCCTTACAAAATTTCAAGAAGTGTTCTCCCCTAACTGTGCACCGTTGCTACAGTTCGTCGTTTCGAAGCACCACGTGATGATCGGGTGTGATAGATTCTTACGTTCACATACAACGGGTGTAAGACAGTTTTACACAGCGAAAACACTTAGGGTTAACTTGACGAGCCTAGCATGTACAGACATGGCCTCGGAACACGGAGACCGAAAGGTCGAACACAAGTCGTGTGGAAGATACGATCAACATGAGAATGTTCACCGACGATGACTAGTCCGTCTCACGTGATGATCGGACACGGCCTAGTCGACTCGGATCGTGTAACACTTGGATGACCAAAGGGATGTCAAATCTGAGTGGGAGTTCATTATAATTTTATTAGATGAACTTAATTATCATGAACTTAGTCTAAATATTTTACAATATGTCTTGTAGATCAAATGGCCAACGTAGTCCTCAACTTCAACGCGTTCCTAGAGAAAACCAAGCTGAAAGACGATGGCAGCAACTATACGAACTGGGTCCGGAACCTGAGGATCATCCTCATAGCTGCCAAGAAAGATTATGTCCTACAAGCACCGCTGGGTGACGCACCTGTTCTCCCTGCAGAACAAGACGTTATGAACGCTTGGCAGGCACGTTCCGATGACTACTCCCTCGTTCAGTGCGGCATGCTTTACAGCCTAGAGCCGGGGCTCCAAAAGCGTTTTGAGAGACATGGAGCATATGAGATGTCCGAAGAGCTGAAAATGGTTTTCCAAGCTCATGCCCGGGTCGAGAGATATCAAGTCTCCGACAAGTTCTTCAGCTGTAAGATGGAGGAAAACAGTTCTATCAGTGAGCACATACTCACTATGTCTGGGTTACATAACCGCTTGACTCAGCTGGGAGTTAATCTCCCGGATGATGCGGTCATTGACAGAATCCTCCACTCGCTTCCACCAAGCTACAAGAGCTTTGTGATGAACTTCAATATGCAGGGGATGGAAAAGACCATTCCTGAAGTATTTGCTATGCTGAAATCAGCAGAGGTAGAAGTCAAGAAGGAACATCAAGTGTTGATGGTCAATAAAACCACTAAGTTCAAGAAGGGCAAGGGTAAAAAGAACTTCAAGAAGGACGGCAAGGTAGTTGCCACGCCCAGCAAGCAAGCTGCCGGGAAGAAGCCAAAGAATGGACCCAAGCCCGAGACTGAGTGCTTTTATTGCAAGGAAAGTGGTCACTGGAAGCGAAACTGCTCCAAATACTTAGCGGACAAGAAGGCCGGCAAAACCAAAGCAGGAGCTGCGGAATAAACGGAGACTGGCGAAGGACGAGGTGATGATGCGCATCGGGAATGGTTCCAAGGTCGATGTGATCGCCGTCGGCACGCTACCTCTACATTTACCTACGGGATTAGTTTTGAACCTCAATAATTGTTATTTTGTGCCAAGTTTGAGCATGAACATTGTATCAGGATCTCGTTTAATTCGAGATGGCTACTCATTTAAATCCGAGAATAATGGTTGTTCTATTTATATGAGAGATATGTTTTATGGT
This sequence comes from Triticum timopheevii, assembly GCA_963921465.1. NCBI lineage: Eukaryota > Viridiplantae > Streptophyta > Magnoliopsida > Poales > Poaceae > Triticum > Triticum timopheevii. The sequence goes on from OY997270.1 coordinate 120,049,306, forward strand.
CATGCTCCGATGGTGAATGGTTTATTCTTTATGAATCTCGAGCGTAATGCTACACATATTCATAGTGTAAGTACCAAAAGATGTAAGATTGATAGTGATAGTCCCACATACTTGTGGCACTGCCGCCTTGGTCACATAGGTGTCAAACGCATGAAGAAGCTCCATGCTGATGGACTTTTAGAGTCTCTTGATTACGAATCGTTTGACACGTGCGAACCATGCCTCATGGGTAAAATGACCAAGACTCCATTCTCAGGAATAATGGAGCGAGCAACCAACTTATTGGAAATCATACATACTGATGTGTGCGGTCCAATGAGTGTTGAGGCTCGCGGTGGCTATCGTTATGTTCTCACCCTCACTGACGACTTGAGTAGATATGGGTATGTCTACTTAATGAAACACAAGTCTGAGACCTTTGAAAAGTTCAAGGAATTCCAGAGTGAAGTTGAGAATCAACATGACAGGAAAATCAAGTTTCTACGATCAGATCGTGGAGGAGAATACTTGAGTCACGAGTTTGGTACACACTTAAGAAAATGTGGAATAGTTTCACAACTCACGCCGCCTGGAACACCTCAGCGTAATGGTGTGTCCGAACGTCGTAATCACACTCTATTAGATATGGTGCGATCTATGATGTCTCTTGCCGATTTACCACTATCTTTTTGGGGCTATGCTTTAGAGACTGCCGCATTCACTTTAAATAGGGCACCGTCGAAATCCGTTGAGACGACACCGTATGAATTGTGGTTTGGGAAGAAACCTAAGCTGTCGTTTCTAAAAGTTTGGGGATGTGATGCTTATGTCAGGAAACTTCAACTAAGGTCGAACCCAAATCGGAAAAATGCGTCTTCATAGGATACCCTAAAGAAACTGTTGGGTATATCTTCTACCTCAGATCCGAAGGCAAGATCTTTGTTGCCAAGAATGGGTCCTTTCTGGAGAAAGAGTTTCTCTCGAAAGAAGTAAGTGGGAGGAAAGTAGAGCTTGATGAAGTATTACCTCTTGAACCGGAAAATGGCGCAACTCAAGAAAATGTTCCTGAGGTGCCTGCACCGACTAGAGAGGAAGTAAATGATAATGATCAAGATACTTCTGATCAAGCTCCTACTGAAATTCGAAGGTCCACAAGGACACGTTCCGCACCAGAGTGGTACGGCAACCCTGTCTTGGAAATCATGTTGTTAGACAACAGTGAACCTTCGAACTATGAAGAAGCGATGGCGGGCCCGGATTCCGACAGATGGCTAGAAGCCATGAAATCCGAGATAGGATCCATGTATGAAAACGAAGTATGGACTTTGACTGACTTGCCCGTTGAACGGCGAGCCATAGAAAATAAATGGATCTTTAAGAGGAAGACAGACGCGGATGGTAATGTGACCATATATAAAGCTCGGCTTGTCGCTAAGGGTTATCGACAAGTTCAAGGGGTTGACTACGATGAGACTTTCTCACCGGTAGCGAAGCTGAAGTCCGTCCGAATCATGTTAGCGATTGCCGCATTTTATGATTATGAAATTTGGCAAATGGATGTCAAAACGGCATTCCTTAATGGTTTCCTTAAGGAAGAATTGTATATGATGCAGCCGGAAGGTTTTGTCGATCCTAAGAATGCTGACAAGGTGTGCAAGCTCCAACGCTCGATTTATGGGCTGGTGCAAGCATCTCGGAGTTGGAACATTCGTTTTGATGAGATGATCAAAGCGTTTGGGTTCACACAGACTTATGGAGAAGCCTGTGTTTACAAGAAAGTGAGTGGGAGCTCTATAGCATTTCTCATACTATATGTAGATGACAACCTTTTGATGGGAAATGATATAGAACTTTTGGACAGCATTAAGGCCTACTTGAATAAGAGTTTTTCAATGAAGGACCTTGGAGAAGCTGCTTATATATTAGGCATCAAGATCTATAGGGATAGATCGAGACGCCTCATAGGTCTTTCACAAAGCACATATCTTGATAAGATTTTGAAGAAGTTCAAAATGGATCAGTCCAAGAAAGGGTTCTTGCCTGTTTTGCAAGGTGTGAAATTGAGCTCAGCTCAATGTCCGACCACGGCAGAAGATATAGAAGAGATGAGTGTCATCCCCTATGCCTCAGCCATAGGTTCTATTATGTATGCCATGCTGTGTACCAGACCTGATGTAAACCTTGCCGTAAGTTTGGTAGGAAGATACCAAAGTAATCCCGGCAAGGAACACTGGACAGCGGTCAAGAATATCCTGAAGTACCTGAAAAGGACTAAGGAAATGTTTCTCGTTTATGGAGGTGACGAAGAGCTCGTCGTAAAGGGTTACGTCAATGCTAGCTTCGACACAGATCTGGATGACTCTAAGTCACAGACCGGATACGTGTATATTTTGAATGGTGGGGCAGTAAGCTGGTGCAGTTGCAAGCAGAGCGTCGTGGCGGGATCTACATGTGAAGCGGAGTACATGGCAGCCTCGGAGGCAGCACATGAAGCAATATGGGTGAAGGAGTTCATCACCGACCTAGGAGTCATACCCAATGCGTCGGGGCCGATCAAGCTCTTCTGTGACAACACTGGAGCCATTGCACTTGCCAAGGAGCCAGGTTTCACAAGAAGACAAGGCACATCTAGCGTCGCTTCAACTCCATTCGTGAAAATGTTCAAGATGGAGACATAGAGATTTGTAAAGTACATACGGACCTGAATGTAGCGGATCCGTTGACTAAACCTCTCCCTAGAGCAAAACATGATCAACACCAGAATTCCATGGGTGTTCGATTCATCACAATGTAACTAGATTATTGACTCTAGTGCAAGTGGGAGACTGTTGGAAATATGCCCTAGAGGCAATAATAAAAGCATTATTATTATATTTCTTTGTTCATGATAATTGTCTTTATTCATGCTATAATTGTATTATCCGGAAATCGTAATACATGTGTGAATAATAGACACCAACATGTCCCTAGTAAGCCTCTAGTTGACTAGCTCGTTGATCAATAGATAGTCATGGTTTCCTGGCTATGGACATTGGATGTCATTGATAACGGGATCACATCATTAGGATAATGATGTGATGGACAAGACCCGATCCTAAGCATAGCGTGAGATCGTGTAGTTCGTTTGCTAGAGCTTTTCTAATGTCAAGCATCTTTTCCTTTGACCATGAGGTCGTATAACTCCCGGATACCGTAGGAGTGCTTTGGGTGTATCAAACGTCACAACGTAACTGGGTGACTATAAAGGTGCATTACAGGTATCTCCGAAAGTGTCTGTTGGGTTGACAAGGATCGAGACTGGGATTTGTCACTCCGTATGACGGAGAGATATCACTGGGCCCACTCGGTAATGCATCATCATAATGAGCTCAAAGTGACCAAGTGTCTGGTCACGGGATCATGCATTACGGTACGAGTAAAGTGACTTACCGGTAACGAGATTGAACGAGGTATTGGGATACCGACGATCGAATCTCGGGCAAGTAACATATCGATTGACAAAGGGAATTGCATACGGGGTTGATTAAATCCTCGACATCGTGGTTCATCTGATGAGATCATCGTGGAGCATGTGGGAGCCAACATGGGTATCCAGATCCCGCTGTTGGTTATTGACTGGAGAGCGATCTCGGTCATGTCTACATGTCTCCCGAACCCGTAGGGTCTACACACTTAAGGTTCGGTTACGCTAGGGTTGTAGGGATATGTATATGCAGTAACCCGAATGTTGTTCGGAGTCCCGGATGAGATCCCGAACGTCACGAGGAGTTCTGGAATGGTCCGAAGGTAAAGATTTATATATGGGAAGTCCTGTTTCGGGCATCGGGACAAGTTTCGGGGTTATCGGTATTGTACCGGGACCACCGGAGGGGTTCCGGGGGCCCACCGGGTGGGGCCACCTGCCCCGGGGGGCCACATGGGCTGTAGGGGGTGCGCCTTGGCCTGCATGGGCCAAGGGCACCAGCCCCAAAAGCCCATGCGCCTAGGGTTCCACTTGAGGGAAGAGTCCAAGTGGTGGAAGGCACCTCTAGGTGCCTTGGGGGGCAGGGAAACCCCCCTTGGCCGCCGCCCCCCTAGGAGATTGGATCTGCTAGGGCCGGCCACCCCCCCTTGGCCCTCCTATATATAGTGGGGAAAGGAGGGACTTCATACCTTGGCCTTTGGTTGCCTCCTTCTCCCTCTCCAACACCTCCTCCTCCTCCATAGTGCTTAGCAAAGCTCTGCCGGAGTACTGCAGCTCCATCAACACCACGCCGCCGTGCTGCTGCTGGTGCCATCTCCCTCAACCTCTCCTCCCTCCCTTGCTGGATCAAGAAGGAGGAGACGTGGCTGTTTCGTACGTGTGTTGAACGCGGAGGTGCCGTCCGTTCGGTGCTAGGATCTCCGGTGATTTGGATCACGTCGTGTTCGACTACATCATCCCCGTTCTTTGAACGCTTCCGCTCGCGATCTACAAGGTATGTAGATGCATCTAATCACTCGTTGCTAGATGAACTCATAGATGAATCTTGGTGAAACCGTAGGAAAATTTTTGTTTTCTGCAATGTTCCCCAACAGTAAGAAAGGAGATACTAAAGCTCCTTGAGGCAGGTATAATTTATCCCATTGCTGATAGTGATTGGGTAAGCCCAGTCCATTGTGTTCCTAAAAAGGGAGGTATTACCGTTGTTCCTAATGATAAAGATGAATTGATCCCGCAAAGAATTATTACAGGTTATAGGATGGTAATTGATTTCCGTAAATTAAATAAGGCTACTAAGAAAGATCATTACCCTTTACCTTTTATTGATCAAATGCTAGAAATACTATCCAAACACACACATTTCTGCTTTCTAGATGGTTATTCTGGTTTCTCTCAAATACATGTGTCAGCGGGGGATCAATCAAAAACTACTTTTACTTTCCCTTTCGGTACTTTTGCTTATAGACGTATGCCTTTTGGTTTATGTAATGCACCTGCTACCTTTCAAAGATGCATGATGTCTATCTCTGATTTTTGTGAAAAGATTTGTGAGGTATTCATGGACCAGTTCTCTGTTTATGGATCCTTCTTTGATGATTTTTTGAGCAACCTTGATCGAGTTTTGCAGAGATGCGAAGACACTAGTCTCGTCCTGAATTGGGAAAAGTGTCACTTTATGGTTAATGAAGGCATTGTTTTGGGGCATAAGATTTCCGAAAGAGGTATTGAAGTTGATAAAGCTAAAGTGGATGCTATTGAAAAGGTGCCATGTCCCAAGGACATAAAAGGTGTAAGAAGTTTCCTTGGTCATGCCGGTTTTTATAGGAGGTTCATTAAGGACTTTTCTAAAATCTCTAGGCCTCTGACTAATTTATTGCAAAAATATATTCCTTTTGTCTTTGATGATGATTGTGTAGAAGCATTTGAAATACTTAAGAAAGCTTTGATCACTGCACCTGTTGTTCAGCCACCTGATTGGAATTTACCTTTTGAAATTATGTGTGATGCTAGTGATTATGTTGTAGGTGCGGTTCTAGGGCAAAGAGTTGATAAGAAATTGAATGTTATCCAGTATGCTAGTAAGACTCTTGATACTGCCCAGAGAAATTATGCTACTACTGAAAAAGAATTCTTAGCAGTTGTGTTTGCATGTGATAAGTTTAGACCTTATATTGTTGATTCCAAAGTTACTATTCACACTGATCATGCTGCTATTAAATATCTTGTGGAAAAGAAAGATGCTAAGCCTAGGCTCATTAGATGGGTTCTCCTGCTCCAAGAATTTGATTTGCATATTATTGATAGAAAGGGAGCTGAGAACCCCGTTGCAGACAACTTGTCTAGGTTAGAGAATGTTCTTGATGACCCACTACCTATTGATGATAGCTTTCTTGATGAACAATTAGCGGTCGTTAATGCTTATCGTACTGGTCCTTGGTATGATGATTATGCTAATTACATTGTTGCTAAATATATACCACCTAGTTTCACATACCAGCAAAAGAAAAAGTTCTTTTATGATTTAAGACATTACTTTTGGGATGACCCACACCTTTATAAAGAAGGAGTAGATGGTGTTATTAGACGTTGTGTGCCTGAGCATGAACAGGAATAGATCCTACACAAGTGTCACTCTGAATCCTATGGAGGACACCACGCTGGAGATAGAACTGCACACAAGGTACTACAATCTGGTTTTTATTGGCCTACTCTCTTCAAAGATGCTCGTAAGTTTGTCTTATCTTGTGATGAATGCCAAAGAATTGGTAATATTAGTAGACGTCAAGAGATGCCTATGAATTATTCTCTTGTTATTGAACCGTTTGATGTTTGGGGCTTTGATTATATGGGACCTTTTCCGTCCTCTAATGGTTATACACATATTTTAGTTGTTGTTCATTACGTTACTAAGTGGGTAGAAGCTATTCCAACTAGTAGTGCTGATCATAACACTTCTATTAAAATGCTTAAAGAAGTTGTTTTTTCGAGGTTTGGAGTCCCTAGATATCTTATGACTGATGGCGGTTCACATTTTCTTTCCGTAAGATGCTTGCTAAGTATGATGTTAATCATAGAATCGCATCTCCTTATCATCCGCAGTCTAGTGGTCAAGTAGAATTGAGCAATAGAGAGCTCAAATTAATTTTGCAAAAGACTGTCAACAGATCTAGAAAGAATTGGTCCAAAAAACTTGATGATGTATTATGGGCCTATAGAACTGCATACAAAAATCCTATGGGTATGCCTCCTTATAAGATGGTTTATGGAAAAGCTTGTCATTTACCTCTTGAACTTGAACATAAAGCATAATGGGCTATTAAAGAGCTCAACTATGACTTCAAACTTGCCGGTGAGAAGAGGTTGTTTGACATTAGCTCACTCGATGAATGGAGAACCCAAGCATATGAGAATGCCAAGTTATTCAAAGAAAAAGTCAAACGCTGGCATGACAAAAGGATACAAAAGTGTGAGTTTAATGTAGGAGATTATGTGTTATTATTCAACTCTCGTTTAAGATTTTTTGTAGGAAAACTTCTCTCTAAATGGGAAGGTCCCTACGTTATCGAGGAGGTCTATCGTTCTGGTGCCATAAAATCAATAACTTCAAAGGCACAAGTCCGAGGGTGGTGAACGGTCAAAGAATTAAACATTATATTTCAGGTAATCCTATCAATGTTGAAACTAATATTATTGAAACCGTAACCCCAGAGGAATACATAAGGGACACTTTCCAGAACATTCCAGACTCCGAAAAGGAATAGGTATGTGGTACGGTAAGTAAACCGACTCCAAAAAAACTCCAATGGCAATTTTTATCAGTTTTGGAATATTTAAGAATTTTAGGAAGAAAGAAGTAGTCCGAAAGGGACATGAGGCCCCCACGAGAGTGGAGGGCGCGCCCACCCTTACTGGGTGCACCCCCCTGTCTTGTGGACACCTTGTGTGCCTCCCAGACTCTGTTTTCTTGCACATTACGTATTTTGGTCGGTAAAAATTCATTATATATACTCCCGAAGGTTTTGACCACCGTATCACGCAAATATCCTCTGTTTTCGTTTCAAGCTATTCCTGTTGCAGATTTGAGCAAGATGTCTTCTTAAGAGTCAGTCGGGGAGAGTCGGGTGTCTCACCCAACACCAGGTCCAGGAGCAAATAGCGATGCTTATCACTTTGGACCATCAACCGAGGATGAGATGGAAGCTGATTTCAAAAGGATAGATGCCATGGAGGAAGATTAAGAAGTTACCTCTCGTCTCCAAGCAGAATTCATGATGGGGGAACTACTTAGCTTGGCTATCCCAACTTCGGTCATCCCTTCCAACTTTAGATTTCTTTCTTATGAAAATATGAAAAAGAGCTTCACTTGTTCTCCAGAAGCTATGTAGCATCCTTGGGTAAAGGGAGCTTTGGTCGTTACGGGCAAGCTCCGCAAAGAAGTGATGGACCTCAAACAACAAATCAATAAGCTCGAGGAGGAGAATCGCACCCTTAAGGGAATCATTGCCAAGAAGATCATAATGCCAACCGTGAAGAAGGAGACATAATCACATGGGTATGGGCACTCCCCTTGGCAACTGCAAGCTTGGGGGAGGTGCCACGGTATCGTATCACCATCACACTCCTATCTTTACCATTTTATTTAGTTCGATTGCTTTAGTAGTATCTTGATCTATTAGATTGAAGTTTTGATATCAAGTAGTTTCGAGTTTTGCTTTGTGATGTAATCGAGTCCGTGAGCTATCTATAATAAAGATTAGTGCTGAGTCAAGGGCTTTGCTATGTTGCTATGATCTTGAGGAAGTAGAAAGAATAAAAGAGTACATATTGATCTTATGGTTCGTGATGACTTCACACATAGAAAGTATGAGGCATAAAAGTTGTTGAGAGTTGATAAACGTAGTTTTGGTCATCGTTGCAATTAATAGGAAGTGATAAGGAAAGAGAGGTTCACATACAAATATATTATCTTGGACATCTTTTATGATTGGGGGCACTCATTAAGTATGACATGCTAAAAGAGTTGACGTTGGATAAGGAAGACAACGTAATGGTTTATGTTTTCGCACATCTCAGTTAAAGTATATTGTCATTGACCTTCCAAACATGTTGAGCTTGCCTTTCCCCCTCATGCTAACCAAATTCCTTGCACCAAGTAGAGATACTACTTGTGCTTCCAATATCCTTAAACCCAGTTTTGCCATGAGAGTCCACCATACCTACCTATGGATTGAGTAAGATCCTTCAAGTAAGTTGTCATGTTGCAGGCAATGAAAATTGCTATCTAAATATGTATGACTTATTAGTGCAGAGAAAATAAGCTTTATACGATCTTGTTGTGGAAGTAATAAAAGCGACGGACTGCATAATAAAGGTCCACATACAAGGGGCAATATAAAGTGACGTTCTTTTGCATTAAGATTTTGTGCATCCAACCCAAAACGAACATGACAACCTCTGCTTCCCTCTGCGAAGGGCCTATCTTTTACTTTATGTTTTACTTTATGCTTGAGTCAAGGTGATCTTCACCTTTCCCTTTTTCATTTTATCCTTTGGCAAGCTCCTCGTGTTTGAAAGATCACACACACACACACACACACACACACACACACACACACACACACACACACACACACACACACACACACACACACACACATATATATATATATATCCAATTGGATGTAAGTTAGCATGGGCTATTATTGTTGACATCACCTAAAGGTGAATACGTAGGGAGGCAACACAATAAGCCCCTATCTTTCTCGTGTCCGGCTGAAACTCCATAACCACAAGTATTGCGTGAGTGTTAGCAATTGTAGAAGACTACATGATAGTTGAGTATGTGGATTTGCTGAAAAGCTCTATTGTTGACTCTTTCTGATGTTATGATAAATTGCAATTGCTTCAATGACTGGGATTATAGTTTGTTAGTTCTCAATGAAGTTTCTGAACCATACTTGACATTGTGAATTGATCATTACTTGAGCATAAGAAACCATATGATAAAATCTACTTATGTTGCTGTTATAAGAATAAGCATGATGCCCTCATGTCCGTATTTTATTTTTATCGACACCTCTATCTCTAAACATGTGGACATATTTTTCGATTTCGGCTTCCGCTAGAGGACAAGCAAGGTCTAAGCTTGGGGGAGTTGACACGTCCATTTTGCATCATGCTTTTATATCAATATTTATTGCATTATGGGCTATTATTACACATTATATCTCAATACTTATGGCTATTCTCTCTTATTTTACAAGGTTTACCATGAAGAGGGGGAATGCCGGCAGCTGGAATTCTGGCTGGAAAAGGAGCAAACATTGGAAACATATTCTGCACTGCTCCAAAAATCCTAAAACTCCACGAAACCTGTTTTTGGAGTTAATAAGAATTATTGAGTGGAAGAAATACATCAGGGGGCCCACACCCTGGCCAGGAGGGTGGGTGGCGCGCCCACCCCTACTGGGCGCGCCCCCTGTCTCCTGGGCCCCCTGGTGGCCCCCCGGTGTCTATCTTCTGCTATATGAAGGCTTTTACCCTAGAAAAAATCGTGGGCAAGCTTACGGGACGAAACTCCGCCACCACGAGGCGGAACCTTGGCGGAATCAATCTAGGGCTCTGGCGGAGCTGTTCTGCCGGGGACACTTCCCTCCGGGAGGGGGAAATCATCACCAACATCATCACCAACGATCCTCTCATCGGGAGGGGGTCAATCTCCATCAACATCTTCACCACCACCATCTCCTCTCAAAACCCTAGTTCATTTCTTGTATCCAATCTTGTATCCAAACCACAAATTGATACCTGTGGGTTGCTAGTAGTGTTGATTACTCCTTGTAGTTGATGCTAATTGGTTTACTTGGTGGAAGATCATATGTTCAGATCCTTAATGCATATTATTACTCCTCTGATTATGAACATGAATATGCTTTGTGAGTAGTTACGTTTGTTCCTGAGGACATGGGTGAAGTCTTGCTATTAGTAGTCATGTGAATTTGGTATTCGTTCGATATTTTGATGAGATGTATGTTATCTTTTCCTCTAGTGGTGTTATGTGAACATCGACTACATGACACTTCACCATTATTTGGGCCTAGAGGAAGGCATGGGGAAGTAATAAGTAGATGATGGGTTGCTAGAGTAACAGAAGCTTAAACCCTAGTTTATGCGTTGCTTCGTTAGGGGTTGATTTGGATCCATATGTTTAATGTTGTGGTTAGGTTTACCTTGATACTTCTTTTGTAGTTGCGGACGCTTGCAATAGGCGTTAATCATAAGTGGGATGCTTGTCCAAGTAAGGGTAGTACCCAAGCACCGGTCCACCCACATATCAAATTATCAAAGTACCGAACGCGAATCATATGAGCGTGATGAAAACTAGCTTGACGATAATTCCCATGTGTCCTCGGGAGCTCCTTTCTCATTATAAGAAATTGTCCAGGCTTATCCTTTTCTACATAAAGGATTGGGCCACCTTGCTGCACTTTATTTACTTTATTTACTTGTTGCTCGTTACTATTTATCTTATCACAAAACTATCTATCACCTATAATTTAAGTGCTTGCAGAGAAAACCTTACTGAAAACCGCTTATCATTTCCTTCTACTCCTCGTTGGGTTCGACACTCTTACTTATCGAAAGGACTACGGTAGATCCCCTACACTTGTGGGTCATCAATGCTTAACGTTCGTTGACAATATAGTATTATATGAGTTATGTGAGTTGGTGACTGTCGGTGTCAAAACCGGCGGATCTCGGGTAGGGGGTCCCGAACTATGCGTCTAGGCGGATGGTAACAGGAGACAAGGGACACGATGTTTTTACCCAGGTTCGGGCCCTCTCGATGGAGGTAAAACCCTACTCCTGCTTGATTGATATTGATGATATGGGTAGTACAAGAGTGGATCTACCACGAGATCAAGGAGGCTAAACCCTAGAAGCTAGCCTATGGTATGATTGTTGTAATGGTTGTGTGTCCTACGGACTAAAACCCTCCGGTTTATATAGACACCGGAGAGGGCTAGGGTTACACAGAGTCGGTTACAATGGTAGGAGATCTACATATCCGTATCGCCAAGCTTGCCTTCCACGCCAAGGAAAGTCCCATCCGGAGACGGGACGAAGTCTTCAATCTTGTATCTTCATAGTCTTGGAGTCCGGCTGACGACGATAGTCCGGCTGTCCGGACACCCCCTAGTCCAGGAGTCCCTCAGTAGCCCCTGAACCAGGCTTCAATAACGATGAGTCCGGCGCGCATATTGTTCGGCATTGCAAGGCGGGTTCCTCCTCCGAGTAATTCATAGAAGATTGTAAACACCAGGATAGTGTCCGGCTCTGCAAAATAAATTCCACATTCCACCGTAGAGAGAATAATATGTACAATAGCTCAATCTGCTGACGTATTATGTGGCATGACGTCACGCCACTACCAAGCCTTTACTTGAATCGTTTTTTTATTATACCACCTCAGCGCGTTTAGCGAAGCGGTTTCCTTGGCACGTCTTGTCGAAGCAGAGATCGTGTTCCCCTTATTCCGGGATTCCCATCAATACGGACGTGGGTAACCCAACCGTGTCCGTTGCCACGCCCCCTCTATCGGAGGCGAGTCCCGAACGGTCACGGGGACAGCTCTTGGTATTCTCCCTCTTTATAATGGGACCAAGGCTTGTTTCTTTTCTTCTATCCTCAACCGAATCTATTCCTTGCCCCGAGTTCCAACACCCAGAGCCCCAGATTCGAGCGCTTCAGACCTTCAACAATGACCGGCTCCGACCCACAGGGCCGGTGGATGCCCTCCTCCGTCACGGAGGAAGACGTGCTAAAGCTGCGAGAGGCCAAGTACCTGACTTATGAGATTTCGCATAGATTGCCCGCCACAGGGCAAGTCATCCCCACCCTCGAGCCCAGCGAGTATGTCGTGTTTGTATCCCACCTCCGTCGGGGTTTAGGCTTCCCGATGGATCCTTTTGTGAGAGGGCTCATGTTTTACTATGGGTTGGAATTCCACGACTTGGCTTCGGAGTCCATCCTCCATATCTCTTTGTTTATTATCGTCTGCGAAGCCTTCCTTCGCGTTACCCCTCACTTCGGCTTGTGGCTTAAGACCTTCGACGTGGAGCCAAAGATGATCGAGGGGCGTCAAGCAGAGTGCGGCGGGGCGGTTGTAAGCAGAAGGGCCGACGCTCCATGGCCCGAGGGCTCTTTTCAGGAGGAGCTCGGCTTGTGGCAGAAGGAGTGGTTCTACATAACCGCTCCCAGGGGCAGCAGGCAGAAGCCGCTGCCCATCTTCCGCTCGGGCCCTCCACAGCGGCTGATGTCATGGGTCAGCCAAGGGCTCAACTGGGGACCGTCAAAGGACGTGCCCCTACTGCAGGGCCGGATTCAAGACCTCCAGGCGAGGGAGATCGATCTGGTCGTGGTGATGCAGGTCATGCTGATTAGGCGTCTCCTGCCCTGCAAATGCCGTCCTCTCCAGCTGTGGGAGTTTAATCTGGAGGGACCACGAATTCTTCAACACTTCATGGGTACGACACCCGTGGAGATGTACAAACAGTTCTTCGGATCACGAGAGGCGCGTCCGGAATTGACCGAGGATGCCGGCCTAAGCTGCAATCGCCCGGATACACAAGTAAGTAACTCCGTGTCTGGACATACCGTTTGTTTGCCTTTCTATGATTCGCCTTTTGACCAATTGTCCTCTTAAACAGGAGTGGATAGCGCAAGCAAAACTGATATGGTGTCCGGCCCCCCTCCCAGAGACCGCGCCGGATCCCGTGCTGGTCAGGATGCTAGAGGTTGCGCCTTCAGAGGAAGGCGAAGGGGAGAACAGAGGAACTACCGCCTCAACCAAGGAGGCTTTTGAGGAAGGGGGGATCGAGAATCCCTCCTTCCAGGGGGAGAAGAGGACCGCCTCCGAAAACCCGGAGGCCAAAGCCCCGAAGCGGGGGAAGAGATCTTCACCAGAGGGTCCTGCGTCCGGAGTGGCTCCGGCCGCACAGTCTCCCCTAAAGAATCAGCCCTCCAGCGAGCCGTAAGTAGAAAATAGGGAGTTTTGTAATAAGGGACATCCCTAATTGTGCTTCTGAGGATAACTTAAGTTTTCACCTTGTAGTTCGGATCTCCGTCCTTCTCAGATGAGCTCGTCTTCGGGGGAACTCCGTCCAGAGATGATGGAGAGCGAGACGCCTCCATCTGCCGCACCATCAGATAGGGCGGACGAGCCTGAACTGTCGTCACGGAGGGTATCCCCGAGTCCGACAGGACCGAATAGTTCGGCGCCAACTGGTGTGCGGCCGGGGGAGCTGAAGGATCTGCTTGAGAGGGCGTCTATCTCAGAAGGTCACCGTACACTGATGAGTACGGTGATTAAAAGAATTTCATCCGCCGAAGGCGGATTACGTGATGCCGTCAGGAGTTTGCTGGCGGGGTTTGAGGTACGTAAAAATGACATACCCTTTGACAGTTTTACACATAAAGTGCGCCCTACATAGATAGTAGCCCCTGAGACTCGGTAGGGTGTCGAGAACGACAGCGTGCCGAGGATTGAAATCCCAGGTATTGATTTTCGCCTTTCCTAAGCAGGTGGCGGATAATTCGGTGGCTAGCCGGACTGATGGAGTTGCCGAACTAAAGCGGCAGCTCGATGTTGCGGATGCGGACATCGCGCTGGTCAATAAACGACTTGACGAGTCACAAGGTAGGTATTTTCTCCGTGGTCACCTTGTAAGGGAGCCGAAGCCCACTTCTTACAACATGTGTGCTAAATGCAGATGGTGCCGCTGCTGTGAAGAGCCTTTGGTCAGAACTTGCTCGAGCCAAGGAGCAAGCCAGAAGGAGTGATGCGGCTGCCTCGAGGGCGGCCAAAGAGCTAGAAGCCGAAAAGGCTGCACACTGCCGAAGCAGGGAGGAGATGGCCGAAATGGCCGTGAAGTTAAAAGATGCTACTGACCGCAATGAGGTTCTTGAAAAGGAGCGCCTAGCGGAGCGAGAAGACCTGGGGAAGGCCACCGCCGAAGCCAAGGATGCCCGTTCTGCAATGCGGGCTATAAAGGAGGAGCTGCGCCAGGCCGGAGACATTGTGGCTGGCAAGCCCTTTCTGCTGCGCCGAAGGTTTACAGATCTAAAGTATGCTCAGCTTGGCCAGCTGTGGGGTCCGGAGGATCCTTATATGGACTTAGCGGCGAGTGCGGCAGATGCCGTTGTGCACTTCCGAAGTCAGAAGGATCACAAGACGGAAGAGCTGTTTTGGTCTCAATTCCATAGTCCGGAGCGTTCGCTTTCGCTGACCGATCGGTTGGCTGAGTGGGCTGAGCTGAATAGATTGTCCGGACTTGCCATGACAGATATCGTGACTCATGTCTGGCCGGATAGGCCCAAGCCGAAGAGTTATTTTGGCTTATTACATCAATTTCTGGGGGCGGTGCCGCATATCAAGGCAATGAAGCAGTCGGCCTGCATAGAGGGTGCACGGATGGCCCTCGCCCATGTAAAGACACATTGGACGGATATGGATGCCACCGCTATTGCGACCCAGGGTTCGGACGAGAGCCGGTTACCCGCCGAGCACTATTTTGGGGAAGTTCTGCGTGGTGCTCGTGTAATAGAGTCGCAGTGCTCAAAAAATGTCACGTTCAAATGAACGTTTTGGTTTCTAAAACGATGTTTATGATGTAAGCGCTTTTTTGTACTTGTGCGTTCAAGTATTAAAATATCTCCTGTGCGGCCGTTTATGTATACGTGTGTATAACCTGAAAGATGGCAGTCGTCGGCTTCAGCCCCCACGCACAAGGTGCGGGGGTGTTCGCAAAAATAGCGCATTTTCACACTTAATCCGACGTCTCGGTCCTGTGAAGGAGGTGGTAGTGTAGCAAACGAGGCAACCGGACTATAATGCTTTATCACTTTCACTTAGCCATAGGAGTTCGAGGGTGGGGCTACGATATGGCCCCTAGGGGCACCACGCTCTCCGAATTCGAGGCGCGTATGTGCCTGACCGGGAAACTGTCCTTCGTCAAAGCGGAGGAATTCTAAACATTTCGGTAGTCGATCGAGTGGTTGACCAGTCTCTCGCTGTATCATGACAGTTAGTTTTCGGCTTTCTCTACTGAGGTGCTCGCCCGGCCGAACCGGGGCACAATCGCAGTAGTTCTCCTGGTGCCGCATTAGCCGATGATACGGAACGTAAGGCAGCAAAACACAGGAGCCGGACAAACCCAACATTTGACCAAAGACATGATTCGGAGCTGATGCATATAAGGCCTAACTCGAGACGCCGAACACTCCCTAAGGTATTCGGTCTTTATGATAGCGGGCAGAACAAGGCCCTAAGCCCCTAGTGTCCAGGTACACGCAAGGTCCTCTAACGCGGCCGATGCCAAAACGTCAGTCTCCTCTCTGGTTATAATGAGAAACCAGGGGATATATATATCAACAAGAGACAGTAAAAAAGGTTTACGCAGGGTCTTAATCTGAAGAGAATCCTTGCCACGGGTCCCTACTGCACGTCTGCGCCTGTGTCTCCGTTGTGCTGTATCCTGGACGGGCGTAACACGCTGTTCATCTGTAAAAAAGAGGAACTTAGTTTGAAAAGTAATCATGCAAAAAAATGAATTAAAAATCTAAATATGAATAAATGAATAGAGCTGAGTTTATATTAGCTCATACGCACAGCCTCTTGTAAAGGGGGGTGCGGTTAGGGAGCCCCTGGCTTATTTATGCCGGACTCGTCTAGCCATGTCCGGGGTCTTAAACGACCTTTTAATGAGATGATGCCGCGTGGACCGGGCATTTTAAGTGTAAGAGATGCGTAGTGTGGTATTGCATTAAAGCGGACAAAAGCTTCACGTCCCAATAGTGCTTGATGGCTACTTTTGAATGGGGCGACATGAAAGATTAGCTTTTCGCGTCGGAAGTTGTCGGGTGACCCGAACACAACTTCTAGTAGTAAGGAGCCCGTGCACTTGGCGTAAGGGCCTGGCGTCACTCCTTTGAAGGAAGTGCGACTATGTCGAATTTTAGTAAGGTCTATCCCCAACTTGCGGATTGTGTCCGGATATAGCAGGTTTAGATCATTGCCGCCGTCCATCAGGACTTGTGTAAATTGTAGTCCGTTGATTATAGGATCCAATATTAGAGCAGTCCATCCTGCGTTTCGAATACTTCTGGAATAGTCCAGGTGGTCGAAAGTAATTGGTTTTGACATCCAACTTCGAGGTTCCGCTGGGGTGGACCATGCGATACCTACTTTGGCGGGTGCCGCACTGTTGTTCCGTATTATCACATGAAGTGAGTTTACTGTTTTGACTTCTTGCGGGAAAGTCTTCTGTTTTCTGGTGCTCTGCTGGTGGGGTTCGTCATCATCTTCGCTTGGCGCGTCGAGCCCCTTATGTTCGGCGTTGAGTCGGCCGGACTGTTTGAAGACCCAACAATTTCGATGGGTGTGGTTTGCAGGCCTTCCGGAGGTGCTGTGGATTTGACATATCCGATCCAAAATTTTGTTTAAGTTGGATAGCTCTTCACTGTTGTCCTTAAGAGGCAGTGTTTTGTTGTTCGGCCGCGAGCTTTTGAATCCGGCGTTGACCGCCGTATTCTTTGGGATTTTTTCTTTATTTCGGCGCTGGTCCTTTCTGCGCTGTGATTTTCCATTTCCATCTCTGATCTCGGATGTACTCGGGTCGATGGTGCTGCATCTTGCTAGCCAGCTGTCTTCCCCCGCGCAAAAGCGGGTCATGAGGCTTGTTAGCGCGGCCATTGTTCTCGGCTTCTCTTGGCCGAGGTGTCTGGTGAGCCATTCGTCTCGGACATTATGTTTAAAAGCTGCTAAGGCTTCAGCGTCCGGACAGTCGACTATTTGGTTCTTTTTGGTAAGAAACATGTTCCAGAATTTGCGCGCTGACTCTCCGGGCTGTTGAGTTATCTGACTTAAATCGTCTGCATCCGGAGGTCGGACATAAGTCCCTTGAAAATTTGCTCTAAACGCGTCCTCGAGCTCTTCCCAACTTCCAACAGTATTTTCTGGGAGGCTTTTGAGCCAATGCCGAGATGGCCCTTTGAGCTTGAGGGGTAGATATTTTATGGCGTGGAGATCATCTCCTCTAGCCATGTGTATGTGTAGTATGTAATCCTCAATCCAGACTCCGGGGTCTGTTGTTCCGTCGTATGCCTCTATGTTTACGGGTTTGAATCCTGCTGGAAATTCATGATCCAGCACCTCATCGGTGAAACATAGTGGGTGTGCGGCGCCCCTGTATTTAGGTGTGCCGTTATCTTCGAACATGTGGCGTGTTGTGTTGCTTCCTGGGGCCCTCTTTTTTGGCCCATAAATGGACCTGACCGGGCCATCTGTTTTACGAGGATCGTGTGTCGTCTTGTGTGCGGCGCCGCTTGTCGCTTTTGGCCTGTCATCTGGTCGTCTATCCGGCCAGGCGGCCTCTTCGCTTTTTGACTGTGGGGGCTCTATGGCCTCCTCGTCGAATTCTGGCAGCAGCTTGCGCTTCGGTAGCTCTTTGTTTGGTGGCTATTGCCGTATTTGTTCGCGGTCTTGAGTACTTTGCTCCACCTCATTCTGAGTATGTCTTCCGCTGTTTTGAGCTTTCGTTTTTCCTTTTTCAGACTTCTTGCAGTGGCGACAAGTCTTTTGTGAAGGTTCTTATGCTCCGGTGGTGTGTCCGGCGTGAGATCGTCTGGACTGTTGTTTTCGCCGGGCATGGATTGATTATCCAATTCGTCCTATTCGGACGGTTGCTTGGTTGCATGTTCGTCGTCCACTGGTTTGCCTTGCTCTATTGCTGGGTCATTAGGAGTGCTATTTTTGTCGAGGCGGGACTTAGGGCGGCGTCTGCGTCACCGTTTTGGTTGTTTGTCGGCGGAATTATCCTTTGCCGCGCCCCGTTGTTCCTCGTTATCGCTTCCTTTTGGGGTGTCCACCATATATACATCATGGGTTGGGGTGGCCTTCCAGTGCTCGATGGGCGCTGGTTCTTGGTAGTCTCCGGAAACGTCGTCCATACGATGTCTTCGGAGTCGTAGTCTAGTATGTTGGTTAGATCGTCGACAGTAGCTACTAAGTGGGTGGTGGGTGGGCTTTGAATTTCTTCGTCGTCCACATCCCAACCATCCTGACCGCAATCCGGCCAGGGTTCTCCTGATAACGAGAGATGCCTTAGTGAATTTAGAATGTCGCCAAAGGGCGAGTGCTGAAAGATGTCCGCGGCGGTGAACTCCATGATCGGCGCCCAATTGGGTTCGATCGGCAGGGGCGCGGGAGGTTCAGAGTTCGGCAAGGAGTCCGGCGCCTCGGAGTCACGAGCTTTAAAAGGGACAAGGTCAGTATTCGGCTCCATCGCCGTAGAAGTTGCAGCTCCCGAGGCGGTGTCCAGCCACCTGTCCTCGATCTGCGCGATCTGCTCCGAACTGTGGGTCAGAGCGGACTCGTGTGCGGCCTCCAGGGCACTGTCCGGCGGCAGAGCTAAATCATGCCCATCGTGACAGCGCGACACGCTCGGCTGTGGCTCGAATCTGTCGAAGATCAAGTCTCCGCGGACGTCGATCGTGAAGTTTAGGCTTCCGAACCTGACCTGATGGCCAGGGGCATAGCTTTCGATCTGCTCCAGATGGCCAAGCGAATTGGCCCGCAGTGCGAAGCCACCGAACACGAAGATCTATCCGGGGAGAAAATTCTCACCCTGGACTGCGTTGTTGTTGATTGAAGAAGCCATCAAGCCTATCGGTGACGACACAGAGGAACTCTCAATGAAAGCACCAATGTCGGTGTCAAAACCGGCGGATCTCGGGTAGGGGGTCCCGAACTGTGCGTCTAGGCGCATGGTAACAGGAGACAAGGGACACAATGTTTTTACCCAGGTTCGGGCCCTCTTGATGGAGGTAAAACCCTACTCCTGCTTGATTGATATTGATGATATGGGTAGTACAAGAGTGGATCTACCACGAGATCAAGGAGGCTAAACCCTAGAAGCTAGCCTATGGTATGATTGTTGTAATGGTTGTGTGTCCTACAGACTAAAACCCTCCGGTTTATATAGACACCGGAGAGGGCTAGGGTTACACAGAGTCGGTTACAATGGTAGGAGATCTACATATCCGTATCGCCAAGCTTGCCTTCCATGCCAAGGAAAGTCCCATCCGGACACGGGACGAAGTCTTCAATCTTGTATCTTCATAGTCTTGGAGTCCGGCTGACAATGATAGTCCAGCTGTCCGGACACCCCCTAGTCCAGGACTCCCTCAGTGACCGATTGTTGTTCGGAGTTCTGGATGAGATCATGGACATGACAAGGAGCTCCAGAATGGTCCTAAGGTAAAGATTGATATATAGGATGATGCTATTTGGTCACCGGAAAGGTTTTGGAATGTACCGGGTAATCATCGGATCACCAGGGGTTCCGGGAGGCCACAGGAGCATATTGGGACAAAAAGGCCAACGAGGGAGAGCACACCAGCCCATATAGGGCTGGCGCGCCCCCACCTCATGGCAGGAAGCCCTAGGGAAGGAAGGGAGAGGGATAGCCCCCCTTTTCCTTCTCTTCCACATGCAGGGAAAGGAAAGGGGGGCCTCCCTGTTGGGGAACGTAGTAATTTCAAAAAAAATCTACGCACACACAAGATCATGGTGATGCATAGCAACGAGAGGGGAGAGCGTCGTCCACGTACCGTCATAAACCGTAAGCGAAAGTGTTATGACAACACGGTTGATGTAGTCGTATGTCTTCACGATCGACGGATCCAAGTACCGAACGTACGGCACCTCCGCGATCTGCACATGTTCATCTCAGCGACGTCCCACGAACTCACGATCCAGTAGAGCTTCGAGGGAGAGTTCTGTCAGCATGACGGCGTGATGACGGTGTTGATGAAGCTACCAACGCAGGGCTTCGCCTAAGAACCACTACGATATGACCTAGGTGGATTATGGTGGAGGGGGGCACCGCACACGGCTAAAGATCAATGATCAACTTGTGTGTCTTGGGGTGCCCCCGGCCCCCGTATATAAAGGAGCTAGGGGGGAGGCGGCCGGCCAGGAGGAGGGCGCGCCAAGGGGGGAGTCCTACTCCCACCAGGAGTAGGACTCCTCCTTTACTAATAGGAGTAGGAGAAGGGGGAAGGAGGATAGAGGGGGAAGGAAAGGGGGGCATCGCCCCCTCCCCCCTCCTTGTCCAATTCAGACTAGAGGCCTCGAGGGCTCGAATACAAGTGCTCGATCATAGACAAGTCAGCGGAAGCAACAATATCTGAGTACAGACATAAGTTATACAAGTTGCCATAAGATGGCTAGCACAAACTGGGATACAGATCGAAAGAGGCGCAGGCCTCCTGCCTGGGATCCTCCTAAACTACTCCTGGTCGTCATCAGCAGCCTGCACGTAGTAGTAGGCACCTCCAATGTAGTAGTCATCGTCGACGGTGGCGTCTGGCTCCTGGGCTCCAGCATCTGGTTGCGACAACCAGAAAGAAAGGAAAGGGGGGAAAAGGGGGGAGAAAGCAACCGTGAGTACTCATCCAAAGTACTCGCAAGCAAGGAGCTACACTATATATGCATGGGTATATGTGTAAAGGGCCATATCAGTGGACTAAACTGCAGAATGCCAGAATAAGAGGGGAATAACTAATCCTGTCGAAGACTACGCTTCTGGCAGCCTCCGTCTTGCAGCATGTAGAAGAGAGTAGACTGAAGTCCTCCAAGTAGCATCGCCAAGTAGCATCTCCAAGTAGCATCTCCAAGTAGCATCTCCAGTAGCATCGCATAGCATAATCCTACCCGGCGATCCTCCCCTCGTCGCCCTGTGGAAAAGCGATCACCGGGTTGTCTGTGGAACTTGGAAGGGTGTGTTTTATTAAGTATCCGGTTCTAGTTGTCATAAGGTCAAGGTACAACTCCGGGTCGTCCTTTTACCGAGGGACACGGCTATTCGAATAGATAAACTTCCCTGCAGGGGTGCACCACATAACCCAACACGCTCGATCCCATTTGGCCGGACACACTTTCCTGGGTCATGCCCGGCCTCGGAAGATCAACACATCGCAGCCCCACCTAGGCCTAACAGAGAGGTCAGCACACCGGTCTAACTCGTATGGCGCAGGGGTCTGGGCCCATCGCCCATTGCACACTTGCACGTTGCGAGGGCGGCCGAAAGCAGAACTAGCCCCCTTAATACAAGAGCAGGCTTATGTTCCAATCCGGCGCGCACCGCTCAGTCGCTGACGTCTAGAAGGCTTCGGCTGATACCACGACGCCGGGATACCCATAACTACTCCCGCGTAGATGGTTAGTGCGAATAGACCAAATGGCCAGACTCAGATCAAATACCAAGATCTCGTTAAGCGTGTTATTATGAAGCAATCGCGGACGCCGACCAGGGCCAGGCCCACCTCTCGCCTAGGTGGTCTCAACCTGCCCTGTCGCTCCGCCACAAAGATCCACACAGAGGGCCGTCGGGACAAAGGTCCTTTCAGCCCCCAATCCGTGAATCACTCGCGGGTACTCTTCGAGCGGACCCGACTTTAGTCACCATCTGTAGTATGTATATATGTATAATATATACCCATGATCACCTCCCAAGTGATCACGGCCCAATAGTATAGCAAGGCAGACTGACAAGAATGTAGGGCCAATGGTGATAAACTAGCATCCTATACTAAGCATTTAGGATTGCGGGTAAGGTATCAATGACTGTAGCAACAATGACAAGCTATGCAACAGAATAGGAGTACCCAAACAGTAACATGCTACACTACTCTAATGCAAGCAGTATAGAGAAGAATAGGTGATATCTGGTAATCAAGGGGGGGCTTGCCTGGTTGCTCTGGCAAGAAGGACGAGTCACCAACACTGTAGTCGAACTGGGGGTCGCCGGCAGTCTCGGGGTCTACCGGAAAGAAGTAACAGAGAGGGAACGCAATAAATAATAGAGCAATCAAAGCATCACAAAGTGTAACAAGGCAATACGCGGTGTTCGGTGTGCCCTAACGCGGTAGTAGGTGATACCAGCGAAAGGGGGAAACAACCGGGAAAGTATCCCCGGTGTTTCGTGTTTTCGGTCAGATGAACCGGAGGTGAAATGTTGCAGGTTCACTATGCTAGGGACGCGTGGCGGATGAACGGGCTGCGTATCTGGATTCGTATCGTCGTTCTGAGCAACTTTCATGTATAATGTTTTTCCATCCGAGCTACGGTTTATTTTATATTAATTTTAAAAGATTTAAATCATTTTTAGAATTTTAATTAATTTAATTTAATTCAACATTATCCATAACAGTGTTTGCTGATGTCATCATGACATCAGCATGACATCAGCAGTCAACAGAGGTGTTGACTAGTCAAACTGACGTGTGGGTCCCGCATGTCATTGGCTGTTTAGTTAATTAATAATAGTTAATTAGGTTAAGTTGTTATTAGGTTAATTAACCTTAATTAGTTAATTTAAACATTTTCAGAAATTTGAATTAATCCAAAACAAATGGTAAAATGCTATGGGTACACACATAATGTACCCAGCCGTTTGCATGTGTGGCTGACAGTGGGTCCTGTTGACTACTGAGTCAGCAGTCAACAGTCATTGTTGACTGGTCAATAGACCAGGGTGGACCCACCTGTCATTGGCTGATATTTAACAATGTTTTTATTAGCTACTTTAGTTAATAGAGAGGGCCCACTTGTCATACACTTATTAGGGGGAGTTATTGCATTAATCCAGATTAGGCAATGGCCCCATTAACAAAACAGGGGAGGTTAGTTCCTAATTAAACCGGGCAGGCCCACATGTCAGGGGGGAACCGAGCGGCCAAAACGCACGCCCGCGCGGTGGTGCACGCCGGCAACCACCCGACGGGGCGGCGTACATCGATCTCGTCGCTCCGGCGACCAAACGCTGCGCGGAGACGACCCACAGAACGGGCGCTGTGGCCCGTTTCGACCAAATACCAGCGATGGACGCTAGCAGTAGCAGCACGGCAGGTGCGAGGCGCTGGCAAAGGGAAAGGGGAGGCCATGGATCTCACCAGCGATGGAGGGAAGCGGGGGCGGCATGGCTCGAGGAGGCCGGTCGGGGATGAGGTCGAGGTCGCGAGGCGGCGATGGTGGGGTAGTCCGACGAGGGGCGAGGAAGCCGCTCGGGGAGAGACGAAGACGACGGCCGACGATGCCGGCGAGCAGCGCCGGGCGGCGCGGGATTGGGTGTCGGGGTCGATGCGGTTGTCAGGGGCGAGCGCGACGCGGACAAGGTGGCGCGGGTCGAGCGGCGCCGGTGAGGCGACGGGTGGACGACGACCCGACGCAGGGGCACGGCGTCGAGGTGGCGGGGGCGTCCAGCGAGGCGGGGCGACGGGGAGAGCAGCACCGTCGTCGGGGCCTCAGGCGGCGGTGGGCGACGGCGTCAGTGGCCTCCTCCTCTCGATCCCGATCCAGTCGGGAGAGAGGGGGGCAGAGATATTTTGCGGGGGGGAGTGGGGTGTCGGTGGCGGTTCGGGTTTCTGGGAGGAGTGGATAAGGGGAGTGGGGGGGTGGCCGGCTGGGCCTGGTGGGTTGGCCCACTGGGGCTGATGGCCTGTTGGGCCGAAGCCCGGGGGTTCCTCCTTTTGTTTTTTTGTTTTTGTATTTTGTTTCTTTTATTTATTTTTCTTTTCTGTTATATTTAATTTAAAGCACTTAGGCACTTTGTAAAATTATGTTTTCTTCACTATAACTACCTAAGTGATATTAGGCACTACCCGAACATTTTTGTTACAACTTTCGAAAACTTTTATTGTTGACATTAATTTGAATTTGAATTTTGAAACGGTCTCGAAATAACTCGAGTTTATCAACAGTAACCGAGGTGACATGGCACCATTAGCAGAGGTTCACTGTAGCTTAATTACCCGGGCGTCACAATTCTCCTCCACTACAAGAAATCTCGTCCCGAGATTTAAGAGGTAGTGAAAGGGAGGGAAGGTTTGGTAACTAATCTAGCGGGTTTTCTCATCCTGGCTTGCTCTTCTCGAAGAGGTCGATCCATTACATTGACGTCTTCATTTATTGCTTCAGGTCATCATGGTGAAGTCGTCCTTTTCTTTGGGAACTACAACGTACTTACGAATCGGTAAGGGGCAGCTCGGCTATGACAGAATGCTTATGAGGGAAACAATCTGGGGTTAACCCGTGAATGAGCATAAGATTATCTCTCGAGTTGAACCAATAAAATATGTCGAGAGTAAGGTACGAAGGTACAATAAGAGGTTCCAAGCGGATAGATAGTTGCTCGAAGTCTGAACCGGAGTGAGAAAGGGGTTCAGAGCAACGAGAGTAAGTATTGCGTCTGATACCAGAATAGAGCATTAGGAAGGTGACCCATGAATTAAATACAAAGCCAAGCGTGAGGAATAACCATTAGAAACAGGGTTGTACAGGGGAGTCAAATTTCGATCCAGTGGACCTGTGGGTTATGGGCCCAACATGTGGGTTGAAAGTAGGAAGGGTGGTGACATCTTGCACAGCCGCGACAGGGAGGCATGTGAGTGAATAGCTTGTCAGCTATGCTGGTAACAATGTCGGTACCAAGGACGGGGAACGAAGAGAGCAATTTTCCTGCTTATTGATCGAGGCAAACCAATTGGCAAAGTTATCACCCATCGGTGGTTACCGGAATGTCGTCAACAAAAGCAACAGGGTCTTACTGACAGAATTGCACACCGAGGGGTTTACTTAAGCAGGGAATTAATACTGCTTAGACCATAATGATCACCAGAAAGGTTAAACAAAACAATGGAAAGGAAAAGGTGTTTATCAATTTAACAGAACAATGGAAAGGAAAATGTGTTTAAACACATATTTCAGGGGTATATCCTTCCCAAGGATAAGTAGAGCATGATATCCATGATAGGATAGAAAGTATAAAACCATTTTGGTAAGGGAAGAGGAATTTCATGTCATTACCCGTACAACGGTGTTTGGATAATTGAGAAGGAAACATTTAACATTGGGCTTCGAATGTTCTTTGTTGAAAATCAGAGTACCACAGACATGCTTCGAGATAGCATTGACATGGTCACTGGGTAGAGATCAGGCTTTGGACAAAGGATCCATCAGGAATAACTTGTAGAATAAGTCTTACAATTTCCTCATGGAAGAAAGGATAACCTTGCAGAAAAGGAAACTATAACAATAGGTCCTCCGGCCAGGTGTGCTAGGCATGACATCACCTTACCGAGTCAAATAAGGACCAACATTATGACTCTTGGAAAATGTTCCAACCATCATGTCCGACCAAGATTCAAATCTGATTGGGGTCAGGATACCTCAGACTCAGGATGCTTGAGAAGAAAAAGGTGCGACACAAATTGACGAGAAGACATCGTAAGATTCTCGGGAAATGAACCATGGAAGCAAGTTCCGAAACAAGAGTTCGTCATTAAATCAAGGAGAGGGTTAGGAGGTGGCTGAGGGACTCCGCGACAATTCATTGAGATTCCCAAAAGATGAATTTCCATAATTATCTGAGCAAGGAGATAACACTTGTCAGATCAAATGATATAATGATGTATGCTCGAGGAGAACATCCACGAGTAAACATTGGTTGAAAGGTGCACCCGAAATATGGGCATAGGTACATGATCAATGTTTAGAATGGTGATCCGATATCCAATGGTCTAAGAATGAAATGTCGACCATAATCTTCAAAGCAATATGGTTGCTAAAAGGGCAGAACCCAAACATCACCGATCGAATCAACACGGGGACCAAGAGAGAATGGTGATGGTGAGAAGTATCACTATACCAAGAATTCTTAAGAGTTGGAGTAATTCTCACCACATTCTTGACAAAAGAGATGGTAATACTCCAAGGT
The DNA here is from genome assembly GCA_963921465.1 of Triticum timopheevii. NCBI lineage: Eukaryota > Viridiplantae > Streptophyta > Magnoliopsida > Poales > Poaceae > Triticum > Triticum timopheevii. Next base: position 120,075,586 of record OY997270.1, read on the forward strand.
AATTAAGAACAAAGGCTGGATAGCAAGGAACTCAAGGTATAACACAGAACACAAACAAGTTTGTGTTGGAGGGGAGGCATTAAAGTGGTCGATGACCATACAAATCATCGAGGGAAAGGATGGTATTTCTCATAATGAATTCAATTGATATCCAGGATGGAGTCAAGATGTTGATGATGATCACGACAAATTTTGTCGAGAGGCTCCACGAAGATGTAATAGATCGGCGATGACATCAAGTCAAAGGAATGATGAAGAGAAGGGTTAATGGAACCGAGGGTACGACACAAACTCCAAAGCAAGCTTGTTATTCAAGGCGAAATGATACGACGAGGAAGATCGATTGTAAGATTAGCTCACCGTCGAAAATTCTGCTCCGAGAAGAAGGACCAGGTAACGCAGTTAGAATCGGCACGACAAGGATATAGCCAAACAGGCTAGGAATGACGTGATTGAGTTCAAACTCGTAAGTAAAGAAGATTACTAAAAGTTGTTGAACCGTAGTGTGGACTCGGTTCAGTTACCGGTGTCTTTGAGTGTTTAATAACTCAAAGCCCGTGAAAAATTGGAATCAGTGAGGATGTAGTACTTGATGGAGAACTCATAAGAAGTTATGCAGTCCCGTGATGATCTCGAGATACCAGGGTGTAATACTCGATGAAAGATCAAAGTAAAGGTTGGACGGGTGTATTGATCCACAGAAGACAAGTGCTTAAACTTGCCCGAGAAATGGGATCAAAGAAGAACATATGGTCGGAACCACGATTGCAAAGGATCAATTCACCGATACAAAATGAACTTATACCAAAGGAATAATTAATTTAAGAGAAGCTTTAATGATACGATCTACATCGTGTCCATGGGCATGAACACAAAGTTCAAGGTCGACTCCCACTTCTCCAATGCATAACATTTCATTCACTTCTCATTTTCGAAGAAGTTGTAGTGTTGAAATTTTATCTGGCAAAATACCAGAAGAGTATGACTCGTGAAAACTTTCGAGTCCACACATATTAAGGAAAGCATAGGTTCAACCCATCGGGGTATCGTGGAAACATATACTACAAAGTTCACAAGTAAATAACTCAAGCTCGAACACAGAGCATGGTTGAGAAAACAAAGGATACAATTTAGCAAAGGCTTTATATATCTGTGGAAAGGCTCACAAGGTTATTTGAATATGAAGGACACTGTCGGATAAAATCCAACAAAGGAACCGATGGTCCACAAGGGATCTGATGTGAGCATCAGTACTCAACCAGAGGAAGAAGAAGGCACGTGCATCATATTATAGAACATCTGAATAATTCGATGCTTAGATAACAAAGGACTTACAATTTCCAAAACAAAGGATCAAAGGTAGTCGCTCTGATCAAGGATGGATAATTTGGATAGACCAGAGGCACAATTGGCGACAAATAGTTTGGTCGAGAACCAGCTCATGTTCAAAAATGATGTCTGAGCCGGAAAGATAATTTAGAAGGGTTGGTAGATGATTGTGTGCATTCGCACACATGTTGAATCAATAGGATCAAAATGACGGTGTCAAAAGATACTAGTGAATATTGCCAGATATATGGGAAGCATCCATAATGCTAGTAGACAAGTATTTGCAGAGCAATAAAGCTGCTAAGGATTTTTTTTGAAGATTGAATAGTATTTCAAAGGCTTTTGTGAAACACATAACAACTGGGATAAGCGGATACTCGGAAGGTGCGAGAAATTATTCTTAGGGGTATTCCTGCGGCAAGGAACTACAAGGCAGTAGCACAAAGTATTCTCGGGGTATCTTGTAATAACAAGATTGACTGGGAATAAAAGTAAGCACGACAGGTGTAAGTATTTATCCATAGGGATATTTCGGTGGTAGGGAATTGCAAAAGCAATGAGCACAAGGTCTCGAGAGAAAATCAGAGAGTATCTCCGAAATCTTCTGGTGCAGCCGGCGATCATCTGGACTGAAGGGGCTCTCCGGAGAAAAGTATTTTCGAGAACCTAAAGTTAGATTTTAGTAAAAATTGTTTAACCCGAATAGAAGAGAGTTCAGAATCCCAGAGTAAAGATTGAGGAGTAAAAGATCCTAATACCACCCAAATGGCGACGTGGGCCCATGGGACGCACAGCCATGTTAGTAAAAGTTTTGCAATGTCTAGACTCGACTTCGGCCAAAGAGTGTGGAAGGGGGATTCCTACAGGCAGTCGGCTCTGATACCAACTTGCGACAACCAGAAAGAAAGGAAAGGGGGGAAAAGGGGGGAGAAAGCAACCATGAGTACTCATCCAAAGTACTCGCAAGCAAGGAGCTACACTACATATGCATGGGTATATGTGTAAAGGGCCATATCAGTGGACTGAACTGCAGAATGCCAGAATAAGAGGGAGATAACTAATCCTGTCGAAGACTACGCTTCTGGCAGCCTCCGTCTTGCAGCATGTAGAAGAGAGTAGATTGAAGTCCTCCAAGTAGCATCGCCAAGTAGCATCTCCAAGTAGCATCTCCAAGTAGCATCTCCAGTAGCATCGCATAGCATAATCCTACCCGGCGATCCTCCCCTCGTCGCCCTGTGGAAAAGCGATCACCGGGTTGTCTGTGGAACTTGGAAGGGTGTGTTTTATTAAGTATCCGGTTCTAGTTGTCATAAGGTCAAGGTACAACTCTGGGTCGTCCTTTTACTGAGGGACACAGCTATTCGAATAGATAAACCTCCCTGCAGGGGTGCACCACATAACCCAACACGCTCGATCCCATTTGGCCGGACACACTTTCCTAGGTCATGCCCGGCCTCGGAAGATCAACACGTCGCAGCCCCACCTAGGCCTAACAGAGAGGTTAGCACGCTGGTCTAACTCCTATGGCGCAGGGGTCTAGGCCCATCGCCCATTGCACACCTGCACGTTGCGAGGGCGGCCGAAAGCAGAACTAGCCCCCTTAATACAAGAGCAGGCTTACGTTCCAATCCGGCGCGCGCGCCGCTCAGTCGCTGACATCTAGAAGGCTTCGGCTGATACCACGACGTCGGGATACCCATAACTACTCCCGCGTAGATGGTTAGTGCGTATAGACCAAATGGCCAGACTCAGATCAAATACCAAGATCTCGTTAAGCGTGTTATTATGAAGCAATCGCGGACGCCGACCAGGGCCAGGCCCACCTCTCGCCTAGGTGGTCTCAACCTGCCCTGTCGCTCCGCCACAAAGATCCACACAGAGGGCCATCGGGACAAAGGTCCTTTCAGCCCCCAATCCGTGAATCACTCGCGGGTACTCTTCGAGCGGACCCGACTTTAGTCACCATCTGTAGTATGTATGTATGTATAATATATACCCGTGATCACCTCCCGAGTGATCACGGCCCAATAGTATAGCAAGGCAGACTGACAAGAATGTAGGGCCAATGGTGATAAACTAGCATCCTATACTAAGCATTTAGGATTGCGGGTAAGGTATCAATGACTGTAGCAACAATGACAAGCTATGCAACAGAATAGGAGTACCCGAACAGTAACATGATACACTACTCTAATGCAAGCAGTATAGAGAAGAATAGGCGATATCTGGTGATCAAGGGGGGGCTTGCCTGGTTGCTCTGGCAAGAAGGACGAGTCACCAACACCGTAGTCGAACTGGGGGTCGCCGGCAGTCTCGAGGTCTACCGGAAAGAAAAACGGAGAGGGAATGCAATAAATAACAGAGCAATCAAAGCATCACAAAGTGTAACAAGGCAATACGCGGTGTTCGGTGTGCCCTAACGCGGTAGTAGGTGATACCAGCGAAAGGGGGAAACAACCGGGAAAGTATCCCCGGTGTTTCGTGTTTTCGGTCAGATGAAACAGAGGTGAAATGTTGCAGGTTCACGCTAGGGACGCGTGGCGGATGAACGGGCTGCGTATCTGGATTCGTATCGTTGTTCTGAGCAACTTTCATGTATAATGTTTTTCCATCCGAGCTACGGTTTATTTCATATTAATTTTAAAAGATTTAAATCATTTTTAGAATTTTAATTAATTTAATTTAATTCAACATTATCCATAATAGTGTTTGCTGACGTCATCATGACATCAGCATGACATCAGCAGTCAACAGAGGTGTTGACTAGTCAAACTGACGTGTGGGTCCCGCATGTCATTGGCTGTTTAGTTAATTAATAATAGTTAATTAGGTTAAGTTTTTATTAGGTTAATTAACCTTAATTAGTTAATTTAAACATTTTCAGAAATTTGAATTAATCCAAAACAAATGGTAAAATGCTATGGGTACACACATAATGTACCCAGCCGTTTGCATGTGTGGCTGACAGTGGGTCCTGTTGACTACTGAGTCAGCAGTCAACAGTCATTGTTGACTGGTCAACAGACCAGGGTGGACCCACCTGTCATTGGCTGATATTTAACAATGTTTTTATTAGCTATTTTAGTTAATAGAGAGGGCCCACATGTCATACACTTATTAGGGGGGTTATTGCATTAATCCAGATTAGGCAATGGCCCCATTAACAAAACAGGGGAGGTTAGTTCCTAATTAAACCGGGCAGGCCCACATGTCAGGGGGGAACCGAGCGGCCAAAATGCACGCCCGCGCGGTGGTGCACGCCGGCAACCACCCGACGGGGCGGCGTACATTGATCTCGTCGCTCCGGCGACCAAACGCCGCGCGGAGACGACCCACCGAACGGGCGCTGTGGCCCGCTTCGACCAAATACCAGCGATGGACGCTAGCAGTAGCAGCACAGCAGGTGCGAGGCACTGGCAAAGGGAAAGGGGAGGCCGTGGGCCTCACCAGCGATGGAGGGAAGCGGGGGCGGCGTGGCTCGAGGAGGCCGGTCGGGGATGAGGTCGAGGTCGCGAGGCGGCGATGGTGGGGTAGTCCGACGAGGGGCGAGGAAGCCGCTCGGGGAGAGACGAAGACGACGGCCGACGATGCCGGCGAGCAGCGCCGGGCGGCGCGGGATTGGGCGTCGGGGTCGACGCGGTTGTCGGGGGCGAGCGCGACGCGGACAAGGTGGCGCGGGTCGAGCGGCGCCGGCGAGGCGACGGGTGGACGACGACCCGACGCAGGGGCACGGCGTCGAGGCGGCGGGGGCGTCCAGTGAGGCGGGGCGACGGGGAGAGCAGCGCCGTCGTCGGGGCCTCAGGCGGCGGTGGGCTCTGGCGTCGGTGGCCTCCTCCTCTCGATCTCGATCCAATCGGGAGAGAGGGGGGCAGAGATATTTTGCGGGGGGGAGTGGGGTGGCGGTGGCGGTTCGGGTTTCTGGGAGGAGTGGATAAGGGGAGTGGGGGGGTGGCCGGTTGGGCCTGGTGGGTTGGCCCAGTGGGGCTGATGGCCTGCTGGGCCGAAGCCCGGGGGTTCCTCCTTATGTTTTTTTTTGTTTTTTGTATTTTTTTTCTTTTATTTATTTTTCTTTTCTGTTATATTTAATTTAAAGCACTTAGGAACTTTGTAAAATTATGTTTTCTTCACTATAACTACCTAAGTGATATTAGGCACTACCCGAACATTTTTGTTACAACTTTCGAAAACTTTTATTGTTGACATTAATTTGAATTTGAATTTTGAAACGGTCTCGAAATAACTCGAGTTTATCAATAGTAACCGAGGTGACATGGCACCATTAGCAAAGGTTCACTGTAGCTTAATTACCCGGGCGTCACAATCTCATTACCAGCAAGTCTCTTTACTCATTCTGTAATGCATCATCCCGCAACTAACTTATTAGTGACATTGCTTGCAAGGCTTATAGTGATGTGCATTACCGAGAGGGCCCAGAGATACCTGTCCGACAATCGGAGTGACAAATCCTAATCTCGATCTATGCCAACTCAACAAGTACCATTGGAAACACTTGTAGAGCACCTTTATAATCACCCAGTTACGTTGTGACGTTTGGTAGCACACAAAGTGTTCCTCTAGTAATCGGGAGTTGTATAATCTCATAGTCATAGGAACATGTATAAGTCATGAAGAAAGCAATAACAGTAAACTAAAACGATCAAGTGCTAAGGTGACAAAATGGGTCAAGTCAATCACATCATTCTCCTAATGATGTGATCCTGTTTATCAAATGACAACTCATGTCTATGGTTAGGAAACCTTAACCATCTTTGATCAACGAGCTAGTCAAGTAGAGGCATACTAGTGACACTTTATTGTGTATGTATTCACACATGTATTATGTTTCCGGTTAATACAATTATATCATGAATAATAAACTTTTATCATGAAATAAGGAAATAAGTAATAACTTTATTATTGCCCCTAGGGCATATTTCCTTCAGTCTCCCACTTGCACTAGAGTCAATAATCTAGATTACATAGTAATGATTCTAACACCCATGGAGTCTTGGTGCTGATCATGTTTTGCTCGTGAGAGAGGCTCAGTCAACAGGTCTGCAACATTCAGATCCTTATGTATCTTGCTAATCTCTATGTCTCCCACCTGGACTTGGTCACGGATGGAATTGAAGCGTCTCTTGATGTGCTTGGTTCTCTTGTGAAATCTGGTTTCCTTTGCCAAGGCCAAGGCAAATGCACCAGTATTGGACCCGATGCACTACGTATGACAACTAGATCAGATATGAACTCCTTCATCCAGACTCCTTCATTTGCTGCTTCCAAAGCAGCTATGTACTCCACTTCACACGTAGATCCCGCCACGACGCTTTGTTTAGAACTGCACCAACTGACAGCTCCACCGTTCAATATAAACATGTATCCGGTTTGCGGTTTAGAATCGTCCAGATCAGTGTCAAAGCTTGCATTGACATAACCATTTACAAAGAGCTCTTTGTCACCCCCATAAAAGAGAAACATATCCTTAGTCCTTTTCAGGTATTTCAGGATATTCTTGACCGCTGTCCAGTGATCCACTCCTGGATTACTTTGGTACCTCCCTGCTAAACTAATAGCAAGGCACACATCAGGTCTGGTACACAGCATTGCATACATGATAGAGCCTATGGTTGAAGCTAATAATCCCCAAGTGCAGGGAATCATCATAGCAATTCCCAAAGGTGGAAGTGATAAGTATGGAGTGTCGAACCCACAAGGAGCTAAAGGTAAGATCAATATTCTCTCAAGCCCTATCTGCCACTGATACGACTCTACGTGCACCGAACGTTTGCTTCCAACTAGAAACAAGAAATAAAACTATGTTGTGGGTATAAAGAAGATAACTTTGTATGATATCGGAGAGCAAAAATATAAAAGTAGGTGCTGTTATCATAAAGTTAGAATATAATGGTGGATCGGTGTGCGAAATTGTCCTAAGCAATTGTTAACAAGATCGATAGTCGTCATTGCAATTTCATATGAGGGAGAGGCATAAACTAACATACTTTTCCTACATGGATCGTATGCTCTTATGATTGGAACTCTAGCAAGCATCCACAAATACTAGAAATTCATTAAGGTAAAACCCAACCATAGCATTAAAGCATCAAGTCCCCTTTTATCCCATATGCAACAACCCCCTTACTCGGGTTTAAGCTTTTGTCACTCTAGCAACCCACTATAAGCGAATCATGAACGTATTGCAACACCCTACAGCGGGAATCCCTCACGCTTGCGCGACACGGAGGGCGCCATAGGACAGCACCAAGATAAAACATACAACTCGTACCAATCTAGATCATCAATCAACTCAAAGACAAAAGATATCTACTCAAAACATCATAAGATGGCAACACATCATTGGATCATAATATGTAGCATAAAGCACCATGTTCAAGTAGGGATTATAGCGGGGTGCGGGAGAGTGGACCGCGTAAAAGAGATGAGGATGGTGATGATGGTGGTGATGTTGATGAAGACGATCACCGCGGCGATGATTCCCCTCCCGATGGCACTCCGGTGCCACCAAGAGAGAGGAGGAGAGGTTCTCCCCCTTGTGCTTCCTCCTCCATGGCTTTCCCCCTCTGGTCCTTGGCCTTCATGGAGATGATGGCCCCTCCGAGATCCTCCTTCATGGCCTCCGGTGATGATGGCCCCCTCCGGCAGGGTGCCAGAGAGGGCCTAGATTGATTTCTCGTGGCTACAGAGGCTTGCAGCGGCGGAACTTCCGATCTAGGTTAATTCCCGAAAGTTTCAGTATTTATAGGAATTATTGGCGTTGGTTTCACGTCAACGGGGCCTCCGGGCTGTCCACAAGAGAGGGGGCCGCGCCCTAGGGGGGCGCCCCCATGTCTCGTGGGCAGCCCGGGACTCCTCTGGCCCAACTCCGATGCTCTGTGGTCTTCTTTTGGTCCAGAAAAAAATCCTCAAAAATTGGCACGTCAATTGGACTCCGTTTGGTATCCCTTTTCTGTAAAATACAAAAACAAGGAGAAAACATAAACTGGCACTGGGCTCTAGGTTAATAGGTTAGTCCCAAAAATCATATAAAATGACAAATAAGTGCTTATAAAACATCATAGATGGATAATATAGTAGCATGAATACTTCATAAATTATAGATACGTTGGAGACGTATCAGCGTCCCCAAGTTTAATTCCTGCTCGTCCTCGAGTAGGTAAATGATAAAAGAAATAATTTATGAAGTGTGAATGCTAGAAGGTGCACAAGTTTGATCAATGATAATTTCAATCACCTTTTCTAGCATCAAAATGTGTCATAATAGTAGCTTATCTCATAAAAGTTTTCATGATCAAGTAACAATCTACTCACAATGTCAAGTATGGTTCAAAAACTTCATTGAGAACTAACAGACTATAATCTCAGTCATTGAAGCAATTGCAATTTATCATAACATCACAAAGAGTCAAGACTAGAGCTTTTCAGCAAGTCCACATACTCAACTATCATATAGTCTTCTATAATTGCTAACACTCACGCAATACTTGTGGTTATGGAGTTTCAGCCGGACACTGAGAAAGATAGGGGCTTATTGTGTTGCCTCCCAATGTATTCACCTTTAGATGATGTCAACAATATTAGCCTATGCTAACTTACATCCAATTGGATATAAATATCATGATCTTTCAAACACGAGGAGCTTGCCAAAGGATAAAATGAAAAAGGGAAGGTGAGAATCACCTTGACTCAAGCATAAAGTAAAAACATAAAGTAAAAGATAGGCCCTTCGTAGAGGGAAGCAGAGGTTGTCATGCGCATTTAGGGTTGATGCACAAAATCTTAATGCAAAAGAATGTCACTTTATATTGCCCCTTGTATGTGGACCTTTATTATGCAGTCCTACGCTTTTATTACTTCCACAACAAGTTCGTACAAAGCTTATTTTCTCTGCACTAATAAGTCATACATATTTAGAGAGCAATTTTTATTGCTTGCACTGATGACAACTTACTTGAAGGATCTTACTCAATCCATAGGTAGGTATGGTGGACTCTCATGGCAAAACTAGGTTTAAGGGTATTTGGAAGCACAAGTAGTATCTCTACTTGGTGCAAGGAATTTGGCTAGCATGAGGGGGAAAGGCAAGCTCAACATGTTTGGAAGGTCAATGACAATATACTTTAACTGAGATGTCGGAAAACATAAACCATTACGTTGTCTTCCTTGTCCAACGTCAACTCTTTTAGCATGTCATACTTAATGAGTGCTTCACAATCATAAAAGATGTCCAAGATAATATATTTGTATGTGACCCTCTCTTTCCTTATTACTTCCTATTAATTGCAACGATGACCAAAACTACGTTTGCCAACTCTCAACAACTTTTATGCCTCATACTTTCTATGTGTGAAGTCATCACTAACCATGTTTTAAGAATATGAAACATATATAAATTCAGATTTATGACATTCAATTCATTCCCCCCATTTACTCATAGGATATACATGAAGCACATGAGTAAATGACAAACTACTCCAAAAGATATGAGTGAAGGATACTGAGTAGGCAAATAATTAACTAGCCATGGGAGGGTTCCTTTTCTATTCAAAATTTCAGATCCAATGATTTTATTCAAACAGCAAGTAAAAAAATAAAATTACATTGCAAGGATAGCACAACTCATGTGAAGAAGCAAAAACTTAGGCTCAACCGATACTAACCGATAGTTATTGAAGAAGAAAGGTGGGATGCCTAACGGGGCATCCCCAAGCTTAGATGCTTGAGACTTATTGGAATATTATCTTGGGGTGCCATGAGCATCCCCAAGCTTGAACTTTTGTGTCTCCTTAATTCCTCTCATATCATGGTTTCTCTTTTTATCAAAATCTTCATCCACAACAAACTCAACAAGAACTCGTGAGATAGGTTAGTATAAACCAATGCAAAACCTTATCATTTTCTACTGTAACAAATCACTAGAATTATTATTCAACATTGCATACTAAATGTCTCTGCATATTTAATACTCCTATCCTCAAATAGAGTCATTAAACAAGCAAACATATGCAAACAATGCAAACATAACAGCAATCTGTCAAAACAGTACAGCCTGTAAAGAATGCAAGAGTATCAATACTTCCCTAACTCCAAAAATTATGAGAGAAAATTCCCACTGTAGTATATTTATCATATCTCATTATGTAAAAAGTTTCAACATTATATCATGCTCTGACTTTTCTAGGGAATTTTTGCAACAGCGGTAAACTTTCTGTTTTCAAACAGCAACATGTATACTAGCAAAATAAGCATGGTAAAGGCTATCCTTGACATTTTTATTGAAACTAAAGATGCAAAACACTATTCTAAATAACAGCAAGCTAATACTAACAAAATAAAATGACGCTCCAAGTAAAACACATATCATGTGACGAATAAAAATATAGCTCCGAGTAAGATGTACCGATAGTTTTTTGAAGAAGAAAGAGGGGATGCCTTCCGGGGCATCCCCAAGCTTAGGCGCTTGAGTCTTCCTTGAATATCACCTTGGGGTGACTTGGGCATCCCCAAGCTTAGGGTCTTTCCACTCCTTATTCTCCTCATATCGATATCTCACCCAAAACTTGAAAACTTCAATCACACAAAACTTAATAGAACTTCGTGAGATAGGTTAGTATGATAAAGAGTAAACCATGCACTTTGGTACTGTAAAAGACAAGGTTCATAATTTTTTCCACATAATGCTTACTGTACTGTATCATTTCTACAATTTATATTGATAAATATAAGCCATAGAAACTAGAAAGCAGGCAAACTATGCAATGAAAACAGAATCTGTCAGAAACAGAACAGTCTGTAATGATCTGAACAATAACCATATTTATGCTACTCCAAAAATTATGAAATAAACTGGTGGACGTGATTAATTTGTCTATTAATCTTATGCAAAAAGAATCAACTCAAAATCACTCCTCTGTAAAAAATGACAGCTAATCTCGTGAGTGCAAAGTTTCTGTTTTTTACAGCAAGATCACATTAACTTTCACCCAAGTCTTCCCAAAGGTCTTACTTGGCACTTTATTGAAACAAAAAGCATAAAACATGATTACTACAGTAGCTTAATCATGTAGACACACAAAAACAGTAAGGGTAAATATTGGGTTGTCTCCCAACAAGCGCTTTTCTTTAATGCCTTTTAGCTAGGCATGATGATTTCAATGATGCTCGCATAAAAGCAAAGATTTGAAACACAAAGAGAGCATCATGAAGAATATGACTAGCACATTTAAATCTAACTCACTTCCTATGCCTAGGGATTTTGTGAGCACACAATTTATAGGAACAAAAGCCAACTAGCATAGGAAGGCAAAACAAGTATAACTTCAAAACTTTAAGCACATAGAGAGGAAACTTGATATTATTGCAACGCCTATAAGCACATATTCCTCCCTCATAATAATTTTCAGTAGCATTATAGATAGCAACTTTGTTCTCATACTCAATTGGAACCTCTTCCTAAATAGTGTAATACTAACTAAAGTTGACACTCTTCCAAATCCACTTCCATAAATATCGTACGAAGATTCAACACCCTCCAAGATAGTGGGATCACTAATTCCTAAAGTTGACACTCTTCCAAACCCACTTTAAATTATAGTATTATTCATACTCCAAAAGATATAAGTGAAGTTCATGGAGCATTCTATAAATCAATGAAGAGCTATCTCATACTAGCATGATTCTTAAAGAAAAAGAAAAACACAAAGGGCACAAACAATGTGAACAAAAACCGAGGTATACCGATATTTGTTGAAGAAGAAAGATGGGATGCCAATCGGGGCATCCCCAAGCTTAGATGTTTGAGTATCCTTTTAAATATTTACTTGGGGTGCCTTGGGCATCCCCAAGCTTGAACTCTTGTCTCTCTTTATTCTTCTCACATCGGTAACTCCTCGTTCTTCAAATACTTCATTCACAAAAACTTAAACAAAAACTTGTGAGATCCGTTAGTGTAATAAACCAAACTACCACTTTAAGGTACTGTAATTAACTCATTCTTTGTTTATATTGGTGTTAAACCTACTGTATTCCAACTTTTCTATTGTTCATACCTCCACATACTAGCCATAGATGCATCAAAATAAGCAAACAACACACGAAAGACAGAATCTGTCAAGAACAGGACAGACTGTAGTAATCTAGAAGTTTAGTAAACTTATATAACTCCAAAAATTATGAAATAAATTTGAAAATTTGAAAAATTTGTACAGAAGTAATGTGCAAAAAGTTTCAGACCCATTTGACTTTCCAGTGAAAAATGTAAATTCAAGCACTACAGCAAAAGTTTCTGTTTTTGTTCTGCACATAGTAAACAAGCAATCTAATCATCCTACAACCAAAGTTTGGCACATTATTTTTATAATACAATGAATATATACAAGGGGATAATTATTTACAGATAAACTTCCATGAAAAAATCTACATTGTTTCCGTGAGCATGAACACAAGTGCTCAAGGTCGACCCTCACTTCTTCAATGCATAACTTTCCAATCACTTCTCTTTTTGAAAAACCTCTTTTAGGCATGAGAGGCAAGTAAATAATTTTTTTGTATTTTCATTATTTTAAAAAAAATTGTATGTTTCACCCACAACTAAACATAAACAAAATGGGAAAAACAAAATCTACTTAGTGAAGAAAGCAAACAAGCACACACGAGAATATCAACCCCACGCTATTGCTCCCCAGCAACAGCGCCAGAAAAGAGCTTGATAATCCCCAAGTGCAGGGAATCATCGTAGCAATTCCCAAAGGTGGAAGTGATAAGTATGGAGTGTCGAACCCACAAGGAGATAAAGGTAAGATCAATATTCTCTCAAGCCCTATCTGCCACTGATACGACTCTACGTGCACCGAACGTTTGCTTCCAACTAGAAACAAGAAATAAAACTGTGTTGTGGGTATAAAGAGGATAACTTTGTATGATATCGGAGAGCAAAAATATAAAAGTAGGTGCTGTTATCATAAAGTTAGAATATATTACTAAATAATATAAATAGCGAGTGTGGAATAATGGTGGATCGGTGTGCGGAATTGTCCTAAGCAATTGTTAACAAGATCGATAGTCGTCATTGCAATTTCATATGAGGGAGAGGCATAAACTAACATACTTTTCCTACATGGATCGTATGCTCTTATGATTGGAACTCTAGCAAGCATCCACAAATACTAGAAATTCATTAAGGTAAAACCCAACCATAGCATTAAAGCATCAAGTCCCCTTTTATCCCATACGCAACAACCCCCTTACTCGGGTTTAAGCTTCTGTCACTCTAGCAACCCACTATAAGCGAATCATGAACGTATTGCAACACCCTACAGCGGGAATCCCTCACGCTTGCGCGACACGGAGGGCGCCATAGGACAGCACCAAGATAAAACATACAACTCGTACCAATCTAGATCATCAATCAACTCAAAGACAAAAGATATCTACTCAAAACATCATAAGATGGCAACACATCATTGGATCATAATATGTAGCATAAAGCACCATGTTCAAGTAGGGATTACAGCGGGGTGCGGGAGAGTGGACCGCGTAAAAGAGATGAGGATGGTGATGATGGTGGTGATGTTGATGAAGACGATCACCGCGGCGATGATTCCCCTCCCGATGGCACTCCGGTGCCACCAAGAGAGAGGAGGAGAGGTTCTCCCCCTTGTGCTTCCTCCTCCATGGCTTTCCCCCTCTGGTCCTTGGCCTTCATGGAGATGATGGCCCCTCCGAGATCCTCCTTCATGGCCTCCGGTGATGATGGCCCCCTCCGGCAGGGTGCCAGAGAGGGCCTAGATTGATTTCTCGTGGCTACAGAGGCTTGCGGCGGCGGAACTTCCGATCTAGGTTAATTCCCGAAATTTTCAGTATTTATAGGAATTATTGGCGTTGGTTTCACGTCAACGGGGCCTCCGGGCTGTCCACAAGAGAGGGGGCCGCGCCCTAGGGGGGCGCCCCCATGTCTCGTGGGCAGCCCGGGACTCCCCTGGCCCAACTCCGATGCTCTGTGGTCTTCTTTTGGTCCAGAAAAAAATCCTCAAAAATTGGCACGTCAATTGGACTCCGTTTGGTATCCCTTTTCTGTAAAATACAAAAACAAGGAGAAAACAGAAACTGGCACTGGGCTCTAGGTTAATTGGTTAGTCCCAAAAATCATATAAAATGACATATAAATGCTTATAAAACATCATAGATGGATAATATAATAGCATGAATACTTCATAAATTATAGATACGTTGGAGACGTATCAGAAGCATAGGGAACATTTTTAATTTTCTCTCTATCTTCTGCAGTGGTCGAGCATTGGGTGTGACTCAACATCACACCTTGTAACACAGGCAAGAACCCTTTCTTTGCTTGATCCATCTTGAACTTTTTCAAAACTTTGTCAAGGTATGTGCTTTGTGAAAGTCCAATTAAGTGTCTTGATCTATCTCTATAGATCTTGATGCCCAATATGTAAGCAGCTTCACCGAGGTCTTTCATTGAAAAACTCTTATTCAAGTATCCTTTTATGCTATCCAGAAATTCTATATCATTTCCAATCAACAATATGTCATCCACATATAGTATTAGAAATGCTACAGAGCTCCCACTCACTTTCTTGTAAATACAGGCTTCTACAAAAGTCTCTATAAAACCATATGCTTTGATCACACTATCAAAACGTTTATTCCAACTCCGAGAGGCTTGCACTAGTCCATAAATGGATCACTGGAGCTTGCACACTTTGTTAGCATCTTTCGGATCGACAAAACCTTCTGGTTGCATCATATACAACTCTTCTTCCAGAAATCCATTCAGGAATGCAGTTTTGACATCCATTTGCCAAATTTCATAATCATTGATAACCCACAAGTATAGGGGATCGCAACAGCTTTCGAGGGTAAAGTATTCAACCCAAATTTATTGATTTGACACAGGGAGCCAAAGAATATTCTTGAGTATTAGCAGTTGAGTTGTCAATTCAACCACACCTGGATAACTTAGTATCTGCAGCAAAGTATTTAGTAGCAAAGTAGTATGATAATAAAGGTAACGGTAGCAAAAGTAAAGATAATAGTTTTTGGGTTTTTGTAGTGGTTGTAACAGTAGCAACGGAAAAGTAAATAAGCGAAGAACAATATGTGAAAAGCTCGTAGGCAATGGATCAGTGATGGATAATTATGATGGATGCGATTCCTCATGTAATAGTTATAACATAGGGTGACACAGAACTAGCTCCAGTTCATCAATGTAATATAGGCATGTATTCCGTAAATAGTCATACGTGCTTATGGAAAAGAACTTGCATGACATCTTTTGTCCTACCCTCCCGTGGCAGCGGGGTCCTAGCGGAAAATAAGGGATATTAAGGCCTTCTTTTAATAGAGAACCGAAAAAAAGCATTAGCACATAGTGAATACATGAACTCCTCAAACTACGGTCATCACCGAGAAGTATCCCGATTATTGTCACTTCGGGGTTGTTGGATCATAACACATAATAGGTGACTATAGACTTGCAAGATAGGATCAAGAACACACATATATTCATGAAAACATAATAGGTTCAGATCTGAAATCATGGCACTCGGGCCCTAGTGATAAGCATTAAGCATAGCAAAGTCATAGCAACATCAATCTCAGAACATAGTGGATACTAGGGATCAAACCCTAACAAAACTAACTTGATTACATGGTAAATCTCATCCAACCCATCACCGTCCAGCAAGCCTATGATGGAATTACTCACGCACGGCGGTGAGCATCATGAAATTGGTGATGGAGGATGGTTGATGATGAAGACGGCGACGAATCCCCCTCTCCGGAGCCCCGAACGGACTCCAGATCAGCCCTCCCGAGAGAGATTAGGGCTTGGTGGCGGCTCCGTGTCGTAAAACGCGATGAAACTTTCTCTCTGATTTTTTTTCTCCCCGAACGTGAATATATGGAGTTGGAGTTGAGGTCGGTGGAGGTCCAGGGGGCCCACGAGATAGCAGGGCGCGCCCTATAGGGGGAGGCGCGCCCCCTGTCTCGTGGACAGGCCGTGGGCCCCCTGGTGTATTTCTTTCGCCCGGAAATTCTTATTAATTCCAAAAAGTGCCTACATGGATTTTCAGGACATTCTGAGAACTTTTCTTTTCTACACATAAAACAACATCATGGTAGTTCTGCTGAAAACAGCGTCAGTCTAGGTTAGTTTCATTCAAATCATGCAAGTTAGAGTCCAAAACAAGGGCAAAAGTGTTTGGAAAAGTAGATACATTGGAGACGTATCAACTCGCCCAAGCTTAAACCTTTGCTTGTCCTCAAGCAATTCAGTTGATAAGCTGAAAGTGATAAAGAAAAACTTTTACAAACTCTGTTTGCTCTTGTTGTTGTAAACATGAAAAGCCAGCATTCAAGTTTCAGCAAATATTATGAACTAACTATACTCACAATAACACTTAGGTCTCACAATTACTCATATCAATAGCATAATCAGCTAGCGAGTCATAATAATAAAACTCAGATGACAACACTTTCTCAAAATAATCATAACATGATATAACAAAATGGTATCTCGCTAGCCCTTTCTGAGACCGCAAAACATAAATGCAGAGCACCTTTAAAGATCAAGGACTGACTAAACATTGTAATTCATGGTAAAAGAGATCCAGTCAAGTCATACCCCATATATACAAATAGTAATGAATGCAAATGACAGTGTGCTCTCCAGCGGGTGCTTATTAATAAGAAGGTGATGACTCAACATAAAAGTAAATATATAGGCCCTTCGCAGAGGGAAGCAGGGATTTGTAGAGGTGCCAGAGCTCGATTGTAAAATAGAGATTAAATAACATTTTGAGCGGCATACTTTTGATGTCAACGCAACAACTATGAGATGGTTGTATCTTCCATACTACATGCATTATAGGCAGTTCCCAAACATAATGGTAAAGGTTTATACTCCCCCAACCACCAACAAGCATCAATCCATGGCTTGCTCAAAACAACGAGTGCCTCCAACTAACAACAGCCCTGGGGGAGTTTTGTTTAATTATTTTGATTTTCTTTGATCTTTTTGGATCATGGGACTGGGCTTCCCGGTTACCGGCCCTTTCTCGTGAATGAGGAGTGGAGTCCACTCCTCTTGAGAATAACCCACCTAGCATGGAAGATATAGGCAGCCCTAGTTGTAACATGAGCTGCTCGAGCATACAAAACAGAATTTCATTTGAAGGTTTGGAGTTTGGCACATACAAATTTACTTGGAACGGCACGTAAATACCGCATATAGGAAGGTATAGTGGACTCATATGGAACAACTTTGGGGTTTATGGAGTTTGGATGCACAAGCAGTATTCCCGCTTAGTACAGGTGAAGGCTAGCAAAAGACTGGGAAGCAACCAACCGAGAGAGTGACAACAGTCATAAACATGCATTAAAATTAATTCACACCGAGTACAAGGATGAGTAGGATATAATCCACCATGAACATAAATATCATGAAGGCTATGTTGATTTGATTCAACTACATGCGTGAACATGTGCCAAGTCGAGTCACTCAATTCATTCAAAGGAGGATACCATCCCATCACACCACATCATAATCATTCTAATAGCATGTTGGCACGCAAGGTAAACCATTATAACTCATAGCTAATCAAGCATGGCACAAGCAACTATAATCTCTAAATGTCATTGCAAATATGTTTACTTCATAATAAGCTGACTCAGAAACGATGAACTCATCATATTTACAAAAATAAGAGAGGTCGAGTTCATACCAGCTTTTCTCATCCCAATAAGTCCATCATATATCGTCATTATTGCCTTTCACTTGCACGACCGAACGATGTGTATAATAATAATAGTGCACGTGCATTGGACTAAGCTGGAATCTGCAAGCATTCAACTCAAAAGAGAAGACAAGTAATATGGGCTCTAAGTTAAATAAACAATCATGCATATGAGAGCCACTAAGCATTTTCAATACGGTCTTCTCGACCCCCAAAGGAAAGAAAAGAAAAGAAAACTATTTACACGGGAAGGCTCCCAACAAGTAAGAAGAAGAACAAGAAATCTTTTTGGGTTTTCATTTTAATTTCTACTACAAGCATGGAAATTAAACTAACTAATTTTTTTGGTTTCTTAAGGTTTATCAAACACACAAGAAGAAAACTAGAAAAATAAATTTAAACTAGCATGGATAATACAATGAAAGAGTATGAGCACCGACGACTAGTGTGTGAACATGAATGTAAAGTCGGTGAGAGATACGTACTCCCTCAAGCTTAGGCTTTTGGCCTAAGTTGGTCTAGTACCAAGGACCGCCTGGCTGATAACCATAAGTGAAACTGGGGTCGTACTGAGATGCAGCGGCAACCGCCTCCTGAGCTGCAGCGTGTTGGCGAGCTGCCTCCGCTCCCCTCTCGTGCTCAGCTGCTTCCTCCCTGGTGACAACATATCTTCCTTTTGCCTGATAATCAAAAAGGTAGGGAGCAGGAAGAGTAACATGGACGACGTTGCGTCTGTCATAGATTAGTCGATATTGGAGGAATTCTTCATTCCTCCCAAGAAATTGATAATGGACCATAGCTTCAGAATCCAAAAGAACAGGTGGTATAATCATATCCCCTTCTCGTGGGGCTATACCAACATAATTAGCCACACGGGTTGCATAAATTCCTCCAAATAAATTTCACTTTCTGCTATTATTCTGCAACCTACGTGCAACTATTGCCCCCAAGTTATAACCTTTATAACCTAACACAGCACTCTTGAGGACACAAAGATCAGGGACACACATGTGACATGCTTCGTCTTTACTATTAATGCATCTACCAATAAAGAGAGCAACATAATGTATAGCAGGAAAATGAATGCTCCCTATAGTAGTTTGTGCTATGTCCCTAGATTCTCCCACAGTAATACTAGCAAGAAAATCTCTAAATTCAGATTTGTGAGGATCATTAATATTACCCCACTGCGTGAGTTTGCAAGCAGTTGTGAAATCCTCTAAATCCATGGTATAAGATGTATCATAAATATCAAATATGACACTAGGAGAATTACCGCACAGTTATATTTAAACCTCCGAACAACGGAATCAGTCAATTGATAGTACTGAGGACACTTATCTTGTAAGCAGTCCTCCAACTCGGCATTACGCACATACGCATCAAATTCCTCCTTGAAGCCTGCTTCGACCATAAAATCATCGGATGGCCACTCACAAGCTCGTACATCCGCGTCCCTTGGCAATTCAACATCTTGCTCACGTATAGCAATCCTGGGCCCTTTCTTCACCGAGGAACCACCTTGGTACATTCTTCTAAACATAGTTCTTTTTCTGAAATAATTCTGAAATTTTTAGTAACTTCAAACTAAAAGTGAATAAAACTAAACAAGATTGGTAGCAACTACTCCTACAAGTGCCTAGAGCCTATATCATGCATTGGAATTGCTTGGGACCTCATAAATTAATCATGCAAGCTCAAGAACATGGTCATCTATGCAGCAAAAATTTGCAATGAATAAAGCACTAGAACAAAAACTAATTGGACCAATGGAGGAGTCACATACTAAGCAACAATCTCCAAAAGCAGTTTTGTGAATGGAGCTTTGAGCAAGGAGATCGAAAATCGCAGCAAAACGAGCTAGAACTCGTTCTTGAGCTGGATGGGGATTTTTTTGGGTAGAAGATGAAGTGTGTGGGTGCTGGCATAAGTGGAGGGGGGCCACCAGGGGCCCACGAGATGGGGGGCGCCCTATAGGGGGGGCGCCCTCCACTCTCGTGGCCTGGTGCTTGCCCCTCCTGTAGTGTTTTCAGTACCTAAAATCCTCAAATATTCCATAAAAAATCATACTAAATTTGCAGGGCATTTGGAGCACTTTATTTTCGGGATATTTTTTAATGCACGGATAATTAGAAAACAGACAGATAATACTATTTTTGCTTTATTTATTCTAAATAACAGAAAGTAAAAGGTGGGTACAGAAGGTTGTGCCTTCTAGTTTCATCCATCTCATGATCATCAAAATGAATCCACTAACAAGGTTGATCAAGTCTTGTTAACAAACTCATTCCGAATAGCACGGAACCGGAGAAATTTCGAATAACACTAAGTTACCTCAACGGGCATATGAAAATCCCCAACAATAAGAATATCATACTTTTTCTTGACAGTAGGGAGAGGAAATTCAAAACCTCAAATGATAATAGTTGGAATTTTTCCAATAGAATTGATGCTATGAACTTGAGATTGTTTCCTCGGAAAGTGTACCGTGTGCTCATTACCATTAACATGAAAAGTGACATTGCCTTTGTTGCAATCAATAACAGCCCCTACAGTATTAAGAAAAGGTCTACCAAGGATAATCAATATACTATCGTCCTCGGGAATATCAAGAATAACAAAGTCCTTTAAGATAGTGACATTTGCAACCACAACAGGCACATCCTCACAAATACCGACAGGTATAGAAGTTGATTTATCAGCCATTTGCAAAGATATTTCAGTAGGTGTCAACTTATTCAATTCAAGTCTACGATATAAAGAGAGAGGCATAACACTAACACTGGCTCCAAGATCACATAAAGCAGTTCTAACATAATTTCTTTTAATGGAGCATGGTATAGTTGGTACACCCAGATCTCCAAGTTTCTTTGGTATTCCACCCTTAAAAGTGTAATTAGCAAGCATGGTGGAAATTTTAGCTTTTGGTATCTTTCTTTTATTTGTAATGATATCCTTCATATACTTAGCATAAGGATTTACTTTCAGCATATCCGTTAAGCGCATACGTAAGAAAATAGGTCTAATCATTTCAGCAAAGCGCTCAAAATCCTCATCATCCTTTGACTTGGGTTGTTTAGGAGGAAAGGGCATGGGTTTCTGAACCCATGGTTCTCTTTCTTTACCGTGCTTCCTAGCAACAAAATCTCTCTTATCATTATTTTTGCTAGGTTGAGCATCAACATGAACATTATCATTAACATTATCACTAGGTTCATGTTCATCATCTGATTGTGTTTCAGCATCAGAAATAGAAATATCATTGGGATTCTCAGGTGTGTCTACAGTAGGTTCACTAGAAGCATGCAAAGTCCTATCGTTTTTCTTTTTCTTCTTTTTAGAAGAACTAGGTGCCTCTAAATTATTTCTCTGAGAATCTTACTCGATTCTCTTAGGGTGGCCTACAGGATACAAAGGTTCCTGAGTCATTCTACCAGTTCTAGTAGCCACTCTAACAGCAAAGTCATTTTTATTATTTAATTCATCAAGCAAATCATTTGAGCTTTAAGTACTTGCTCAGCTTGAGTAGCAACCATAGAAGCATATTTGCTAATGAGTCGGAGTTCACCTTTAACTCTAGCCATATTATCGCTCACGCGTCCTATCTCGAAAGTATTATTCTTTAACTCTCTACCAACATAAGCATTAAAACTTTCTTGTCTAGCCACAAAATCATCAAATTCATCTAAGCACGGGCTATGAAATTTAGTAGAGGGGATTTCAACTTTATCATATCTATAGAGAGAATTTACCTTTACTACCTGTGTTGGGTTATCGAGATAATGTGGTTCTTCAACAGGCGGTATATTAAGACCATGTATTTCTTCAATAGGAGGTAAATTCTTAACATCTTCAGCTTTAATACCTTTTTCTTTCATTGATTCCTTTGCCTCTTGCATATCTTCAGGACTGAGAAATAAAACACCTCTCTTCTTCGGAGTGGGTTTAGGAATAGGCTCAAGAGTTGGCTCAATAGGTTCAGGAATTGCCTCGGGAATTGGCTCAGGAAGAGTCCAATTATTTTCATTAGTCAACATATTATTCAATAATATTTCAGCTTCGTCGACTGTTCTTTCCCTGAAAACACAACCAGCACAACTATCCAAGTAGTCTTTGGAAGCATCGATTAGTCCATTATAAAAGATATCAAGTATTTCATTTTTCTTAAGAGGATGATCAGGCGAAGCATTAAGTAACCGGAGAAGCCTCCCCCAAGCTTGTGGGAGACTCTCTTCTTTGATTTGCACAAAATTATATATTTCCCGCAAGGCAGCTTGTTTCTTATGAGCAGGGAAATATTTAGCAGAGAAGTAATAAATCATATCCTGGGGACTACGCACACAACTAGGAGCAAGAGAATTATACCAAGTCTTAGCATCACCCTTTAACGAGAACGGAAATATCTTACGGATATAATAATAGCGAGACTTCTCATCATTAGTAAACAGGGTAGCTATATCATTCAACTTGGTAAGATGTGCCACAACAGTTTCAGATTCAAGGCCATAAAAAAGATTAGATTCAACTAAAGTAATAATCTCAGGATCAATAGAGAATGCATAATCCTTATCAGTAACACAGATAGGTGAAGTAGCAAAAGCAGGGTAAGGTTTCATTCTAGCATTAAGAGACTGTTGCTTCCATTTAGCTAATAATTTCTTAAGATCATATCTATCATTGCAAGCAAACATAGCTCTAGCAACTTCTTTATTCATAACATAACCCTCAGGAACAACAGGTAATTCATAATCATTAGGAGAACCTTCATCATCACTATCATCAATAATAGCATCTTCAATATTTTCATTCCCCCTAACTCTAGCAAGTTGTTCATCAAGAAATTCACCTAATGGCAAAGTAGTATCACGCACAGAAGTAGTTTCATCATGCATAGCAGAAGTGGCATCATCAATAACATGCGACATATCAGAATTCATAGCATTAGCAGGTTTAGGTGTCGCAAGCTTACTAATAACGGAAGGAGAATCTAGTGCAGAGCTAGATGGCAGTTCCTTACCTCCCCTCGTAGTTGAGGGCAAAATAGTAGTTATGTCGTCTTTCAAGTTCTTCATAGTGATCAACAAATATAAATCTCAAGTGACTTGGAGAATAGAGCTATGCTCCTCGGCAACGGCGCCAGAAATTAGTCTTCATAACCCACAAGTATAGGGGATCGCAACAGCTTTCGAGGGTAAAGTATTCAACCCAAATTTATTGATTCGACACAAGGGGAGCCAAAGAATATTCTTGAGTATTAGCAGTTGAGTTGTCAATTCAACCACACCTGGATAACTTAGTATCTGCAGCAAAGTATTTAGTAGCAAAGTAGTATGATAATAAAGGTAACGGTAACAAAAGTAAAGATAATAGTTTTTGGGTTTTTTGTAGTAGTTGTAACAGTAGCAACAGAAAAGTAAATAAGCAAAGAACAATATGTGAAAAGCTCGTAGGCGATGGATCAGTGATGGATAATTATGCTGGATGTGATTCCTCATGTAATAGTTATAACATAGGGTGACACAGAACTAGCTCCAGTTCATCAATGTAATGTAGGCATGTATTCCGTAAATAGTCATACGTGCTTATGGAAAAGAACTTGCATGACATCTTTTGTCCTACCCTCCCGTGGCAGCGGGATCCTAGCGGAAACTAAGGGATATTAAGGCCTCCTTTTAAATGAGAACCGGAAAAAAGCATTAGCACATAGTGAATACATGAACTCCTCAAACTATGGTCATCACCGAGAAGTATCCCAATTATTGTCACTTCGGGGTTGTCAGATCATAACACATAATAGGTGACTATAGACTTGCAAGATAGGATCAAGAACACACATATATTCAAGAAAACATAATAGGTTCAGATCTGAAATCATGGTACTCGGGCCCTAGTGACAAGCATTAAGCGTAGCAAAGTCATAGCAACATCAATCTCAGAACATAGTGGATACTAGGGATCAAACCCTAACAAAACTAACTTGATTACATGGTAAATCTCATCCAACCCATCACCGTCCAACAAGCCTACGATGGAATTACTCACGCACGGTGGTGAGCATCATGAAATTGGTGATGGAGGATGGTTGATGATGACGACGGCGACGAATCCCCCTCTCCGGAGCCCCGAACGGACCCTAGATCAGCCCTCCCGAGAGAGATTAGGGCTTGGCGGTGGCTCGTGTCGTAAAACGCGATAAAACTTTCTCTCTGATTTTTTTCTCCCCGAAGGTGAATATATGGAGTTGGAGTTGAGGTCGGTGGAGGTCCAGGGGGCCCACGAGATAGGAGGGTGCGCCCTATAGGGGGCGCCCCCCTGTCTCGTGGACAGGCCGTGGGCCCCCTGGTGTATTTCTTTCGCCCAGAAATTCTTATTAATTCCAAAAAGTTCCTCCCTGGATTTTCAGGACATTCCGAGAACTTTTCTTTTCTACACATAAAACAACATCATGGTAGTTCTGCTGAAAACAGTGTCAGTCCGGGTTAGTTTCATTCAAATCATGCAAGTTAGAGTCCAAAACAAGGGCAAAAGTGTTTGGAAAAGTAGATACGTTGGAGACGTATCAATCATAAAATGCAGCAATTGCTAACATGATTCGGACAGACTTAAGCATCGCTACGGGTGAGAAAGTCTCATCGTAGTCAACCCCTTGAACTTGTCGAAAACCTTTCGCAACAAGTCGAGCTTTGTAGACAATAACATTACCATCAACGTCAGTCTTCTTCTTGAAGATCCATTTATTCTCGATGGCTTGCCGATCATCGGGCAAGTCAACCAAAGTCCACACTTTGTTCTCATACATGGATCCCATCTCAGATTTCATGGCCTCAAGCCATTTTGCGGAATCTGGGCTCATCGTTGCTTCCTCATAGTTCGTAGGTTCGCCATGGTCAAGTAACATGACCTCCAGAATAGGATTGCCGTACCACTCTGGTGCGGATCTTACTCTAGTTGACCTACGAGGTTCGGTAGTAACTTGATCTGAAGTTTCATGATCAATATCATTAGCTTCCTCACTAATTGGTGTAGGCGTCACAGGAACCGGTTTCTGTGATGAACTACTTTCCAATAAGGGAGCAAGTACAGTTACCTCATCAAGTTCTACTTTCCTTCCGCTCACTTCTTTTGAGAGAAACTCCTTCTCTAGAAAGGATCCATTTTTAGCAACAAATGTTTTGCCTTCGGATATGTGATAGAATGTGTACCCAACAGTCTCCTTTGGGTATCCTATGAAGACGCATTTCTCCGATTTAGGTTCGAGCTTATCAGGTTGAAGCTTTTTCACATAAGCATCGCAGCCCCAGACTTTAAGAAACGACAACTTTGGTTTCTTGCCAAACCAAAGTTCATAAGGCGTCGTCTCAATGGATTTTGATGGTGCCCTATTTAACGTGAATGCAGCCGTCTCTAAAGCATAACCCCGAAACGATAGCGGTAAATCAGTAAGAGACATCATAGATCGCACCATATCTTGTAAAGTACGATTACTACGTTCGGACACACCATTATGCTGTGGTGTTCCGGGTGGCGTGAGTTGCGAAACTATTCCGCATTGTTTCAAATGTAGACCAAAATCGTAACTCAAATATTCTCCTCCACGATCAGATCGTAGAAACTTTATTTTCTTGTTACGATGATTTTCAACTTCACTCTGAAATTCTTTGAACTTTTCAAATGTTTCAGACTTATGTTTCATTAAGTAGATATACCCCATATCTACTTAAATCATCTGTGAAGGTGAGAAAATAACGATACCCGTCGTGAGCCTCAATATTCATTGGACCACATACATCAGTATGTATGATTTCCAACAAATCTGTTGCTCACTCCATTGTTCCAGAGAATGGCGTTTTAGTCATCTTGCTCATAAGGAATGGTTCGCAAGTACCAAGTGATTCATAATCAAGTGATTCCAGAAGTCCATCAGTATGGAGTTTCTTCATGCTCTTTACACCAAAATGACCTAAACAGCAGTGCCACAAATAAGTTGCACTATCATTATCAATTCTGCATCTTTTGGCTTCAACATTATGAATATGCGTATCACTACTATCGAGATTCAAGATAAATAGACCACTCTTCAAGGGTGCATGACCATAAAAGATATTACTCATATAAATAGAACAACCATTATTCTCATATTTAAATGACTAACCGTCTCGCATCAAACAAGATCCAGATATAATGTTCATGCTTAACGCTGGCACCAAATAACAATTATTCAGGTCTAAAACTAATCCCAAAGGTAGATGTAGAGATAGCGTGTCGACGGCGATCGCATCGACTTTGGAACCATTTCCCACGCGCATCGTCACCTCGTCCTTAGCCAATCTTCGCTCAATCCGTAGTCCCTGTTTCCAGTTGCAAATATTAGCAACAAAACCAGTATCAAATACCCAGGTGCTACTGCGAGCTCTAGTAAGGTACACATCAATAACATGTCACATATACCTTTGCTCACCTTGCCGTCCTTCTTATCCGCAAAATACATGGGGCAGTTCCGCTTCCAGTGACCAGTCCCTTTGCAGTAGAAGCACTCAGTCTTAGGCTTAGGTCCAGATTTAGGTTTCTTCTCTTGAGCAGCAACTTGTTTGCCGTTCTTCTTGAAGTTCCCCTTCTTCTTCCCTTTACCCTTTTTCTTGAAACTGGTGGTCTTATTGACCATCAACACTTTATGCTCCTTCTTGATTTCTACCTCCGCTGCCTTTAGCATTGCGAAGAGCTCGGGAATTGTCTTGTTCATCCCTTGCATATTATAGTTCATCACGAAGCTCTTGTAGCTTGGTGGCAGTGATTGAAGAATTTTGTCAATGACACTTTCATCAGGAAGATTAACTCCCAGTTGAATCAAGTGATTATTATACCCAGACATTTTGAGTATATGTTCACTGACAGAACTATTCTCCTCCATCTTGCAACTATAGAACTTATTGGAGACTTCATATCTATCAATCCGGGCATTTGCTTGAAATATTAACTTCAACTCTTGGAACATCTCATACGTTCCATGATGTTCAAAATGTCGTTGAAGTCCAGGTTCTAAGCCGTAAAGCATGGCACACTGAACTATCAAGTAGTCATCAGCTTTGCTCTGCCAGATGTTCTTAACGTCGTCAGTTGCATCTGCAGCAGGCCTGGCACCCAGCGGTGCTTCCAGGACGTAATTCTTCTCTGCAGCAATGAGGATAATCCTCAAGTTACGGACCCAGTCCGTGTAATTGCTACCATCATCTTTCAAGTTAGCTTTCTCAAGGAACGCCTTAAAATTCAACGGAACAACAGCACGGGCCATCTATCTACAACAACATACACAAGCAAAATACTATCAGGTACTAAGTTCATGATAAATTTAAGTTCAATTAATCATATTACTTAAGAACTCCTACTTAGATAGACATCCCTCTAATCATCTAAGTGATCACATGATCCAAATCAACTAAACCAAAACTGATCATCACGTGAGATGGAGTAGTTTTCAATGGTGAACATCACTATGTTGATCATATCTACTATGTGATTCATGCTCGACCTTTCGGTCTCAGTGTTCTGAGGCCATATCTGCATATGCTAGGCTCGTCAAGTTTAACCCGAGTATTTCTGCGTGTGCAAAACTGGCTTGCACCCGTTGTATGTGAACGTTGAGCTTATCATACCCGATCATCACGTGGTGTCTCGGCACGACGAACTATTGCAACGGTGCATACTCAGGGAGAACACTTATACCTTGAAATTTAGTGAGAGATCATCTTATAATGCTACCGTCAATCAAAGCAAAATAAGATGCATAAAAGATAAACATCACAAGCAATCAATATAAGTGATATGATATGGCCATCATCATCTTGTGCCTTTGATCTCCATCTTCAAAGCACCGTCATGATCACCATCGTCACCGGCGCGACACCTTGATGTTCATCGTAGCATCGTTGTCGTCTCGCCAACTATTGCTTCTACGACTATCGCTACCGCTTAGTGATAAAGTAAAGCAATTACAGGGCGATTGCATTGCATACAATAAAGCGACAACCATATGGCTCCTGCTAGTTGTCGATAACTCTGTTACAAAACATGATCATCTCATACAATAAAATTTAGCATCATGTCTTGACCATATCACATCATAACATGCCCTGCAAAAACAAGTTAGACGTCCTCTACTTTGTTGTTGCAAGTTTTATGTGGCTGCTACGGGCTTAGCAAGAACCGTTCTTACCTACGCATCAAAACCACAACGATATTTCATCAAGTTAGTGTTGTTTTAACCTTCTCAAGGACCGGGCGTAGCCACACTCGGTTCAACTGAAGTTGGAGAAACTGACACCCGCCAGCCACCTATGTGCAAAGCACGTCGGTAGAACCAGTCTCGCGTAAGCGTACGCGTAATGTTGGTCTGGGCCGCTTCATCCAACAATACCGCCAAACCAAAGTATGACATGCTGGTAAGCAGTATTACCTGTATCACCCACAACTCACTTGTGTTCTACTCGTGGATATAACATCTGCGCATAAATCAGGCTCGGATGCCACTGTTGGGGAACGTAGTAATTTCAAAATTTTCCTACGCACACGCAAGATCATGGTGATGCATAGCAACGAGATGGGAGAGTGTCGTCCACGTACCCTCGTAGACCGTAAGCAGAAGCGTTATGACAAAGCGGTTGATGTAGTTGTACGTCTTCATGATCGACCGATCCAAGTATCGAACGTACGACACCTCCGCGATCTGCACACGTTTAGCTCGGTGACGTCCCACGAACTCACGATCCAGTAGAGCTTCAAGGAAGAGTTCCGTCAGCACGATGGCGTGATGGCGGTGTTGATGAACCTACCGACGCAGGGCTTCCCCTAAGCACCGCTACTATATGATCGAGGTGGATTATGGTAGAGGGGAGCACCGCACACGGCTAAAGATCAATGATCAACTTGTGTGTCTTGGGGTGCCCCTGAAGGAAATATGCCCTAGAGGCAATAATAAAGTTATTATTTATTTCCTTATTTCATGATAAATGTTTATTATTCATGCTATAATTGTATTAACCGGAAACATAATACATGTGTGAATACATAGACAAACATAGTGTCACTAGTATGCCTCTACTTGACTAGCTCGTGAATCAAAGATGGTTAAGTTTCCTAGCCATAGCCATGAGTTGTCATTTGATTAACGGGATTACATCATTAGGAGAATGATGTGATTGACTTGACATATTCCGTTAGCTTAGCACTTGATCGTTTAGTATGTTGCTATTGCTTTCTTCATGACTTATACATGTTCCTACAACTATGAGATTATGCAACTCCCGTTTACCGGAGGAACAATTTGTGTGCTACCAAACGTCACAACGTAATTGGGTGATTATAAAGGAGCTCTACAGGTGTCTCCAAAGGTACATGTTGAGTTGGCGTATTTCGAGATTAGGTTTTGTCACTCCGATTGTCGGAGAGGTATCTCTGGGCCCTCTCGGTAATGCACATCACTATAAGCCATGCAAGAAATGTAGCTAATGAGTTAGTTACGGAATGATGCATTACATAACGAGTAAAGATACTTGCCGGTAACGAGATTGAACAAGGTATTGAGATACCGATGATCGAATATCGGGCAAGTAATGTACCGATGACAAAGGGAATAACGTATGTTGTTATGCGGTTTGACCGATAAAGATCTTCGTAGAATATGTAGGAGCCAATATGAGCATCTAGGTTTTGCTATTGGTTATTGACCGGAAATGTGTCTCGATCATGTCTACATAGTTCTCGAACCCGTAGGGTCCGCACGCTTAAGGTTTCGATGACAGTTTTATTATGAGTTTATGAGTTTTGATGTACCGAAGGAGTTCGGACTCCCAGATGAGATCGGGGACATGACGAGGAGTCTCGAAATGGTCGAGACGTAAAGATCGATATATTGGACGACTATATTCGGACATCGGAAAGGTTCCGAGTGATTCGGGTACTTTTCGGAGTACCGAGGAGTTACGGGAATACGGGGAAGAGTATTGGGCCTTAATGGGCCTTAGTGGGAAGGAGCCAGGAGGTGGCGCGCGCCCCTCCCAAGCCCAGTAAGAATTGGACAAGGGGTTTGGGGCGCGGCCCCCCTCTCCCTTCCTTCTCCACTCCCCTCCTTTCCCCCCTTCTCCTAGTTGGACTAGGAAAGAAGGAGTCCTTCTCCCGGTGGGAGTAGGACTCCCCTTGGCACACCCCTCCTTGGCCGGCCGCCCCCTCCCCCTTGGCTTCTTTATATACGGGGGCAGGAGGACATCTCTAGACACAACAATTGATCTCCAAGATCTCTTAGCCGTGTGCGGTGCCCCCCTCCACCATAGTCCTTTATAATATTGTTGCGGTGCTTAGGCAAAGCCCTGTGATGGTAGAACATCAAGATCGCCACCATGCCATCGTGCTGACGGAACTCTTCCCCGACACTCTGCTGGATCGGAGTCCTGGGATCGGCATCGAGCTGAACTTGTGCTAGAACTCGGAGGTGCCGTAGTTTCGGTGCTTGATCGATCGGGCCGTGAAGACGTACGACTACATCAACCGCGTTGTTCTAACGCTTCCGCTTTCGGTCTACGAGGGTACGTGGACAACACTCTCCCCTCTCGTTGTTATGCATCACCATGATCTTGCGTGTGCGTAGGAAAATTTTGAAATTACTACGTTCCCCAACAGTGGCATCCGAGCCAGGTTTTATGCGTAGATGTCATATGCATGAGTAGAACACAAGTGACTTGTGGGCGATACAAGTCATACTGCTTACCAGCATGTCATACTTTGGTTCAGCGGTATTGTGAGATGAAGTGGCCCGGACCGACATTACGTGTACGCTTACGCGAGACTGGTTTCACCGTTACGAGCACTCGTGCTTAAAGATGACTGGCGGGTGTCTGTCTCTCTCACTTTAGTTGAACCGAGTGTGGCTACGCCCGGTCCTTGCGAAGGTTAAAACAGCACTAACTTGACGAACTATCGTTGTGGTTTTGATGCGTAGGTAAGAACGGTTCTTGCGCAGCCCGTAGCAGCCACGTAAAATTTGCAACAACAAAGTAGAGGACGTCTAACTTGTTTTTGCAGGGCATGTTGTGATGTGATATGGTCAAGACGTGGTGCTATATTTTATTGTATGAGATGATCATATTTTGTAACCGAAGTTATCGGCAACTGGCAGGAGCCATATGGTTGTCGCTTTATTGTATGAAATGCAAACGCCCTGTAATTGCTTTACTTTATCACTAAGAGGTAGCGATAGTCGTAGAAGCAATAGATGGCGTAACGACAACGATGCTACGATGGAGATCAAGGTGTCATGCCGGTGACGATGGTGATCACGACGGTGCTTTGGAGATGGAGATCACAAGCACAAGATGATGATGGCCATATCATATCACTTATATTGATTGCATGTGATGTTTATCCTTTATGCATCCTATCTTGCTTTGATTGATGGTAGCATTTTAAGATGATCTCTCACTAATTATCAAGAAGTGTTCTCCCTGAGTATGCACCGTTGTGAAAGTTCTTCGTGCTGAGACACCACGTGATGATCGGGTGTGATAGGCTCTACGTTCAAATACAACGGGTGCAAAACAGTTGCACACGCGGAATACTCAGGTTAAACTTGACGAGCCTAGCATATACAGATATGGCCTCGGAACACGGAGACCGAAAGGTCGAACGTGAATCATATAGTAGATATGATCAACATAGTGATGTTCACCATTGAAACTACTCCATCTCACGTGATGATCGGACATGGTTTAGTTGATTTGGATCACGTGATCACTTAGATGACTAGAGAGATATCTGTCTAAATGGGAGTTCTTAAGTAATATGATTAATTGAACTTAAATTTATCATGAACTTAGTCTTGGTCGTATTTTGCAAATTATGTTGTAGATCAATAGCTCGCGTTGTTGCTTTCATATGTTTATTTTGATATGTTCCTAGAGAAAATTATGTTGAAAGATCTTAGTAGCAATGATGCGGATTGGATCCTTGATCTGAGGTTTATCCTCATTGCTGCACAGAAGAATTATGTCCTTGATGCACCGCTAGGTGACAAACCTATTCCAGGAGCAGATGCAGACGTTATGAACGTTTGGCTAGCTCAAAATGATGACTACTTGATAGTTTAGTGTGTTGGGGAACGTAGCAGAAATTCAAAATTTTCCTACGTGTCACCAAGATCTATCTATGGAGAAACCAGCAACGAGGGGAAGGAGAGTGCATCTACATACCCTTGTAGATCGCTAAGCGGAAGCGTTCAAGAGAACGGGGTTGAAGGAGTCGTACTCGTCGTGATCCAAATCACCGGATATCCTAGTGTCGAACGGACGGCACCTCCGCGTTCAACACACGTACAGCCCGGTGACGTCTCCCATGCCTTGATCCAGCAAGGAGAGAGGGAGAGGTTGAGGAAGACTCCATCCATCAGCAGCACAACGGCGTGGTGGTGATGGAGGAGCGTGGTAGTCCAGCAGGGCTTCGCCAAGCACCGCGAGATATGAGGAGATGGGAGAGGGGAAGGGCTGCGCCAAGAGGAGAAGTTCTCGTATATCGGCAGCCCCCCAGACCTCAAGTATTTATAGGGGGAGGGGAGGGGGCTGCGCCCCCTCTAGGGTTCCCTCCCCGGGGGTGGCGGCAGCCCCCAGATCCCATCTGGGTGGCGGCCAGAGGGGGAGAGGGGAGGCGCGCCTGGGGTGGGCCTAAGGGCCCATCTGCCCTAGGGTTTGCCCCTCCCACTCTCCCTTGCGCCTTAGGCCCCTTGTGGGGGGTGCACCAGCCCACCTGGGGCTGGTTCCCTCCCACACATGGCCCATGCAGCCCTCCGGGGTTGGTGGCCCCACTTGGTGGACCCCCGGGACCCTCCCGGTGGTCCCGGTACGTTACCGATAAAACCCGAAACTTTTCCGGTGACCAAAACAGGACTTCCCATATATAAATCTTTACCTCCGGACCATTCCGGAACTCCTCGTGACGTCCGGGATCTCATCCGGGACTCCAAACAACATTCGGTAACCACATACAAACTTCCTTTATAACCCTAGCGTCATCGAACCTTAAGTGTGTAGACCCTGCGGGTTCGGGAGACATGTAGACATGACTGAGACGTTCTCCGGTCAATAACCAACAGCGGGATCTGGATACCCATGTTGGCTCCCACATGTTCCACGATGATCTCATCGGATGAACCACGATGTCAAGGACTCAGTCGATCCCGTATACAATTCCCTTTGTCTAACGGTATTGTACTTGCCCGAGATTCGATCGTCGGTATACCGATACCTTGTTCAATCTCATTACCGGCAAGTCTCTTTACTTGTTCCATAACACATCATCCCGTGATCAACCCCTTGGTCACATTGTGCACATTATGATGATGTCCTACCGAGTGGGCCCAAAGATACCTCTCCGTTTACACGGAGTGACAAATCCCAGTCTCGATCCGTGTCAACCCAACAGACACTTTCGGAGATACCTTTAGTGCACCTTTATAGTCACCCAGTTACGTTGTGACGTTTGATACACCCAAAGCACTCCTACGGTATCCGGGAGTTACACGATCTCATGGTCTAAGGAAGAGATACTTGACATTGGAAAAGCTCTAGCAAACGAACTACACAATCTTTGTGCTATGCTTAGGATTGGGTCTTGTCCATCACATCATTCTCCTAATGATGTGATCCCGTTATCAATGACATCCAATGTCCATAGCCAGGAAACCATGACTATCTGTTGATCACAACGAGCTAGTCAACTAGAGGCTTACTAGGGACATATTGTGGTCTATGTATTCACACGTGTATTACGATTTCCGGATAATACAGTTATAGCATGAATAAAAGAAAATTATCATGAACAAGGAAATATAATAATACTTTTATTATTGCCTCTAGGGCATATTTCCAACAGTCTCCCACTTGCACTAGAGTCAATAATCTAGTTCACATCGCCATGTGATTAACACTCACAGGTCACATCACCATGTGACCAACATCCAAAGAGTTTACTAGTGTCACTAAACTAGTTCACATCATCATGTGATTAAGACTCAATGAGTTCTGGGGTTTGATCATGTTTTGCTTGCAATAGAGGTTTTAGTCAACGGGTCTGCCACTTTCAGATCCGTATGTACTTCGCAAATCTCTGGGTCATATTGTAAATGCTGCTTCCACGCTCCACTTGGATCTATTCCAAATGGTTGCTCCACTATACGTATCCGGTTTGCTACTCCGAGTCACTCGGATAGGTGTTAAAGCTTGCATCGACGTAACCCTTTACGCCGAACTCTTTATCACCTCCATAATCGAGAAACATGTCCTTATTTACTCCAAGGACAATTTTGACCGCTGTCCAATGATCCATTCCTGGATCATTCTTGTACCCCTTGACTGACTCATGGCAAGGCACACTTCCGGTGTGGTACACAGCATAGCATACTATAGAGCCTACGTCTGAAGCATAGGGGACGACCTTCGTCCTTTTCTCTATTCTGCCGTGGCCGAGCTTTAAGTCTTAACTTCATACCTTACTACTCAGGCAAGAACTCCTTCTTTGATTGATCCATCTTGAACACCTTCAAGATCATGTCAAGGTATGTGCTCATTTGAAAGTACCATTGAGCGGTTTTTGATCCATCTTCATAGATCTTGATGCTCAATGTTCAAGCAGCTTAATCCAGGTTTTCTATTGAAAGACACTTTTCAAATAACCCTATATGCTTTCTAGAAATTCTACATCATTTCTGATCAACAATATGTCAACAACATATACTCATCAAAAAAATTATAGTGCTCCCACTCACTTCTTTGGAATTACAAGTTTCTCATAAACTTGTATAAACCCAAAATCTTTGATCATCTTATCAAAGTACATATTCTAACTCCGAGATGCTTACTCCAGTTCTTAGAAGGATCGCTGGAGCTAGCATACCTTTTAGCATCCTTAGGATCGACAAAACCTTTCTGATTGTATCACATACAACCTTTCCTTACGAAACTAGTAAGGAAACTCCTTTTGACATCCATCTGCCAGATTTCATAAATGCAGCTAATGCTAACATGATTCCGAAGGACTTAAGCATCGCTACGGATGAGAAAATCTCATCATAGTCAACTCCTTGAACTTGTGAAAAACTCTTCGCCACAAGTCGAGCTTCATAGACGGTGACATTACCGTCCATGTCCGTCTTCTTCTTAAAGATCCATTTATCTCAATGGCTTGCCGATCATCGGGCAAGTCCACCAAAGTCCATGCTTTGTTCTGATACATGGATCCTATCTCGGATTTCATGGCTTCTAACCATTTGTCGGAATATGGGCCCACCATTGCTTCTCCATAGCTCGTAGGTTCATTGTTGTCTAGCAACATGACCTGCAAGACAAGATTACTGTACCACTCTGAAGCAGTACGCATCCTTGTCACCCTACGAGGTACGGTAGTGACTTGATCCGAAGTTTCATGATCACTATCATAAGCTTCTACTTCAATTGGTGTAGGTGCCACAGGAACAAATTCCTGTGCCCTGCTACACACTAGTTGTAGTGACGGTTCAATAACCATATCAAGTCTCCACCATCCTCCCACTCAACTTTTCGAGACAAACTTTTCCTCGAGAAAGGACCCGATTCAAGAAACAATCCCTATTGCTTTCGGATCTGAATTAGGAGGTATACCCAACTGTTTTGGGTGTCCTATGAAGATGCATTTTATCCGCTTTGGGTTCGAGCTTATCAACCTGAAACTTTTTCACATAAGTGTCGCAGCCCCAAACCTTTAAGAAATGACAGCTTAGGTTTCTCTAAACCATAGTTCATACGGTGTCATCTCAACGGAATTACGTAGTGCCCTATTTAAAGTGAATGTGGTTGTCTCTAATGCCTAACCCATAAACGATACTGGTAATTCGATAAGAGACATCATGGTACGCACCAAATCCAATAGGGTGCAACTATGATGTTCGGACACACCATCAAACTATGGTGTTCCAGGCAGTATTAATTGTGAAACAATTTCCACAATGTCTTAATTGCGTGCCAAAGCTCGTAACTCAGATACTCATCTCTATGATCATATCATAGACATTTCATCCTCTTGTCACGATGATCTTCAACTTCAGTCTGAAATTACTTGAACCATTCAATAATTCAGACTTGTGTTTCATCAAGTAAATATACTCTACATCTACTCGAATCATCTGTGAAGTAAGAACATAACGATATTCACTGCATGCCTCAGCACTCATTGGACTGCACACATCAAAATGTGTTACTTCCAACAAGTTGCTATCTTGTTCCATTTTACTGAAAAACGAGGCTTTTTAGTCATCTTGCCCATGTGGTATGATTTGCATATCTCAAGTGATTCAAAATCAAGTGAGTCCAAACGATCCATCTGCATGGAGTTTCTTCATGCGTATACACCAATAGACATGGTTCGCATGTCTCAAATTTTTCAAAACGAGTGAGTCCAAAGATCCATCAACATGGAGCTTCTTCATGCGTTTTACACCAATATGACTTACATGGCAGTGCCACAAGTAAGTGGTACTATCATTATTATCTTATATCTTTTTGGCATGAAAATGTGTATCACTACGATCGAGATTCAATAAATCATTCCTTTAGGTGCAAGACCATTGAAGGTATTATTCAAATAAATAGAGTAACCATTATTCTCCTTAAATGAATGACCGTATTGCGATAGACATAATCCAATCATGTCTATGCTCAACGCAAACACCAAATCTCGATGGTAGAGGGAGCGTGCGATGCTTGATCACATCAACCTTGGAAACACTTCCAACACATATCGTCAGCTCACCTTTAGCTAGTCTCCGTTTATTCCGTAGCTTTTATTTCGAGTTACTAACACTTAGCAACCGAACCGGTATCTAATACCCTGGTGCTACAAGGAGTACTAGTAAAGTACAAATTAACATAATGTATATCCAATATACTTCTATCGACCTTGCCAGCCTTCTCATCTACCAAGTATCTAGGGTAATTCCGCTCTAGTGACTATTCCCCTTATCACAGAAGCACTTAGTCTCGGGATTGGGTTCAACCTTGGGTTTCTTCACTAGAGTAGCAGCTGATTTGCCGTTTCATGAAGTATCCCTTCTTGCCCTTGCCCTTCTTGAAACTAGTGGTTTCACTAACCATCAACAATTGATGCTCCTTCTTGATTTCTACTTTCGTGGTGTCAAACATCGCGAATACCTCAAGGATCATCATATCTATCCCTGATATGTTATAGCTCATCACGAAGATCTAGCAGCTTGGTGGCAATGACTTTGGAGAAACATCACTATCTCATCTGGAAGATCGACTCCCACTCGATTCAAGTGATTGTTGCACTCAGACAATCTGAGCACAAGCTCAACGATTGAGCTTTTCTCCCTTAGTTTGCAGGCTAAGAAAATCGTCGGTGGTCTCATACCTCTTGACGTGGGCACGAGCCTGAAATCCCAATTTCAGCCCTCGAAACATCTCATATGTTCCGCGACGTTTCGAAACGTCTTTGGTGCCTCAACTCTAAACCGTTTAACTGAACTATCACGTAGTTATCAAAACGTGTATGTCCGATGTTCGCAACATCCATAAACGACGTTTGCGGTTCAGCACACTGAGCGGTGCATTAAGGACATAAGCTTTCTACTGTCCGCATAATTGCTATTGTCAACTTTCAACTATATTTTCTCTAGGAACATATCTAAACAGTGGAACTAAAGCGCGAGCTTACGACATAATTTGCAAAGATCTTTTGACTATGTTCAGGATAATAAAGTTCATCTTATGAACTCCCACTCAGATAGACATCCCTCTGGTCATCTAAGTGATTACATGATCCGAGTCAACTAGGCCGTGTCCGATCATCACGTGAGACGGACTAGTAATCATCGGTGAACATCTTCATGTTGATCGTATCTACTATACGACTCATGCTCGACCTTTCGGTCTCTGTGTTTCGAGGCCATGTCTGTACATGCTAGGCTCGTCAAGTTAACCCTAAGTGTTTCGCGTGTGTAAATCTGTCTTACACCCGTTGTATGTGAACGTAAGAATCCATCGATCATCACGTGGTGCTTAGAAGCGACGAACTTTAGCAACGGTGCACAGTTAGGGGAGAACACTTCTTGAAATTTTGTAAGGGATCATCTTATTTACTACCGTCGTTCTAAGTAAACAAGATGCATAAACATGATAAACATCACATGCAATCAAATAGTGACATGATATGGCCAATATCATTTTTCTCCTTTTGATCTCCATCTTCGGGGATCCATGATCATCATCGTCACCGGCATGACACCATGATCTCCATCATCATGATCTCCATCATCGTGTCTCCATGAAGTTGTCTCGCCAACTTATTACTTCTACTACTATGGCTACCGGTTAGCAATAAAGTAAAGTGATTACATGGCGTTGTTCAATGACACGCAGGTCATACAATAAATTAAGACAACTCCTATGGCTCCTGCCGGTTGTCATACTCATCGACATGCAAGTCGTGATTCCTATTACAAGAACATGATCAATCTCATACATCACATATCATTCATCACATTCTTCTTGTCCATATCACATCACATAGCATACCCTGCAAAAACAAGTTAGACGTCCTCTAATTGTTGTTGCATGTTTTACGTGGCTGCTATGGGTTTCTAGCAAGAACGTTTCTTACCTACGCAAAACCACAACGTCGTATGCCAATTGCTATTTACCCTTCATAAGGACCCTTTTCATCGAATCCGTTCCGACTAAAGTGGGAGAGACTGGCACCCGCTAGCCACCTTATGCACCAAGTGCATGTCAATCGATGGAACCTGTCTCACGTAAGAGTACGTGTAAGGTCGGTCCGGGCCGCTTCATCCCACAATACCGTCGAAACAAGATTGGACTAGTAACGGTAGGCATATTGAAAAAAATCAACGCCCACAACTACTTTGTGTTCTACTCGTGCAAAGAATCTACGCAATAGACCTAGCTCATGATGCCACTGTTGGGGAACGTAGCAGAAATTCAAAATTTTCCTACGTGTCACCAAGATCTATCTATGGAGAAACCAGCAATGAGGGGAAGGAGAGTGCATCTACATACCCTTGTAGATCGCTAAGCGGAAGCGTTCAAGAGAACGGGGTTGAAGGAGTCGTACTCGTCGTGATCCAAATCACCGGATATCCTAGTGCCGAACGGACGGCACCTCCGCGTTCAACACACGTACAGCCCGGTGACGTCTCCCATGCCTTGATCCAGCAAGAAGAGAGGGAGAGGTTGAGGAAGACTCCATCCATCAGCAGCACAACGGCGTGGTGGTGATGGAGGAGCGTGGTAGTCCAGCAGGGCTTCGCCAAGCACCGCGAGATATGAGGAGATGGGAGAGGGGAAGGGCTGCGCCAAGAGGAGAAGTTCTCGTATATCGGCAGCCCCCCAGACCTCAAGTATTTATAGGGGGAGGGGAGGGGGCTGCGCCCCCTCTAGGGTTCCCTCCCCAGGGGTGGCGGCAGCCCCCAGATCCCATCTGGGTGGCAGCCAGAGGGGGAGAGAGGGGAGGCGCGCCTGGGGTGGGCCTAAGGGCCCATCTGCCCTAGGGTTTGCCCCCTCCCACTCTCCCTTGCGCCTTGGGCCCCTTGTGGGGGGCGCACCAGCCCACCTGGGGCTGGTTCCCTCCCACACATGGCCCATGCAGCCCTCCGGGGTTGGTGGCCCCACTTGGTGGACCCCAGGGACCCTCCCGGTGGTCCCGGTACGTTACCGATAAAACCCGAAACTTTTCCGGTGACCAAAACAGTACTTCCCATATATAAATCTTTACCTCCGGACCATTCCGGAACTCCTCGTGACGTCCAGGATCTCATCCGAGACTCCGAACAACATTCGGTAACCACATACAAACTTCCTTTATAACCCTAGCGTCATCGAACCTTAAGTGTGTAGACCCTACGGGTTCGGGAGACATGTAGACATGACCGAGACGTTCTCCGGTCAATAACCAACAGCGGGATCTGGATACCCATGTTGGCTCCCACATGTTCCACGATGATCTCATCGGATGAACCACGATGTCAAGGGCTCAGTCGATCCCGTATACAATTCCCTTTGTCTAACGGTATTGTACTTGCCCGAGATTCGATCGTCGGTATACCGATACCTTGTTCACTCTCGTTACCGGCAAGTCTCTTTACTCGTTCCGTAACACATCATCCCATGATCAACCCCTTGGTCACATTGTGCACATTATGATGATGTCCTACCGAGTGGGCCCAGAGATACCTCTCCGTTTACACGGAGTGACAAATCCCAGTCTCGATCCGTGTCAACCCAACAGACACTTTCGGAGATACCTGTAGTGCACCTTTATAGTCACCCAGTTACGTTGTGACGTTTGATACACCCAAAGCACTCCTATGGTATCCGGGAGTTACACGATCTCATGGTCTAAGGAAGAGATACTTGACATTGGAAAAGCTCTAACAAACAAACTACACGATCTTTGTGCTATGCTTAGGATTGGGTCTTGTCCATCACATCATTCTCCTAATGATGTGATCCCGTTATCAATGACATCCAATGTCCATAGCCAGGAAACCATGACTATCTGTTGATCACAACGAGCTAGTCAACTAGAGGCTTACTAGGGACATATTGTGGTCTATGTATTCACACGTGTATTATGATTTCCGGATAATACAGTTATAGCATGAATAAAAGACAATTATCATGAACAAGGAAATATAATAATACTTTTATTATTGCCTCTAGGGCATATTTCCAACATAGTGCACCATGCTTAAACGGCTTAGAATCGAGACTTCAAAGACGTTTTGAACGTCATGAACCATATGAGATGTTCCAGGAGTTGAAGTTAATATTTCCAACAAATACCCGAGTTGAGAGATATGAAGTCTCCAACAAGTTCTATAGCTAAAATATGGAGGAGAATCACTCAACTAGTGAGCATGTGCTCAGATTGTCTGGGTACTTCAATCGCTTGAATCAAGTGGGAGTTAATCTTCCAGATAAGATAGTGATTGACAGAATTCTCTAGTCACCATCACTAAGTTACTAGAACTTCGTGATGAACTATAGTATGCAAGGGATGACGAAAACGATTCCCGAGCTCTTCGTGATGTTGAAATCGATGAAGGTAGAAATCATGAAAGATCATCAAGTGTTGATGATTGACAAGACCACTAGTTTCAATAAAAGGGCAAAGGGAAAGAAAGGGAAACTTCAAGTAGAATGGCAAACAAGTTGTCACTCCCGTGAAGAAGACCAAAACTGGACCAAAGCCTGAAACTGAGTGCTTATACTGCAAAGGAAATGGTCACTGGAAGTGGAAATGCCCTGAATATTTGGTGGATAAGAAGGATGGCAAAGTGAACAAGGGTATATTTGATATACAGGTTATTGATGTGTGCCTTACTAGTGTTTATAGTAGCCCCTGAGTATTTGATACTTGTTCGGTTGCTAAGATTAGTAACTCGAAACAGGAATTACAGAATAAACAGAGACTAGTTGAAAGGGAAATGACGATGAGTGTTGGAAGTAGTTCCAAGATTGATATGATCATCATCGCACACTCACTATACTTTCGGGATTAGTGTTAAACCTAAATGAATGTTATTTGGCGTTTGCGTTGAGCATGAATATGATTTGATCATGTTTATTGCAATACGGTTATTCATTTAAAGTCAGAGAATAATTGTTGTTCTGTTTACATGAATAAAACCTTCAAATGATCATACACCCAATGAAAATAGTTTGTTGGAT
The DNA here is from genome assembly GCA_963921465.1 of Triticum timopheevii. Taxonomy (NCBI): domain Eukaryota; kingdom Viridiplantae; phylum Streptophyta; class Magnoliopsida; order Poales; family Poaceae; genus Triticum; species Triticum timopheevii. Next base: position 120,117,461 of record OY997270.1, read on the forward strand.
CTCGATCGTAGTGACACATATTCATAATATTGATGCCAAAAGATGCAAAGTTAATAATGATAGTGCAACTTATTTATGGCACTGCCGTTTGAGTCATATCGGTGTAAAGCGCATGAAGAAACTCCATAAAAGATGGATTTTCAGAATCACTTGGTTATGAATCATTTGATGCTTGCGAACCGTGCCTTTTGGGCAAGATGACTAAAACTCCATTCTCCAAAACAATGGAACGAGCTACTGACTTATTGGAAATAATACATACCGATGTATGCGATCTGATGAGTGTAGAGGCTTGCGGCGTGTATCATTATTTTCTGACCTTCACAGATGATTTGAGCAGATATGGGTATATCTACTTGATGAAACATAAGTCTGAAACTTTTGAAAAGTTCAAAGAATTTCAGAGTGAAGTGGAAAATCATCATAACAAGAAAAATAGAGTTTCTACGATCTGATCGTGGAGACGAATATTTGAGTTACGAGTTTGGTCTTCATTTGAAACAATGTGAAATAGTTTCGCAACTCGCGCCACCTGGAACACCACAATGTAATGGTGTGTCCGAACGTCGTAATCATACTTTACTAGATATGGTGCGATCTATGATGTCTCTTATCGGTTTACCACTATCGTTTTGGGGTTATGCATTAGAGACAGCTGCATTCACGTTTAATAGGGCACCATCTAAATCCGTTGAGACGACACTGTATGAACTATGGTTTAGCAGTAAACCTAAGCTGTCGTTTCTTAAAGTTTGGAGTTGCGATGCTTATGTGAAAAAGGTTTCAACCTGATTAGCTCGAACCCAAATCGGAGAAGTGCGTCTTCATAGAATACCCAAAGGAAACTGTTGGGTACACCTTCTATCACAGATCCGAAGGAAAAACATTCGTTGCTAAGAATGGATCCTTTCTAGAGAAGGAGTTTCTCTCGAAAGAAGTGAGTGGGAGGAAAGTAGAGCTTGATAAGGTAAATTGTACCTTCTCCTGAATTGGAAAGTAGTTCATCACAGAAATCAGTTCCAGTGATTCCTACACCAATTAGTGAGGAAGCTAATGATGATGATCATGAAACTTTTGATTAAGTTACTACAAAACCTCGTAGGTCTTCCAAAGTATAGTACGCACCAAAGTGGTATGGGAATCCTTTTCTGGAAGTCATGTTACTAGACCATGATGAACCTACAAACTATGAGGAAGCGATGATGAGCCCAGATTCCGCGAAATGGCTTGAGGCCATGAAATCTGAGATGGGATCCATGTATGAGAACAAAGTGTGGACTTTGGTGGAGTTGCCCGATGATCGGCAAGCCATATTGTATAAATGGATCTTCAAGAGGAAGACAGACGCTGATAGTAGTGTTACTATCTACAAAGCTCGACTTATCGCAAAAAGGTTTTCGACAAGTTCAAGGTGTTAACTACAATGTGATTTTCTCAACTGTAGCGATGCTTAAGTCTGTCCAAATCATGTTAGCAATTGCCACATTTTATGAAATCTGGCAAATGGATATCAAAACTGCATTCCTTAATGGTTTTCTTAAAGAAGAGTTGTATATGATGCAACCAAAAGGTTTTGTCAATCCTAAAGGTGCTAACAAAATGTACAAGCTCCAGCGATCCATCTATGGACTGGTGAAGCATCTCAGAGTTGGAATATACGCTTTGATAAGTTGATCAAAGCATATAGTTTTATACAGACCAGCAGTGAAGCCTGTATTCACAATAAAGTGAGTGGGAGCACTATCACCTTTCTGATAAATATATGTGAGTAACATATTGTTGATCAGAAATGATGTAGAATTTTTCTGGAAAGCATAAAGGAGTATTTGAAAAAAAATTCTTTAAAAGAAAGACCTCAGTAAAGCTACTTACATATTGAGCATCAAGACCTATTGAGATAGATCAAGACGCTTGATAAGTTTTTCAATAAGTACATACCTTGTCAAGATTTTGAAATAGTTCAAAATGGAACAGTCAAAGAAAGAGTTCTTGCCTATGTTGCAAAGGTGTGAAATTGAGTAAGACTCAAATCCCGACCAGGGCAGAAAATAGAAAAGAGAATGAAAGTCGTTCCCTATGCCTCAGTCATAGGTTCTATAAAGTATGCTATGCTATGTACCAGACCTATTGTATACCTTGCTCTGAATTTGGCAAGGGAGTACAATAGTGATCTAGGAGTAGATCACTGGACATTGGTCAATAAAATCCTTAGTGAGGACTAAGGAAATATTTCTCGATTATGGAGGTGATAAAAGAGCCCGTCGTAAAGAGTTACATTGGTGCAAGCTTTTACACCGATCCAGATGACTCTAAGTCTCAATCTGGATACATATTGAAAGTGGGAGCAATTAGCTAGAGTAGCTCCGTACAGAGCATTGTAGACATAGAATATTTGCAAAATACATACGGCTCTGAATATGACAGACTCGTTGACTAAGCTTCTCTCACGAGCAAAACATGATCACACCTGAAGTACTCTTTGGGTGTTAATCACATAGTGAAGTGAACTAGATTATTGACTCTAGTAAACCCTTTTGGTGTTGGTCACATGACGACGTGAACTATGGGTGTTAATCATATACAGATATGAATATTGGTGTTAAATCACATGGCGATGTGAACTAGATTATTGACTCTAGTGCAAGTGGGAGACTGAAGGAAATATGCCCTAGAGGCAATAATAAAGTTATTATTTATTTCCTTATTTCATGATAAATGTTTATTATTCATGCTAGAATTGTATTAACCGGAAACATAATACATGTGTGAATACATAGACAAACATAGTGTCACTAGTATGCCTCTACTTGACTAGCTCGTGAATCAAAGATGGTTAAGTTTCCTAGCCATAGACATGAGTTGTCATTTGATTAACGGGATTACATCATTAGGAGAATGATGTGATTGACTTGACCCATTCCTTTAACTTAGCACTTGATCGTTTAGTATGTTGCTATTGCTTTCTTCATGACTTATACATGTTCCTACAACTATGAGATTATGCAACTCCCGTTTACCGGAGGAACACTTTGTGTGCTACCAAACGTCACAACATAACTGGGTGATTATAAAGGAGCTCTGCAGGTGTCTCCAAAGGTACATGTTGAGTTGGCGTATTTCGAGATTAGGTTTTGTCACTCCGATTGTCGGAGAGGTATCTCTGGGCCCTCTCGGTAATGCACATCACTATAAGCCTTGCAAGCAATGTAGCTAATGAGTTAGTTACAGAGTGATGCATTACATAACGAGTAAAGAGACTTGCCGGTAACGAGATTGAACTAGGTATTGAGATACCGATGATCGAATCTCGGGCAAGTAACATACCGATGACAAAGGGAATAACGTATGTTGTTATGCGGTTTGACCGATAAAGATCTTCGTAGAATATGTAGGAGCCAATATGAGCATCTAGGTTCTGCTATTGGTTATTGACCGGAAACGTGTCTCGATCATGTCTACATAGTTCTCGAACCCGTAGGGTCCGCACGCTTAAGGTTTCGATGGCAGTTTTATTATGAGTTTATGAGTTTTGATATACCGAAGGAGTTCGGAGTCCCGGATGAGATCGGGGACATGACGAGGAGTCTCGAAATGGTCGAGACGTAAAGATCGATATATTGGATGACTATATTCGGACATCGGAAAGGTTCCGAGTGATTCGGGTACTTTTCGGAGTACCGGGGAGCTAGGGTAATACGGGGAAGAGTATTGGGCCTTAATGAGCCTTAGTGGGAAGGAGCCAGGAGGTGGCGCGCGCCCCTCCCAAGCCCAGTCCGAATTGGACAAGGGGTTTGGGGCGCGGCCCCCTTCTCCCTTCCTTCTCCACTCCCCTCCTTTCCCCCCTTCTCCTAGTTGGACTAGGAAAGGAGTCCTACTCCCGGTGGGAGTAGGACTCCCCTTGGCGCGCCCCTCCTTGGCCGACCGCCCCCTCCCCCTTGGCTCCTTTATATACGGGGGCAGGGGGACACCTCTAGACACAACAATTGATCTCCAAGATCTCTTAGCCGTGTGCGGTGCCCCTCTCCACCATAATCCTCGATAATATTGTTGTGATGCTTAGGCAAAGCCCTGCGACGGTAGAACATCAAGATCGTCACCATGCTGTCGTGCGGACGGAACTCTTCCCCGACACTCTGCTAGATCGGAGTCCGGGGATCGTCATCGAGTTGAACGTGTGCTAGAACTCGGAGGTGCCGTAGTTTCGGTGCTTGATCGGTCGGGTCGTGAAGATGTACGACTACATTCCCCAACAGCCCCCCCCCCCCCCCCCCCCCGTATATAAAGGAGCTAGGGGGAAGGCGGCCGGCCAGGAGGAGGGCGCGCCAAGGGGGGAGTCCTACTGCCACCGGGAGTAGGACTCCTTTCCTAGTAGGAGTAGGAGAAGGGGGAAGGAGGAGAGAGGGGGGAAGGAAAGGGGGGCACCGCCCCCTCCCCCCTCCTTGTCCAATTCGGACTAGAGGGGGAGGGGGCGCGCAACCCTGCCTTGCCCGCCCCTCCTCTTCTCCACTAAGACCCATATGGCCCATTATACTCCCCGGGGGGTTCCGGTAACCCCCCGGTACTCCGGTATATGCCCGAACTTGCCCGGAACACTTCCAAAGTCCAAAAATAGTCATCCAATATATCGATCTTTATGTCTCGACCATTTTGAGACTCCTCATCATGTCTGTGATCATATCCGGGACTCCGAACTATCTTCGGTACATCAAAACACATAAACTCATAATACCAATCGTCATCAAACGTTAAGCGTGCGGACTCTACGGGTTCGAGAACTATGTAGACATGACCGAGACACGTCTCCGGTCAATAACCAATAGTGGAACCTGGATGCTCATATTGGCTCCTACATATTCTACGAAGATCTTTGTCGGTCAAACCGCGTAACAACATACGTTGTTCCCTTTGTCATCGGTATGTTACTTGCCCGAGATTCGATCGTCGGTATCTCAATACCTAGCTCAATCTCGTTACCGGCAAGTCTCTTTGCTCGTTCTATAATGCATCATCCCGCAACTAACTTATTAGTCATATTGCTTGCAAGGCTTATAGTGATGTGCATTACCGAGAGGGTCCAGAGATACCTCTCCGACAATCGGAGTGACAAATCCTAATCTCGATCTATGCCAACTCAACAAGTACCATTGGAAACACCTCTAGAGCACCTTTATAATCACCCAGTTACGTTGTGACGTTTGGTAGCACACAAAGTGTTCCTCCGGTAATTAGGAGTTGTATAATCTCATAGTCATAGGAACATGTATAAGTCATGAAGAAAGCAATAGCAGTAAACTAAAACGATCAAGTGCTAAGCTGACAGAATGGGTCAAGTCAATCACATCATTCTCCTAATGATGTGATTCCGTTTATCAAATGACAACTCATGTCTATGGTTAGGAAACCTTAACCATCTTTGATCAACGAGCTAGTCAAGTAGAGGCATACTAGTGACACTTTATTGTCTATGTATTCACACATTTATTACGTTTCTGGTTAATACAATTCTAGCATGAATAATAAACATTTATCATGAAATAAGGAAATAAATAATAACTTTATTATTGCCTCTAGGGCATATTTCCTTCAGTCCCCTCCTGCCTTTCCTCCCAAGCGTCGGGAAGGAAAGGGGAGGGCACGGCCAGGACTGGCCGCCACCCCCTTTTGGGCGCCCTAGGGCTGCCTCCACCTTCCCTCCACCTATATCTATGAGAGGAGGGACAGGTGCAACACACACCATGATTCCCTAGCCGTGTGCGGCGCCCCTCTCCCTCTAGTTCATCATCGGTCATATTTTCGTAGTGCTCGGTGAAGCCCTGCGGAGATAGTTGCATCACCACCATCACCACACCATCGTGCTATCGGAACTCATGTACTACTTCGCCCGTCTTGCTGGATCAAGAAGGCGGGGACGTCATCGAGCTGAACGTGTGCTGAACGCGGAGGTGTCGTACGTTTGGTACTTAATCAGGCGGATCATGAAGGTGTACGACTATATCAACCGCGTTGATAAACGCTTCCGCTAAACGGTCTACGAGGTCACATAGACATACTCTCCCCTCTCATAGCTATGCATCTCCGTGGATAGATCTTGCGTGTGCGTAGAATTATTATTTTTGTTTTCCATGCAACGATTCCCAACACTCCACCCTTGCCCCCAATCCTCAGCACCGGTCCCGATCCGCCACAGGAGATGTCGTCCAGCCCGACCCAGACCGCCACGACGGAGATGCAGTCCACCTCATCCGTCGGCGTCCCTTCATTGGCTCTGACTTGCAAGGCGGAGAACGTCATCCGAAAGTTGCAGACTCAGCCTGCCCCTCAGCCGCTCAAGTATGAATTAGGCCCCTCTTCGTCACGCTCTCCGCGACAACAGCCTGGTCCAACTCCTGTGCCCCAAAGCTTCCCAACCTCTCCAAAGGGAGCCTTGCTCGGGACTCCAAATAACATGACTATTTGAGGCCAGTTTCAACAAGTTTGCATTAGACGTAAGGGCCAAAACTTTAAAGGATGGCATAGATCACACAATGGGCTTGGAATAATATAACTTCAAGGCCCCGTGCCGCCTTAATGTTCATTGCCCTCTCCATCTTACCCGAAACTGACGTGACGGCCGACATCACACTCTCCCTGGAAGGTAGAAGCCGTGATTGGCGAGGTGGGGTCCTGCACACCCTCCGCCGCCTTCTCATTCTTCTCCCCCTATTTGAGTCCCAACATCCCCTCGAACGCCTCCAAACATTTTTCCATGGGAGCACATTTTCAATGAAGGTATCCCCATCAAACTAGTCCCGAAGTGCCACAAGGTTCCACGGCCTTGTCAGCAACATGGACGTTCCCAAACCTTTTAGGTGCCGTGGAGAGCATAGGGGTGAGACTGTGCGGTGAGTATATGTGAGAGAGTTATAACTTGAAAGGATGAGAAATTTTAAGGGTTTTTGGAGTTGGTCTTTGAGCACATAGTCGAAGATCTCTTTTTGATAGTTTCGACTTATGGCCTCAAAGTGACACTTATTGCTAAAATGGAATTAACAAACAGTGCCCTCGCCCAAAAAAAATACAAGTAATTAATGAACAGTTGACTGTGTGTCTGTTAGCAAAATTCGTGCTAGAAAGGTTTACTAGGCACGCACGAGGGCGCCGTGGCAAGCCACCCCACATTATTAGGCTTGCACCATGACGACGATGTGCCGCGATGGTATATATAAGACGGCGACAACTACATCTAGCTGCATGGTTGAGGAGAAATGGCGGGAGCCCACAAGTTCATCTTCCCCAATTTCCTTTCGCTCTTCTTCCATGGTGGCTGTGGGGCCGCATTGCCGCCACCGCACCCCTCCAACGTCCTTGTCCACAAGCGGGCGCCTCCCTCGGCTCGGCTCACCGACGCAACCGCGCTGGTCGTCGACGTCGACGGCGGCTTGCTCCTCTCCTCGGGCTCCCTCTTCCCCTACTTCATGCTGGTCGCCATCGAGGCCGGCGGCTTGTTCAGGGGCCTCCTCCTGCTCCTCCTCTACCCTTTCATCGCCTTCATCGGCGGCGACATGGCCGTGAGGGCGATGGCCTTCGTCGCCTTCTGCGGGCTCCGCGCCACGAGGTTCCGCGCTGGCCGTGCCGTGTTGCCGCGGTGGCTCCTCGAGGACGTCGGTCTCGAGGCGTTCGACGCCGTGCGGCGGCGGGCATCTGGCGCTGCCGGTAGGAGGGCGGTGGTGGTGTGGGCCAGCAGGATGCCGAGGTTGATGGTGGAGCCGTTCTTGAAAGAGTACCTGGAGGCTGACGTGGCCGATGTCGTCGCGGCGAGGGAGATGAAGGTGCTGTGGGGGCTCTATACCGGACTCATGGAGGAAGGGGACAGCGAGGTGGCATCCGAGGTAAGGAAGAAGATCATGGAGGGTCCCGTCGGCGATGATGTCGTGGGCTTCTCCGGAGGATCCATGGAATTTCTTTGCAACAACACTCTGTCTTCCTCGTGCAAGGAGGTGTACGTAGTGAGCGCCGAGGAGAAGAGCAAGTGGCGGCCATTGCCGCGGCACGAGTACCCGAGGCCGCTCGTCTTCCACGACGGCCGCCTCGCCTTCCTTCCGACGCCGCTCGCTACCGTCGCCATGCTCGTGTGGCTCCCCTTGGGCGCCGCTCTCGCGGTGACCCGCATCGCCGTCGCGATGGCGCTCCCATACAAGTACGCCACGCTGATCCTCGCCGCCACCGGCCAGTCGTGGCGCCTCCGAGGCTCGCCGCCGCCGCCGCCGTCGTCGCGTGGGCAGCTCTACGTGTGCAACCACCGGACGCTCATCGACCCCGTGTACGTGTCCATCGCGCTGGACCGCCCCGTGCGCGCCGTGTCCTACAGCCTGAGCCGACTCTCGGAGCTCATCTCCCCCATCGGCCGCACCGTGCACCTCACCAGGGACCGCGCCCACGACGGCGCCGCCATGACGCGCCTCCTGGCCGGCGGAGCGCACGTGGTGGTCTGCCCCGAGGGCACCACCTGCCGCGAGCCGTACCTGCTCCGCTTCAGCCCTCTGTTCGCCGAGCTCAGCGGCGACGGCGTCGTGCCCGTGGCGCTCGCCGTCGAGACGGCCATGTTCCATGGCACCACGGCGGGCGGCTGGAAGTCCATGGACGCGCTCTACTACCTGGCCAACCCCAGGATGTGCTACACGGTGGAGTTCCTCGGCAGGGTCGACACGGCGCCCGTCAGGGACGGCGGCGCCGCGAGCACGGACGTGGCCAACCGCGTGCAGCGGCTGATGGCGACGTCGCTCGGGTACGAGTGCACCATGCTCACCAGGAAGGACAAGTATCTCATGCTCGCCGGCAACGACGGCGTGGTGCGCGCAAAAGGGGCAGCGTGCTGGTGACCGTGACGGAAAAAGAATTAGATGCAAGCGTCGAAAAAAAATGAAAAAAAATAGAGAGAGACAGGAAAATTTTGAGAACGAGAGTTTGCTACAGCAATATGTACTCTGTAAAGTTGTAGACTACCAGTCCTTCTGTTAAAGATATATATACTCTTAAAGTTTTTGCACATTCTTCAACGTGCATTACCTTTTTTTTATATGAATATATGTTTGGAAAAATAATATAAATATACTTTTAGTGAAAGAAATGACACAAATAATGTATGCATATAATGTTCAGTAGGTAGTCTTACGTACTCCAAAGGGCGCCTCCAATTGTTCTCCCTAATTGTCCAAAAAGTGGCTGAGTTAACAAATGAGGAAGCAATAACCACTAGGCACCATGGTAATTCTTCCCCATTTGTCCATCTTGCCCTTTTTGGCAATCTAGAGCTGCCAATTCATCACCAAAGTTGGACCCAAATTGACCGATAGCCCATGAGCCCAGCTACCAGACAAATAGAACACAGGCTCGTCTACTCCCAAATAAATACCCCTAAAGAAAATCTACTCCCAAATAAATAGTAGATTAAAAAAACAAATAAATTGAAAAGACCTGATTTGTTTTAGCACAGAAGATGCTTGAGTGTGGTAAGAGCGTGCCAAATTTTATGGTGAAATGACACGCGATGAGCTCTAGACAAAAAGAAATAAAATCGGTACTCATTTCACCACGAAAATCCTAGCAAAAAAAAAATCAGTTTTCTTAGTTTACTATTCATGGCGGGTGTACATTAGACATGGACACTCAAGCATGATCATCAAAACGCCGTCTTCACATATTGACACAAATTCATCACAAAAATGAGCTACTTTAGACATGCACATAGTGCATACATTACATCACCATCAAAAGTTAGCACTACACCCTAGTCTAGCTGAAAAACTCGTTTGTGCTAAACCCTAGATAAAAGAAAGGGCTCAACGATGGGCGCGGCTAGTGGCGGAGCCAGAAAAAATTGATCGAGGGGGGCGAATGATGGTGAATCGGGTTGGAGAGGGCCAAACCATAGAAAGAGAGACATTTAGCAACAAATAATGACTAATTTTGCACTGTTCACAAGCAAATTATCAACAAATCTTGGATGTTAGGGGGGGTCAGGCCTAACAGAAACAAATAAAAAAAATGTGTCTAAAATGATAGCAGTGTATGAAGCAGCACTAAATCCAAAAAAAGTGACTGAAGAATCAAAGAAGAAAATGATTGGCATGACTTCCATTCATGGCTGCTTACTATTTTCGCTACAAGACAAGTTTAGGTCATCAAAACGAGTATGTAGGTAACTGACATTTTTCCAGGAAAAAGGGAAATAAATTAGGAGGAAATGGAAAAATGCATCTGCCGGGAGTCGAACCCGGGTCTATTGCTTGGAAGGCAATTATCCTAACCGTTGGACTACAGACGCTTTGATGTCAACAACGGTTCAGTATCTTTTATCAATGGAGCAGGAAGGCGTCGCCACGCTCTATTCTTGAGACGTACAGTACAAGAAATGAGAGACAAAATGCCACCGTCACCTGCACAAGCAGGCCCAGGAAGTCATTACTTCACACTACAGCCAGTCTTTTTGGGGGGACGAAACCGTGGAACAAACCACTCCACTGATCGCTTGATCGATGGTCTGAACGGTTCTGCAATCGACGGACTTGCTGGAATGTAGCCTGAATAGTTGCCCAGCCATCAAAAGATTTGCTGAAACGTGACCTTGATGGTTCTTCTGCCATCAGCAGCCAGTTTCTACCAAAATGCCAGCATCATCTACAGAAGCAGATTCCAGACCAGACCACCTTACTCCAGATCACACGGATTTTGGGGGCTAAACAGTTCCGACATCCGAGATAGTTCTTCTGCCATAGCCTGGATAGTTTCTTCTGATACAGAAAAGATTGTGCTAAAGTGTTGTCTTGAATGAACAGGAGAAAGTAGTTAGGTAGTGGCTGACAGCCCGCGACGATAAATTGCCCCTAACCAGAGCAGGAATCAGAGATTGGACAGAAAGTCATGGGGCTTTCCACATTATGGCCATAATATTAAAAGGGAATCTGTGCTCATTGCTACAGCTTATGATGAACTAGGAAAAAGATCCAATAAGTTGTCTGTACAAAGTTGGTGGACATAATTAGTTGGTATATGCCAAACACGTTGCGGCTGAAGTCGGAATTTGCTTGAAGGTTCTTCAGATTATATCACCAAAACAGGCCAACATATCAACAAGATGACAAGAGGACATTGCTTACCAGCAGGTATTGAAAGTTTCCAGATCATTATCAGATGGATCCAGGGGACCATGAGAAGCGATCAAAGTTTCCAGATCATAGATACGCTGTTGAAAGCAAAGTGCAGGATAAATGCGCAGCAACAGTACCAGTATAAGGACAGTCGTACACCGATTTCGGCTCATCAATGCACCGTACAATACGGCAAATAGCAAATAAGTGAAGCAACTCGCTAAATTATCCAAGCAATGCAGAATGATTTTATTATTCCCAATTGAGAATTCTCCGGTCAGCAGAAAATTTGGAACCAACTGCTTGGCATTGCGGCATGGAGAAAATTATGGCAACATAAGCTGGTGAATCAACAAGGTCCCAGCAATCAACAGCAAGTATTGATAATCTTAGGTAAGGTAATTGAAGAAAATTTACCCATAACCAGTTCCAAGTCTTGATCGTCTGAAACTCACGCCACAAGTCCTAAATGCAACATACAAAGTAGTGACAGAACAAAATGATATGCCAAATTCAGAGAGATGCATTATGACTACATACATTTGAAGGAAAATGGTCAGAATCATGCACAGATAAGTTCACTGATGGTAAACTGCAAATTTTAATAGTCTCTATTTGATAGAAAAACTTGCAGGAGACCAGCAACAAACAAGTTGGGGCATGAACAAGAATTCTCTACGACCAAAGTTATTGCTAGTTATTGATTGCGAATCCACTCAATCATCTCAGCCTTTATTGAGCATGGAGGACACCTACCAACAACTGTTGAACAGTATTAAGGTATGATCATTCGTGAAGTTTGCATACCAAGCCAATCATCTTCCACATTGCTAGATTGCCACCATATTGGTTAGATCATGTCATGAGTTTAACAAGTCAATACCCAGCACTGTACTCCGTTAAATGCAGTTGGAAATGTTGGTACCTTGTACAGATGAAAGCAAAAAGTTTCTAAGAGTGTCTGGATAAATGATGAAGATATGCTGAATTTTTGGAGTAACAATATGAACCAAACGGTGCATATATAGGCTACCATGGTTTAATTAACTGATACAGTCCAGCAAACATGAGGACCTGCAGAGGAATTCAGCAACTATCATGCAGAATATAAATATTGAAGGAATTCACCAGTCACTAAGCATTTTTTCACGCACAGGTCAACAGCAAACTGAATGCATAAAAAAAACTTAGTCTACTCAAACAAGGAGAACATCAGAAGTAACAAAAGCGCATCTTGATCAAATTATAGACCAGCTCTCCTTATGTACTGCTAAAACGAAAGCATCTATTCCAACAACCAAGCATCTGGATTTGTACAAACTTTGGCAATTAGTTTTACAAATTAAGTCAATAAAGGATGCATGAGTTTCACAATAAAGTGTTGTGCTAATTATACTTAAATTTGTCTTTTTAACCCACTATGGTATTTTGGCTTTTGATGCATTTCAAAAAATAAAAAGGTGTACTAAAAAAATGCATCTACAAGGGAATGATCATACCATACAATTTGGAAAAACAACAACAGCTCAAGATTTAGGGAGAAGACCTGATGAGCTTATCTCACTAATTACTACCATCGTAATAGTGGTCACTGGTACAGGGAAAACACCTAATGCAATTACTTCATCGTACAAGTGTTCCTTTGTATAAGAACTAAACCATACAGTAGATACGCATGCTACCTCAAGACCTTCTCCACCGTATACTTCTCCAGTTTCACCTTCCTATTTCTTCTTCTGAGGTCTTCGGCATTGTCATCATCAACTTCATCAACAAGAATGATTTCAGGTTCATCACCATCTTCAACGTCATCGTCAACATTGCCAGAAGACTCTAGTTCAGCCTCATCATCCCCATCGTCCACCCGCCCATATTCCTCATCAATATACTCGTCATCCAACTGTTGAGATCGCATTGCATGGAACTCTGGTGGAGGAGGACAATCTTCAGTAATCGCCTCATCTCGTTTCATCACAAGGTGTCTAATGATTCTTTCATCCTTATCTAGCAAAGTCTTGAACTCGTTTATGGATTGTGCTTGTATCTCAAAGTTCATTAGGATGTAGTTGGCATGTGTTGCTTTCTTTATCTTGTAAGCAAGTCTGCGCAGTCCCCAGTTGTTCACCCTCCAAATCCTTCCTTTCTTCTCTCTGATAAAGTCTACAATAGAATGAAGAACATAGTTTATAGCATACATTACAGCAGCAAAATCCTCGATAGAACTGAAATACCCCAAATAGTATGTTTTAGGCGATTAAAGTTAGCAAATCAGCCAGACAGGAGTATTCTTTAGCAGGCCATGGCTCCAGGGGAGTGTCAAACCCTTGCCGCCATAACATGGAAGTTTGTCATACTCATCATGACTGAGATTAACTCACTGAGGATTTAAGTACATAGAAACAACATGTGGACAAATTCACATCTTTGAACAACTGAGTAACAACGCGTGAGTATTGAGAAATGCACCTTGTACTTTTGATACAACATCTTCAACTTCTTCCACGCGGTCCTCGTGAATGAGGTAAACAACTTCATAGTGCCTCGCTGCAAAATGATGGAGAAAGTTCATTATCCTGATCTTAGATCACCACATCTAAACAGGCATGCAAATGATGCCGCCATATATAACCAATTAAACTATTTTGATTAAGGAGGAAAGGGAAGAGGTCTTACTTCTTTGCAGATTTAAACCACTCTCTAGCTGAATGTTAAGAAGCTCGTATAGCTTTTCTGTAAATGTAGTCGGATTAGACAGATGTGTATTTACATCAACCACAAAAAGGACCAATTGAATGCAAAATGCCTATCACCTTCTTCGGCATCTGCGAATTCTGGCAAAGCTTCACCATCCTCTTTCACCTTTTTCTGCAAAACAATCAGCATAAAAAAGCATAGTCAACTATAGATCACATTTTTCGCTTTCTTCTCAAGAAACAAAATAAATATTAAAAAAAACTATTTAAGGAAACAAACATGAAAATAAATATAACTATTACAATTTGTCTGTCATTTGAGTCTTAGCAATGATAGTTCTGTCCATTGGCTAATAGCAACGATTTATGGTGTTCAGAGATTCATATTATGCTTCTCCCATGGATCAACTGAGTTTGCTGCTTCCTGCAAGATAACCGCAAGCAACCGAAGGAGCCAAGGAGAAGTTTTAATTGCTGTTGGAGGGGAGCCGCATGCTAGACATGGCGTTGAGTAGCAACAGTTGTTTATGGGTCTGTTTGCTGGCTTATAGTAAGTTCATGTCTAATGACTTCCAGCCTATTCCTGTTACTTGTCGGTATGTTTGCTGCAGGCTGAATGTCGGTTGGTGTTGCAGCCTGATTTCCTAGTTGGTCAATTCAGGGTTTCCAGCCCGTTCTTTTCGTGGGCCCTACTTGTAAGCTGGTATGCCAGCAGAAAGACTACTTTTATCGCTTTCAGATAAATCTGGCCACTCTATGGTCTTTCGTCCAAATGGAAGTTGATGGACCAAATGCCAAGCATGAGGGAGAGTTACCAGCATTTTAGCAAAATAGAAACATTGCAGATTGTATCAGTAGAATTCAATCATTGTGAGTGAATCCCATCCAGCCCAAGAAACATCATCATGAAATTACACTTGTGGATCTACCAATGCTCACTATTAATTCAACAAAAATAATACAAGACAGTGCCACACAGGCTCTCAGAAATAACAAATACTGCAATCTGAAAACTATGAGCACAGAATGATAGCACATTCAGAATTCAGATACGGAAAGCTGCAACAAATACCATCTATTGCCTCCAATAATCTGCCTAACTTTTTGGTCCAAGGTCTATCGATCTGCCTACTTCACCAAACTAGCAACCATGCCATATGTGGTATTCGTCAAAGCTCAGGGAGTTCATTATCCATAAGCTAACATCAAAATTCTACGCAACCCAAATGCCAACGCTCTACAGAATTAGTGTAACTGCCCGCAGCACAAATTACGGGCACACGCACCTTTCTGAGAAGCACGGCCTCCGGGAACGGCCCGGTGACCTCGCCGGCCTTGGGGTTGAAGCTGTGCGCGTCCACCTTCTCCTCCCCCGCCTCCCCGTCCTGCCGGCCCCTCTTCTTCCTGGCCCCCGCGGCCACGAGCCGGCGCCTCCCCACGCCAAGGGCGAGGCGCACCGTGCTGACCAGCGGCGGCGAAGGCGCCAGGAGGAAGAGAGGCCGCGTCGACGGGGCGGTGGCCTCCATGAGCGGCGGTCGCGGGTGAGAAGAGGAGAGGAGGAAGGTTCTCGCGGGGGTTTTGGTTTGGGGACGCGAAGCGAAATGAAACGTGGGCAGATAAGGTAGTTAACGGGCCGGGCTCTCCGGTGGACCATTCTTTTTTTCTTTGAGGGGCCGCGCGCCCGCGCGCTCATTAATCAATATGGGCCAGGTTCTGGGAAAGTCGGCCTCTCCGTCTTCTTCCTCCTCCGGCCGCAGTCGCCTAGGGTTTTGCGGCTCGTGGTCGTACTCGTACTCCTAGCCATGGACGCGACGGCGGCGCTGCCGCCGACATCGACTCATGACCAACAGAAGCAGGAGGAAGGAGGCGGTGGAGACAACAGCTACGGCGTGCTCCTGTACTACAAGTACGCCGAGGTCCCCGACGCCCCCGCGCTCGCGGCCTTCTACGAGTCCCGCTGCCGCGCTCTCGCGCTCGTCGGCCGCGTCCGCGTCGGCCCCGACGGCGTCAATGCCACGGTGAGCGTCGCCTCTTTCTAGTTCTCCCCCCGCTAATGGCGCCATGTTTTGCGGGTTCCCGCATGGCTTGTGGTGGGTGCTTGAATTTGTGGCCACATTTTGTGCTGGTAGCTCGGGGGAAGAATGGCGGCGCTGGAGAAGCACATCGAGGAGATGAGCTCGAACAGCCTGTTCGACGGGACCGACTTCAAGCTGGCCTCCTGCGAGGACCCTGTGGACGAGAGGGTCGCCAGGGAGTGCGGCTTCACGTCGCTCTCCGTTCGGCTCGTCAAGGTCCTCTTCTCCCTCACAAGGCAAATGTTTTCACCATTTAAGAGCTCGTGTAGCACTGTGAAGTCTCATCGATTACATTGTGTCTAATGCTGTTCTTGGAATTGGCAGGAGCTGGTTACGCTTTGTTCCAACCCATCATTGACAGCCCCCGATATCTCATTTGCCGGGAGGCATTTGTCAGCGGCTGAGTTCCACTCGGTGCTTCAGAGTGTGGGTGGGTTGATTCTCAAACCGAAGGCTTGCATACATCTGGCTCTCAATGTGACCTACACTCTGCTTAGTAGTGAGATCATTCTCTTGCCGTGAAGCATAGATGTTTAATCAAGAGCTTGATGCTAAGTTGGATTGTTCTTTTAGCAGGAACTGGTTCGGATACTGAGGCGCCTGCGGGGCAGAATGATGTGGTTGTTTTGGACGCAAGGAATCTGTATGAGACGCGGATCGGCAAGTTTCATGTACCAAATGTGGAGACGCTGCATCCTGAGATCAGACAATACAGTGACTTGCCATTGTGGATAGATGAGCATACTGAGAAGCTACGTGGTAAATCAATTATGATGTATGTATGGCCAGGTCTTCGAATTATACATTGCTTTAGAGTTTAGGCAACACATTTAGCAAGCAATTTAAGTAACTACCTTATTGGTATTTTCAGGTACTGCACAGGAGGTATACGGTGTCAGATGGCCTCAGCTTATATCCGCTCCAAAGGTGAAGGCTTTGAGAATGTTTTTCAGGTAAGCTGCACCTTCGGTTGCTAATTTTGAGATTTCAGACATTAGTACATATTCACCATGATATCGTACTTTGCATTATTTATGATCATTTATTATTGTGCTTGCGTTAGTTATACGGTGGCATTCAGAGATATTTGGAGCAATATCCAGATGGTGGCTATTTTGATGGAAAGAATTTTGTATTTGACCATAGGTTAGTGCTGAACTTTGTGCTCGAACCCTCGAACTATTTCATAGTAACTCAGTTACTTAACTTGTTTCAATATGGTTTAACAGAATCTCAGTGGGGAGCAATAAAGATAACATACTTGGAACTTGTTTGGTATGTGGATCTACCTATGATGACTATTCCTCTCGGTGTCGTTGCAGCAATTGCAGAATGTTGGTCTTAGTGTGCTCCACATGTCGGGTACCTAAGATGACATGCTTTGTATTGTTTTCTAAATTGTTGCTAATTACCTTAATTTCATTATTGATGACATCATGCCAGAATGTGTCTGCTAAATCTTGTAAACATTTTCTTCTCCAGGATTCTACTAAGGAGTATGTATGTGAACTATGTCTAAAGAATGGAAAACAGTGCTGTGAAATATCTGTAAAGCAAGACTGCCAAGCAGAGCCAGAGCTATCTGAACCTTCTGACATTGGAAAGCTATCCATAAGCAACAAAATTTCAACCTCTAAAGCTCCCGGGAGTAATGGTAAGGTCTGTATCAATTTGCATTTGTGTCATTGTGATGTTTGGCTATTTAAGATATTATCAAGTATGCCCAGCCTAGAAGTCCATATGCTATGTAGGCAGAACTAAAGAAGTGTTGCTCACCAAGAAAGAGTAATGCACAGTAGACTTGCTAATTTTGTAGAGAGCAACTATGTAGGCAGAACTAAAGTAGTGGCGCTCAGCAAGAAAGAGTAACGCGCCGTATATTCGCTAATTTTGTAGGGAGTATTTGAAACCTATGGGGTCAAAATGAACTCCATATGGTAGCAAGCTTCTGTACTAACTTAACTGGTCGTTACCCGTGTATTGCTCCGGAGCAAAGAGATAAAAGCATTGGTCAAATGGAAGGTCTGTCTGGCGCACGCATCAAGCATGGCACACATGCAGCTTTTGACAGTGTTGCAACAAATGTTGATGTCTTTCTCCTGTTTTCTCCTCACGAACTTCCACTTGTAGTTTGAAGAGCCTATTTCTTTTTCAACCAACTCGTTTGTAGTCTTCAATTCATTTTTGTCTGAGATAGTATTAGCTTTTGTCAGTACCCCTGTATTGCTTCTGAGTTAGTATTTTTGTCTGAGTGTTAGTATTACAACTTGTGGAAATGATGTACCAGATAGTGAGCAGCTGAAAAAGTTGAGGATTCTCTGCTTGCACGGTTTTCGTCAGAACTCTTCAAACTTTAAGGGAAGAACATCATCACTTGCGAAGAAGCTGAAGCACATCGCGGAGCTTGTCTTTATAGACGCTCCTCATGAGCTTTCATTTGTATACCAACCACATCCAGATGTCTGCTCCGACAAACCCTCACCTCCATCTGGCACAGCGAAAACAAAATTCGCATGGCTAGTTTCTCCGAACATGAGCTGCCACACCATGCAAGATTGGAAGATTGCAGATGCACCGTTTGACCCCCTTCAGTATCAGGAACAAACAGATGGATTCAAAGAATCATATGCATACCTTGAAAGTATAATTGCTCAGGACGGCAACTTTGATGGCATTCTCGGTTTCTCCCAGGGTGCAGCAATGGCTGCCTTACTGTGCAGGCAGCAGCAGAAGACTTGCGGATCTCCAAAGTTCAGGTTTGGGATATTCTGCTCTGGATATCCAGCACCTGTTGGCGATTTTGACAGAGAGCCAATCAGGCTCTCCTCGCTCCATTGCTTCGGCGGCGGTGAAGGTCATGACAGGCAGATCGCAAGCAGGGCAAGCACTGAACTTGCTGGCATGTTTGAGGAGGGCCGATGCACCATCGTTGAGCATGACATGGGGCATATCATCCCTACCCGGCCACCCTATATCGATCGGATGAAAGAGTTCCTATGCAATTTCATATGACCTTTTTGGAAAATAGGGGATGTGCTTTGTTGTATCTCTGGACCTGCTTTGATGTATTTCTTCTTTTTGTATACTACTTTTGCCTCTAAAACCGAAGGAAAGGAAAGACAACAAACAAATCAGTGAGTTGAAACCAGATGCTTTGTGGATGGTGCAAAATAGTTATTGTCCCGCGTACTGTATAAAATCATGTCTTAGGATTTGCCTGTTATTCTGCTTTAGTATTTGTGTAAATTTTTGATATATCTATTCTTGTGAAAGATTTTGATTGTTTGAGCTAAAATTTTGTTTGACCTTCAGGGAAAAATGATATGGAGACTTTGAACAAAATGTAACATGTATTTGGTTTAGGACAAACTTTGACCAACAATTTATCTGCTAATATGTATTTTACATGGTATAAAATTGGTATTAGACTTTTATTCAAAAGTATTAGCTGGTGATCATGATATTGTATCACATGAGTTTCAGTGTAAAATTGATCAAATATTTGTCTTGGTGGCCGGCAGCGGCAAGATTTGTTTTTAGGTGATTAGTGGCCGGCAAGATTCATAGTTCAGAATGCTCTTTCTCGATAGCCATCTCACCTTTTGTGCAGGTTTGTACTACTATGTGATCCAACTTACATCAGATATATGCTCAACAACAACAACAACAACAACAACAAAGCCTTTAGTCCCAAGCAAGTTGGGGTAGGCTAGAAGTGAAACCCATAAGATCTCGCAACCAACTCATGGCTCTGGCACATGGATAGCAAGCTTCCATGCACCCCTGTCCATAGCTAACTCTTCGGTGATACCCCAATCCTTCAGGTCTCTCTTAACAGACTCCTCCCATGTCAAATTCGGTCTACCCCGCCCTCTCTTGACATTCTCCGCACGCTTTAGCCATCCGCTATGCACTGGAGCTTCTGGAGGCCTGCGCTGGATATGCCCAAACCATCTCAGACGATGTTGGACAAGCTTCTCTTCAATTGGTGCTACCCCAACTCTATCTCGTATATCATCATTCCGGACTCGATCCTTCCTCGTGTGGCCACACATCCATCTCAACATACGCATCTCCGCCACACCTAACTGTCGAACATGTCGCCTTTTAGTCGGCCAACACTCAGCGCCATACAACATTGCGGGTCGAACCGCCGTCCTGTAGAACTTGCCTTTTAGCTTTTGTGGCACTCTCTTGTCACAGAGAATGCCAGAAGCTTGGCGCCACTTCATCCATCCGGCTTTGATCCGATGGTTCACATCTTCATCAATACCCCCATCCTCCTGCAGCATTGACCCCAAATACCGAAAGGTGTCCTTCCGAGGTACCACCTGACCATCAAGGCTAACCTCCTCCTCCTCACACCTAGTAGTACTGAAACCGCACATCATGTACTCGGTTTTAGTCCTACTAAGCCTAAACCCTTTCGATTCCAAGGTTTGTCTCCATAACTCTAACTTCCTATTTACCCCCGCCCGACTATCGTCAACTAGCACCACATCATCCGCAAAGAGCATACACCATGGGATATCTCCTTGTATATCCCTTGTGACCTCATCCATCACCAATGCAAAAAGATAAGGGCTCAAAGCTGACCCCTGATGCAGTCCTATCTTAATCGGGAAGTCATCAGTGTCGACATCACTTGTTCGAACACTTGTCACAACATTATCGTACATGTCCTTGATGAGGGTAATGTACTTTGCTGGGACTTTGTGTTTCTCCAAGGCCCACCACATGACATTCCGCGGTATCTTATCATAGGCCTTCTCCAAGTCAATGAACACCATATGCAAGTCCTTCTTTTGCTCCCTATATCTCTCCATAAGCTGTCGTACCAAGAAAATGGCTTCCATGGTCGACCTCCCAGGCATGAAACCAAACTGGTTTTTGGTCACGCTTGTCATTCTTCTTAAGCGGTGCTCAATGACTCTCTCCCATAGCTTCATTGTATGGCTCATCAGCTTAATTCCACGGTAATTAGTACAACTCTGAACATCAGATATATGCTCATTGCAACAAATTCAGACAATAAAGATTTTTATAAAACTGAAACATCGAGATTTTGACGCTCCGTGATGACTTTGCTGATGAACTATGGGCGATTAAACTTGCACAAACTAGACTAGTGATTGCCAACATCCACGCCATGATGGAGATAGAATGGTGAGACTTTAGTTTCATATACATCACTGCCTCAAACACAAAACACATAAAAACACACACACACACACACACATAAAAACATCATTGAGATTGAATTTGAGGATGATAGCCTCTTTGCCGAGGCTCCGGCTGCCACTGGCGATGATATGAGCAAGGGTGATGATGATACGGCCGGTAAGGAAAAACCGGTCGATGATTCTGTGTGTGAGATGGCCAAGAGACCGGAGCCGACTAGTAAGGCAGCAGGAGGAGGGACGGCGTCTAATGCGTCTGTGCCGTCGACCACTTTGAGATTTGGTTCCTTCGGTCCCGCGTCTGCACCTCCGAGACTGTGGAGTGAGCGGGTGGAGTCTCTTGAGGAGTTCGAGTACTCTTTACCGGCGTTGGACTTTGAGGACACGGGTGTGGAGGGTTCTGGTGGGGCTGCGACGCTGGAGATCGTGGTCTCGCCTTCTTCGGTTTGCGGTGACGTGGCTGAGTTGCAGGAGGGTGGTCCGATCCCATCTGGGGGTTCGGGCCAGGGTGCTTTGGAGACCCCACCTCCTATTCTTCCTGTTGAGGTTACCAGGAGAGACGACGGGCCCACGGTAGGGGGGCCGGGGCAGGTGGCCTCCGCACCCTCTACGCCTGTTGCTGGGGCGACACTGCAGGCGACTGGACAGGGTCTGCGAGAGGGCTTGGGGCAGGCGGCCTCAAGGCTCTCTTCTCCTTCGGTGCCCGAGGGGGGCGCCCCGTTCGCGACTTCGACGTGCACTCCGGACAGGCGGTCCGGAGTGGATGGGGGGCGGAGGCAGGTGGCCTTTGCCTCCCCAGTGGCGGACTCGGCGCTCTCACCTGGTCATGGCGACCGGGTGGATGTTCGGGGAGCGACAGGCGGTCGCTCTCCGGATAAATTCTCGCGGGAGGAGGTTATTCTGTTTGGCGGGATTCCGGACCAGGCAGCTGAGGGCCGACGCATGAGTTGTCGGCTTCAGGGCTATCCAGAGGTTGACGACATGCAGCAACGCTGTGCCGTGAGGGCGGCAAAGCTTCGTGACGTCCAGGTCACTACTGGTATGTCCGTGAATACTTCCAATACTATTATGCATTTTTCACACGATCAAATTGTGGATAAGGCACACCAATTAGGAATTTCACTTGGTAGTAATGAGGGTGAAGTTACTAATTCTGTTAACGATTTGCTTGATCTAGAAGCCGAGAGGGCTTTAGAAGTGATTCGTAACTTAGCTGCCGTCAAACCGATGAACGATTCTGAGATTGATGCCTTGGGAGTACGAATACTTGATAATTTCTGTGATGATCTCGCACCGCCCCTCCAGGAGCCGGAGGAGGAGGACGAGAATGTCGGGTTGGACGTAGATACTTCCACGGTTACGGGCATTTTGGACAGGATGGGCCCGACCAGCCCTAAGCGCAAGTGGAAGCGCAAAATATACCCGATGTCCGCGGTCCATAGGAGCGCTAGGATCCGCACGGCTAAAAAATTTCATGATGAGATATGAGAGGAATCTTTTGGAATAGCAGAGGTCTTAAGGACTTGGCTAAAAGGAGGTTCCTTGCGGAGGCATCCATTGAGCATAGATTGGACTTTATTGCCTTGTCGAAAACGGGTAGAGCAAATTTCTCACCTCAATTTCTCAATACGTTGTCGGGGGGTATTGAGTTTGACTGGCATTGTCTTCCGCCGAGAGGAAGGTCGGGGGGGATCTTACTTGGTGTTAGATGTGAATCTCTCGAAGTTCGCAGTGTGGTCATGGGGGATTTTGCTGTTAAGTTCAGGGTGCGGTCCAAAGATGATGGTTTCGACTGGGCTTTGGTGGCAGTGTACGGGGCAGCGCAGGCAGAGTTCAAACCTGACTTTTTGGCAGATCTTGTTAGAGTTTGCGGGTCTGAGCAGCTTCCAATTCTGGTTGGGGTGATTTCAATATTATTAGAAGACGCGATGAAAAGAATAATGACAATTTTGATGGGAGATGGTCATTTATGTTCAATACCATTATTGAAAGCTTAGATTTGAGAGAAATTGAGCTTTCAGGTAGGAAGTTCACCTGGGCTAACGTGATGCCAAATCCAACTTTCGAGAAGTTGGATCGGGTTCTGGCTAGTGTTGCTTGGGAACAGAAGTTTCCCTTTGTAACTGTTCAGGCTCTATCTCGCGGGATTTCTGATCACACTCCTCTGTTGCTCGATTCTGGTGGGGCTACCTACTCGGGTAACAAGAATTTATTCTCTTTTGAGCTGGCGTGGTTTGAAAGAGAAGGATTTTTGGATCTTGTTGCCAGAGAATGGGCTAAAGATGTAGGAGGTAGAAATGCCCTTGAACGCTGGCAGAACAAGATTAGGCATCTCAGAAGTTTCCTTCGTGGGTGGGCTAAACATCTAGGTGGAGTGTATAAGGTGGAGAAGGAACGACTCCTTTCCCTTATCCAAACCTTAGACATAAAAGCAAAAACTACGATTCTGTTACCCACCGAGCTTCATATTAAGCATGAGGCTGAGATGAGGCTGAAGGAGTTACTCCGTGAAGAAGAATTAAAGTGGGCATTGCGGGCAAAGGTGAGAAAAGTTGTCCAGGGGGATGCGAACACTCAGTTCTTCCACATGATAGCCAATGGCAAGCACCGGAAGAAGAGAATCTTCCAGCTAGAACAAGATGAGGGTACAATAGTCGGCCAGGATAACCTGAAGCTCTACATTACTGAGTACTACAAACATTTGTTCGGACCACCAGAGGAGAACTGTGTATCCCTGGATGAGTCTAGGGTTAGCGATATCCCTCAACTTACTGCTGTGGAGAACGATGTATTAACTGCCCCTTTCTCGGAAAAGGAAGTTTTCGAGGCTATTGCCAAGATGAAGTGTAATAAGGCACCGGGGCCGGATGGTTTCCCGGCTGAGTTTTACAAGAAGTGTTGGCATATTATCAAAGGGGACCTGATGCCGATGTTCCATGATTTGTTCTCGGGACATTTGCAGCTTTTCCAACTTAATTTTGGAACGATAACTTTGTTGCCTAAGAAAACAGATGTCGTGAGAATTGAGCAATTTCGGCCTATCTGCCTTCTCAACGTCAGTTTCAAAATCTTTACCAAGGTTGGGACGATCAGGCTCACACAGATTGCGCACGCTGTAGTACAACCTTCTCAAACGGCTTTCATGTCGGATAGGAACATCCTCGAAGGGGTTGTGGTCCTTCATGAAACGCTTCATGAAATTCATACGAAAAAACTAGATGGTGTTATTTTCAAAGTGGATTTCGAGAAGGCTTATGATAAAGTCAAATGGTCGTTCCTCCAACAAGCTTTACGAATGAAGGGCTTTGATGAGTGCTGGCGACATTAAGTGGAAACATTCACGCAAAAAGGCAGTGTTGGCATTAAAGTTAATGATGACATAGGTCATTATTTCCAAACGCACAAGGGTTTGAGACAGGGTGACCCTATGTCACCTATTCTGTTCAATATTGTGGTTGATATGTTAGCGATCCTGATTGGGAGGGCCAAAGAGGCCGGTCAGGTGGAGGGATTGGTGCCTCATCTGGTTGATGGTGGTTTGTCCATCCTGCAATACGCTGATGATACAATCATTTTCATGGAACACGATTTGGCCAAAGCGAGGAACATGAAGTTAGTGTTATGCCTTTTCGAACAATTGTCTGGGCTGAAGATTAATTTCCATAAAAGCGAGTTGTTCTGCTTTGGTAGAGCCAAAGACGAACAAGAAGCATATACACAATTGTTTGGTTGTGAAGTTGGGGCTCTACCTTTCACGTATCTTGGTATTCCCATACACCATCGTAAGCTAACAAATGGTGAGTGGAAGTGTATCGAGGATCGATTTGAGAAGAAACTAAGTTGCTGGAAAGGAAAACTCATGTCTTATGGAGGCCGGTTGATTCTGATTAACTCGGTGCTCACGAGTTTACCTATGTTTCTCTTATCTTTCTTCGAGGTCCCAGTTGGGGTTAGGAAAAGGCTAGACTTCTATCGTTCTCGCTTCTTTTGGCAGAGTGATGAGTCTAAGAGGAAGTACAGATTGGCCAAATGGGATATTATCTGCAGACCAAAGGACCAAGGGGGACTTGGTATTGAAAATCTTGAAGTCAAAAACAGATGCCTGCTTAGTAAGTGGCTGTTTAAGTTGTCTTCTGAGACAGAGGCAACTTGGGCGCAGATTCTACGTAGTAAATATCTGCACTCAAAGACTTTATCCCAGGTTACTCTGAGACCTACAGATTCGCCGTTCTGGAAAGGGCTCATGAGGGTTAAAGCCGCTTTCTTTAACAGAACGAGATGTATCGTTGGTAATGGATATGATACGCGATTCTGGGAGGATACGTGGCTGGGTGACGCGCCTTTGGCTACACAATATCCGACACTATATCGTATTGTTCAGCGTAGGGACGCTCTCGTTGCCACGGTGATGCAGTCTATCCCTCTAAACATTCAGTTTAGGAGGGTGCTTGTTGGGCCTTGATGGGAATCATGGCTTCACTTGGTCCGTAGGCTGATGGAAGTTCAGCTTAATCCTCAGCCCGACCAGTTGTGTTGGAAGCTAACTAGAACTGGGGTGTTCACGGTAAAATCGATGTACATTGATATCATTAATTCAACTGTGATACCTACTTCCAAGGAGGTCTGGAAAGTTAAGGTTCCTTTGAAGATTAAAGTGTTTATGTGGTTTGTGCATAAACAAGTTATTCTTACAAAGGACAATCTAGTTAAGCGCAACTGGACAGGATCTACTAGGTGTAGTTTCTGTGATCGGGATGAGACTATCAAGCATTTATTTTTTGACTGCCCGTTGGCACAAGGGTTGTGGCGCACCGTGCAAGTTGCCTTTAATATTACTCCTCCGAGATCGGTCAACACGTTATTTGGGGCGTGGCTTGTTGGGATTGAGTCCGAAACAGCCAGAC
Source organism: Triticum timopheevii (assembly GCA_963921465.1). Lineage (NCBI taxonomy): Eukaryota > Viridiplantae > Streptophyta > Magnoliopsida > Poales > Poaceae > Triticum > Triticum timopheevii. The sequence continues at coordinate 120,143,439 of OY997270.1, forward strand.
ACATTCGTGTAGGAGTATGTGCGTTATTATGGGCAATTTGGAATTGCAGAAATGATTTGGTTTTTAACAGAACAACAAATACTCATTTTTTGCAGGTGTTATTCCGGGCTACAGCGCTGATCCGTACGTGGTCCTTACTCACTCCGACGGAGGCCAGGGAGCGTTTGGTTACTGGATCTGTCCGGTGGGAGACGGTAGCGCGGGATATCTTCAACCGGTTTGAATGGCGATCATGTAATAGGATAGGCATTTAGTTTACCTATCTGTTCTTATGCCAGCCGGTTGTGGCTTTTCTGGTTTCTGCTTTGCAGTTGACGCTCTATGTGAGCTAGATGCTGCTTTTGTTCCATTACTGTAAGACCTTGTTGAGACCTTGTTTACTTTTTAATAATATGGGCCGTATGCATCGATCTGATGCAGAGGCCGGGGAATCCCCCCTTTTCTAAAAAAAGAACACACCCCAAAGGGGTACATGCCTTCTCTCACTTCCCTGTGCTAAATAGGCCACAAGAGGGCGAGGTGGAACATGGAAGTTTGGGCCCTAGCTTTCTGATTGGACGCGGATAACTGCCACATGTGTGGCATACTAACCATCTGCCCACACATCATGTGGCGCGAGCGGGAGGCAACCCACACGGGTTGTGTGTGTGCAAACATTAGAATTGACCACACATGTGGGCGCAGCTACTTCATGCCACACGCGCAACAAAGTACAACTCATCTCCACCCCGCGCCTGTGGCACGAAGCAAAAATGCCCACACATCCTGGCGCAGCTACGTTAAGTACTCCCGCGGGATGACGATTTAGTTGCCATCCGAGATGGCAGATGCAGTTATCCGCGGATGGCAAATGTAGTTGTAAAAGCATGGCAACTCTATCTGTTTTGGCTAACTATAGTTGCCATGTCTAATTTATTGCAGTTGTCGCATGTAATCAAACCATAGTTGTCGTGTGTGATTAACTTCTTGCCACATATGGTCAAACAATAGTTGTCATGTGTGTTTACCTAGTTGCCACGTGTGGTCCAACCATAGTTGTCATATATGGTTAATCACTGTTGACATGTGTGTTTATCCGGTTGCCATGTACGCGCAACTGTAGTTGCCGTCTTGCAACGAATCATAGTTGTCATGTGTGTTTACCTACTTGCCACGTACGTGTACTGCATTTGCCATCCAACAACGTACGGGCGTCGTGTGGGTGAAATCAGTTCGCCCACACGCGCGTGGATTAGGTGTTGGTTGTGTGGGCAGAAACTAGTTCGCCCACACGACACAGCTGCCAAATCGCGTGCTGCTGGTGTGTGGGCGAACTCTCCAACACCCACACACCAGCCCCGTCCTACGTGGCTCGCGAAATCTGCCTTAATGTGTCAAGATTTGTGCAAACTTGACTGAACGATTATCCACGCGTGTGGGTGAGTTGCAAAACTGCCACACGTGTGGGCGTTAGTCTTTTCGTTCTGATTTCGTCTACACACACATGTTATGTTTCCAATTTTCATCTCATTTTCTGAAAAACAAATTCCATATGTGTTGTGATCCAACTAGATAAGCAAACTAGGTCTAATAATTCGATTGCGGTTTATGTGTCTTACCTTTCTTTTTCTGAGAGTGGTTCTAGTGACAAAAATCTACTCCATCCGTCCCATAATGTAAGACATATTTTAACACTACATTAGTGTTCAGAAACATCTTAAATTATGGGACGAAGTAGTAGAAAGCAATAACTTCCTATACTTGTTGTTTGTGCTCGTGTGAGCGACGGTTCCGACAAGTCTTATCATTGTCAAGCCTCTCCTGACAGCTGAGTCCCCACAAGTCATCTCTTGCAAGGGTGAGGAGAGGTCATGACCTTGCCCCCCAATGGTGGAACTACATCTTCTTCTGCGCGCGGGGGAGGGAGGGGGGGGTGGGGAGGGGGGATGCCTGCCCCTAGCCCACCCAACCTTGACAAAATGTCTGAATATATTTTTAGAGGTGCTTAATTAACATAGTTACAATCTTTGCCCCTCTATAAAATTATGGTATTTTCCCTTTGCCCCTCCAACATTCCCTATCTAGCTCCACCACCTATGCCCAATGTTGTCATTCTTTTTGCAATCACCACTGCATGAATCTCCATCCCTTCGCCATCCTTTTGGTGGTTCTTCTCACGCATCGATGCCCTCCATCCTCCACCATCGACTATCCTCCTCTAAGTTCTAACATGTAAACCAAAGCTCCCCAACCCTAACATCTTCGAATCCATTCCTCCCCATAACGTTGTTGCCACTATCGGGTTCCTCCCGGCAACGCTAATCACTGTGTGGCGTGATCTCCCTCAGCTGCACTGTCATCACCACTCACAAATGTGATTGCTTCCCGGAGCTTCACCAAACTTCCAGTCGCCGAACATAGGGAAAAAGGTCTCCACTCATCAGCTATTTAGTTTTGATTTGCTAACCATTTTTTACTACAATTGTAGGGCCTCTCCAGACCGTAGATCAAAGACACTGGAATAGGAAAAAACACAAATATGGCCGGCATACAAATTTAAAAAATTGGGAAACCAACAGAAATTGTAATTTGGATGGACCTGAAAAACCTATAGCAAACTAGGTCTAATAATTCGATTGTGGTTTATGTGTCTTTCTTTTCTTCTTCTAAGAGTGGTTCTAGTGACAAAAATTTACTCCATCCGTCCCATAATGTAAGTCATTTTTTCAGAAACATCCTAAATTATGGGACGGAGTAGTAGAAAGCAATAGCTTCCTATATTTGTTCGTCCGGGCTCGTGCGAGCGATGGTTCCGACAAGTCTTAACATCGTCAAGCCTTTCCTGACAGCTCGAGTCCCCACAAGTCATCTCTTGCAAGGGTGAGGAGAGGTGATGACCTTGCCCCACAATGGCGGAGCTGTTGGGGAACGTAGTAATTTCAAAAAAATTCCTACGCACACGCAAGATCATGGTGATGCATAGCAACGAGAGGGAAGAGTGTTGTCCACGTAGCCTCGTAGACCAAAAGCGGAAGCGTTAGCACAACGCGGTTGATGTAGTCGTACGTCTTCACGGCCCGACCGATCAAGCACCGAAAGCACGGCACCTCCGAGTTCTTGCACACGTTCAGCTCGATGACGTCCCTCGAACTCCGATCCAGCCGAGTGTCGAGGAAGAGTTCCGTCAGCATGACGGCGTGGTGACGATAAGGATGTTCTACCGTCGCAGGGCTTCGCCTAAGCACCACTACGATATTATCGAGGAGGACTATGGTGGAGGGGGCACCGCACACGGCTAAGAGATCAATGATCAATTGTTGTGTCTCCAAGGGGTGCCCCCCTCCCCGTATATAAAGGAGTGGAGGAGGGGGAGGGCCGGCCCTCTCTATGGCGCGCCCTAGGAGGAGTCCTACTCCCACCGGGAGTAGTATTCCCCCCCTTCCAAGTAGTAAGAGTAGGAGTCAAGGAAAGGGGGGAGAGAAGAGAAGGAATGAGGGGGCGCAGCCCCTCCCCCTAGTCCAATTCGGACTAGGCCTTGGGGGGCGCCCAGCCTCTCTCCTCTCTCTTTCCCCTAAAGCTCAATAAGGCCCATATACTCCCCGGCGAATTCCCGTAACTCTCTGGTACTCCCAAAAATACCCGAATCACTCGGAACCTTTCCGATATCCGAATATAGTCGTCCAATATATCGATCTTTACGTCTCGACCAATTCGAGACTCCTCGTCATATCCCCGATCTCATCCGGGACTTTGAACTACCTTCGGTACATCAAAACACATAAACTCATAATATAACCGTCATCAAACTTTAAGCGTGCGGACCCTACGGGTTCGAGAACAATGTAGACATGATCGAGACACGTCTCTGGTCAATAACCAATAGCGGAACCTGGATGCTCATATTGGCTCCCACATATTCTATGAAGATCTTTATCGGTCAAACCGCATAACAACATATGTTGTTCCCTTTGTCATCGGTATGTTACTTGCCCAAGATTCGATCGTCGGTATCTCAATACCTAGTTCAATCTCGTTACCAGCAAGTCTCTTTACTCGTTCCGTAATACATCATCCTGCAACTAACTCATTAGTTACAATGCTTGCAAGGCTTATAGTGATGTGCATTACCGAGTGGGCCCAGAGATACCTCTTCAACAATCGGAGTGACAAATCCTAATCTCGAAATACGCCAACCCAACAAGTACCTTCGGAGACACCTGTAGAACACCTTTATAATCACCCAGTTACATTGTGGCGTTTGGTAGCACACAAAGTGTTCCTCCGGTAAACGGGAGTTGCATAATCTCATAGTTATAGGAACATGTATAAGTCATGAAGAAAGCAATAGCAACATACTAAACGATCAAGTGCTAAGCTAACGGAATGGGTCAAGTCAATCACATCATTTTCCTAATGATGTGATCCCTTTAATCAAATGACAACTCATGTCTATGGTTAGGAAACTTAACCATCTTTGATTAACGAGCTAGTCAAGTAGAGGTATACTAGTGACACTATGTTTGTCTGTGTATTCACACATGTATTATGTTTCCGGTTAATACAATTCTAGCGTGAATAATAAACATTTATCATGAAATAAGGAAATAAATAATAACTTTATTATTGCCTCTAGGGCATATTTCCTTCAGGAGCTATATCTGCTTTTGCTGGGGCCATGCCTGCCCCCCCCCCCCCCCCATCCCAACCTTGAAAAAATGTCTGAATATATTTTTAGAGGTGCTTAATTAACATAGGCACTATCTTTGCCCCCCCCTAAAAACTTATGGTATTTTCCCTTTCCCCTCCGGCATTCCCTTTCTAGCTCCACCCCCGATGCTCAATGTTGTCATTCATTTTGCCATCACCACTACATAAACATCCATTCCTTGGGCATCTGGTGGTTCTTCTCCTGCATCGACGCCCTCCATTCTCCACACTCTTCAGTCCTTCCCTAAATTCTAACATGTATTTCGAAGCTCCCCGACCCTAACATCACCGAATCTATTCCTCCCCGCAACGTTGTTGCCACTATCGAGTTCCCCCCGGCAACGCTAACCACTACGCGGCGTGATCTCCTGCAGTTGCACTATCATCGCCACTCACAATGTGATTGCCTCCCGGAGCTTCACCAAACTTCCAGTCGACGGACATAGAGAAAAAGGTTTCCATTCATCAGTTATTTAGTCTCGATTTGCTACCTATTTTATACTACAATGGTAAGGCCTCTCCCGACCATAGTTTGAGGACACTGGAATAGAAGAAAACAAACAAACATGATAGGCATGCAGATTATTAAAAAGAATGAAAAAAGGCATAAAGTGTACCCTATGTAAACTAATATAAAAGCGTTTAGATCACTATTTTAGTGATCTAAACACTCTTATATTAACTTTAGTGATCTAAACGCTCCTATACTAAGTATTAGTTTACGGAGGGAGTAATTTGGATGGACCTGAAAAGCCTAGAGCGGTGTCACCATAGCTATTTGAACATGGTTCCGCACAAAATTGTCAAAAAAAAAAAAAACATGCTTCCGCACAAAAAAAAAACTTTGAACATGGACCGAACAATGCTTTAGGATTAGTGACGGACTCTGTTTTACATACACACCTTTCCCGTCCGTTCTGGACGGCCAGGATCACCGCAGAGTCCCAGGTTAGGGTCTCCGGGAAAAGAAGGCTGTGGTGGAGGCGAGAAGAAGACTCAGCAGAGGGGAAGGGGTTTAACGCCGCAGCAGCTGCCATGGCGACGGCGGCGCGATTCTTGCGAAGGACGCTGCGAGCAAGCGAGGTACCCAGATCGAACCCACTAGTAGTTCCTAATCACTGCCGCCGAGAAGCTCTTTCCCTCTCCCCTCTTCGCGTCCCCCCCCCCCCCCCCCCCCCCCCCCCAATCATTCTTAAGATTTTCCGCGACCGCTGCTCGTTTCATGATTCGCTCTCTGTCCGCGCTGCCTTCGCCGAAGATTATTAATTTTCTGTACTAACATATGTATTTAGTGCTTAGTATCCTGTGCTCACCAAAGGCGCGGCTTTGTTCCCGACTTGTCACGAGCGTTTAACCACTAGGCCGATCTGTCGTGGTTGAGAAGCAGCTGATGGGATATCCTTGGACTGTTAGCTTCACTGGATATTGGATTGGGAGTAGCTTAAGGGTAGAGTGGAATAGCTTTGACACCGCTACTGTATTTCTGATTCGAAAAGGGGGGGATATTCTTGCTCAATTTGTTCACGCTTTCTAGGTGATTATCTAGGTAAGTGGCTTAGTTTCAATCGGATTATCTTGCCGACGGAAACCCATCGTGCTAAATGGATATTTTTCAGTAATGTTCTGAGATTCGGTTCTGATGAGGTCCTTGGTTAATTTGGGTCACGTGTCACATCTTGGCAACGCAAACAGAATGGAACTTAAAGTGTCCAAATCATGCTTCCCTGGATTCTAATCGCCACTAATTATAGGTTCGCTTTTATCATGGAAGTGATCAATTCTTTCAATTGATGAATTATATTCAATCCTTAATACTTCTGGTTAATGGGAGCAATTTGGTGGCATGAACACAACGCCCACGCCTCGTACGGGTCCTTTTACAGCATTATTTACCTTCTGAGTGTTGGATTCTGATTCAAGGCGTTGTTCGAATTCTGCATGCAGGTGGCGTCTCGGTTGTTATCTACCTCTCACAGTATAGTTAGGCGTGTTGCATACACTACTGGGGGAATAATTGATGTTGGCCAACCAACACCCAAATCTCATCCTGAGGTAATATCTCTTTTAGGATCAGTGTGCAGTTGTGTGGTTTCTGAACTGTGCTGTGCTGAGCTTCTTTTATAATCTGCTGTGGAAAAGTAGCGGCACAAGCAGAAAAGGCTGGTTAAACAAATGGTGAATTAGGCAAAAGCAGGGGGATTATCATAATCCTTACTGGTTTATTGCTGCACTTGCTGGTTGTTTCAAAGTTTACAGCCATGCTAACTTTTTAATCTCTCTCTACTTTGGTAGCTAGACCATGTGAGTACTTACCTAGTGTTCATCTCGCAAGGTAGGTGATAGCTAGTTCTTTCAGTATTTTTGTGCCCCCCCATATCCAGATGTTGTAACACGTTGCCTCTTAGCTAATAACTAACTTTGTACATTACTTGTTGCCTCCGGTTAAAATATAATGATATCTCTTATGACAAAAAACAGTATCTATAAGAGTTTCTATACATCCATTATTATCATCATCTTTCATACACTCTGAATAGGATATTACCATAGTGTAGCCATGGTGTTTCAATGGTGTTCTTGGCTCAAACTAAGGCCAGAACGCCAGTTTTTTTTTGTAAGATTAAGTCTATCCACATGTGGAAGGTTGGGATTTCTTTACCTGAATTTACCCCATTATCTAAAGAAATAAGCCTAATTCACCCCAAAAATCCCAAAGTACTTTGAATTTATAAGATAAAGCAATTATTTTCTCTTATAAGTATTAAGTATAGCTTTGAAAATCAGTCTACAGAACAAGCCTTGTTAGGCCAAACATGCCCGTGTTCATTGTTTTCACATTCATAAAAGTCCACATTCCCTGTGCTAATTCTGATGCATTTACTTCTTTTTTTTTACTTTTGTGGTTGTCAAAGTGATTCTTTTCATTCTTTCTTAAATATTGTAATACAATGAACCAGTTATTAGCTGATGAGGAGATTACATCAGGCATCAGAAGTGAGGAGTACATATCCAGAAGAAAAAAGCTTGTGGATGCTTTACCAGAGAAGAGCTTGGCCATAATTGCATCTGCAGATCAGCAGATGATGACTGATGTAGTTCCGTACTCATTCAGACAGAATGGTGATTACCTGTACATTACAGGTTGTACACAACCTGGTGGTGTAGCAGTTTTAAGTAAGGAAACTGGTTTATGCATGTTCATGCCAGATAAACACAAGGAGGTAATGCTGACCTGTTAGCCTGTTACCTCATACTCTCATACCTTTAACTGAGCCAAACCATTCTTACGAATGTGGTTTGTCTCCAGGATGTAGTTTGGGAAGGTCAGACTGCTGGAGTTGAAGCAGCTGTGGATTTCTTCAAGGCAGATAAAGCATTTCCACTTAGTGAGATGAAAAAGGTTAGCTTTTGGGTTTTGTTTCCGCATGTTTTGATTCATCGCCCCTGGGCACTAATTATTACCTTCTAATTGCTACCTGCCTGCACTGCTCCCTCCAGTCAAGAGATATTATCATTTGGGGGCACATAGTCAAACTATTAAACTTATACTCCCTCCATCCTATAATGTAGTGCATATAGATTTTCTTAAAAAAATCTAACCTCACAAACTTTGACAAAGTTTGTGGAGAAAAACATTTACATCTAGAATGCCAAACACATATCATTAGATTCATCATAAGATGTAGTTTCATATTTTATATATGTGGTATTATAGATATAAATAGTTTTCTCTATGAACTTGGTCAAAGTTTACAAAGTTTGACTTTTCAGAAAATCTATACGCACTATATTACGGAATGGAGGGAGTATATCGTATCTATATGAATATTGAGATTTAACATATGTAAATGATATCAGTATATAGACTAAAAAGCAATTTAGTATTTAGCATTAGAATTAGTGGCCAAGGTTGCATTTTGGAGACTGTGGCGATTTCCAAGGCGACACTCTTTTTGTGATCAGAGAGAGTACTTTCTTAGTTGCTGGTCACAGAATGCTTCTCAATTGACACAATTTCTATTAAAATGTAGATCCTTCCTGAAATGATTGAGCAATCAAAAGTGGTGTATCACAATGCAAAGGCATCCACATCTTCTTATAGGAACTTTGATGCCTTCCGCAGGGCATCACTCAACAATAAAGTAAAAGATCTTACGCATTACACTGATGAACTGCGGTGGATCAAGTCAAAATCGGAAATCAAGTTGATGAGGGAGTCAGCATCTATTGTTTCTCAGGTATTTTTGGTTGTACTTCTGTTGTTTTCTTCACGCATTCTTAGGAGATATTGAGTCTGATGCTCTCTCTAAGTTCAGCCTTGGATAGAAAATTTCCAGAAATTATTTTGTATATTCCAGTAAAAAAACATTGGTCCCAAACTCTTAGGTGAATGATATATTTAAAAGCACAGGGAAATTGCTGGTTGGGTTGAGGGTAGTGTTATGTTGGATTGTCTGATTGTGGGATTATACTGGTCCATTGTGCTGCCAGAGGATTAGACAGAACACCATTGGCAATGGGAGAACTTTTCTTTCAAGACCACCAATGGGGTAACGATGTTGAGAATGTCTATTGTAGACATCCGTCAACTACTTTTCTGCCCCTTTAGCTAGCCCCACAACTCAGATTGTACAATTGTTTGGGTTCTATTATTACGTCTAGAATTTTACCTCAAGTTGCCAAATATGCATTCAATAAGCTAGAAGACAAGACGAAGTGACTCAATTTTGCAAGTCACACACTGTACAAGTGACAGAACGGTTGTCTGAAAGACGTGCGCGGCTGCATGCAGTGCTTCTCTTTTTCTGTTTACTGACTTAAATTCTCTCTTTCTGTCCAATCTCTTTTGCAGACAATGTTGCTCTCAAGCACCCACAGAGAGGAAAGCCAGTTAGCTGCTAAAATAGAGTATGAGTGCAAAATGAGAGGTGCCCAAAGAATGGCGTAAGTATATATTGTCACTGTATATTGTTTTTATCCTTCTGCTTTATATAGATTGCATCTGAGGCACTGACTGTGTGGCCCTGTGTTCATCCGTTTTTCTTAGCTGATAGCTGGTAGAATAATTTTGCAGTGATCTGTTGAGACCCATAAATTAAGGAACTATTGTCTTCTGTTGAGTGAGCAAGGTGCCATGCTAAGTTGATTTACGTTTTTCTTCTTGTTTCCTTATCTTAGGTTCCATCCTGTAGTTGGTGGTGGAGCAAATGGCAGTGTTGTACATTACTCAAGAAATGATAAGAAGGTACAACAGAGTTCTTCTTTGGTCGTATATCTCAGATAGCTTTTCTTGTAAAGTTGATTTTTGCCGTTTGAGTCGTTTGACAGATCAAATCGGGTGATCTTGTCCTCATGGATGTTGGATGTGAGTACCATGGCTACCTTAGTGACCTGACACGGACATGGCCGCCCTGTGGTAGATTTTCAGCTGCTCAGGTAAATGCCCAATGTTCATTTCTTTATATGATATACTTGTATCCAACCGAAAAAGCGGTAATTTTGGACTTACGAGTACCTTTTTTTTATCCTCAATTGTACAGGAAGAACTGTACAGTTTAATACTGGAGACGAATAAGGAATGCATAAAGCTTTGTAAACCAGGCACGAGCATTAGAGAGATACACCATCATTCGGTATATCCTCAGTATATGTTCTAATTCAGTTTTTTAATGTAAAGATGTAAAACTTGATTTTAAAAAGTCCACGGTTCTAATCTCCAAATCACAGGTCAAGATGTTGATAAGCGGATTCCAAGAACTTGGAATTATAGGGAAGGGCAAATCTATCCAATACAATTATTTGAATCCAACCTCAATAGGTCTCAGAATCTACCTGTCTCTTGATTAGATTTGTCGTTTGATGCAAGAGATTTGGATCTTGGGACCAGCTTAAATAACCCTTTGTCACCTTGGCATCCAGGTCATTCTTTGGGAATGGATATTCATGACTCCACGAGCCTCGCCTTCGACAAACCCTTGGAGCCAGGCGTTGTAAGCCGATCAGCACCAGCTGGCTTTTGTGCACCGCATTTTACATAACACTAGCAAATTTAGCGCATCTCCCAATTATCATCCGTCTTCCATGGAAATCTGAGTTGTAACACTGACAAGAGGTCCTGCATGTGGCATGTGCACAGGTAATAACCATTGAACCGGGGATCTACATTCCCTCGGTCCCGATACTCAATGAGAAGGCCCCGGACAGGTTCCGGGGCATCGGAATAAGGATCGAGGATGAGGTCCTCATCACCGAGAACGGCCACGAGGTACCGCCCTAATCATTTCATCCGGTACCGTCTGGGTAAATGTTAGTATTAGCAGTCTGAATTGAAGATGATGACACCCTGGGGTGGCTTGCTCCGTTGGTTGCAGGTGTTGACGGCGTCGGTGCCGAAGGAGATCCCCCACCTCACCACCCTGATCAACATGGGCGGTGGTGGCTCCATGACGGAATCCCATGAAGCGAGAGCTGCTTGCAACTAAGAGGATCTCACAGATAGATGATATCCTTTCCACCGGAGATCATGTGGCATCGACATTACATCCGTCACAATTTTTTCCCTGTTGTTCCTGTCAAAGATGTAGAAATCGGAATCACCTGAAAACCGAAACGGGGCGCTTCCGAAGAATTTCGCCGGTTCGCGGCAAAACGCGCCCGCTGTTAGGGTTTGTACAATATGTTCATTAGACAAAGTTTTGGATCTTCATTATTTTCTGTTGTTGTTGAGGGAATTGGATCTCCATTTGTTGGCGTAATAACTGTAGCTGAAGACGGCTGTTGTCTGACAATCAATGGTGAAAGGGCTTTTCATGAAACTGTCTGTGTCGCGTCTCAGACGGAGGGAGGGAGCCTTCGGGTTTAAGCATTACGACCCACTTAAGTATAGCAGCAAGAGGTTGGAGGGAATGAAGCAGGAAAGGCGCCGTCGCCGTTGCAATCAGGCTTGTGCTCCTGGGCTACGGTTAACCGTCGCCGTCGGCCGCGCGCGGTTAGCCGAAAGGACGGCCCTACGGCGCGTGACCACACCACGGAGTGGACGGGACGGGACGGCGATGATGTATCATGGGAATGGGATGGAAGCATAGCGAGTCATCGCTGTCGTGGCGTGGCATGGTGGGTGAGGGAAACAGCAGGGCAGCCATGAATGCGCGCGTTGGTGGTAGGAGGTAGGTGGTGGTAGGTTCGGGGGTGGTGGTGTGCGGATACCGGATAGTGATGAAATCAGATGATGGACGGATGGAGGCCGGCCTGCCTGCCTGCCTGCCTGCCTGATAACGCTGCCGTCCTTCGGTCCTGCGATCCTGCCTCTCCGGCTTTAAATCTTGCACAGAGGAAACGCGTTGTCCGAGCCCCCAAAAACATTCATGTCTTCTCCGTGGACTGCTCTACGCGTGAAACGTTTGAATCGCCGACAACAGGGCGCCGGAATGAAATCTTTGGCTCAAAGTGGAATTCCAGTTCCATTTTCCGGGAGCTGTGGTACAACATGATGCATCTTCAGAAAGTTCGCAACATGCTATGCATCTTGTGCTGAGAGGCAGACACGTAATCTGGACTTATCAAATCATGCATGTGGGATGCCTCTTCACCCTCATCCTCCACAATCATGTTCTGCAATACTATTACTCAACAAATCATCACCTGCGACATTGTCTTCCGATCCCACATCTTGCGGCTCCACGAACAATACCCAAATGAGCTTGGAACACTCCAAAGGCCCCCTCAACATCCTTCCTAGCAGCTTCTTGCATTTGTGCAAACAGATGTCATTCGTTACGTTAGGGAGAATGAATTAATTTGTCGTATGAAGTATGGGTTCGGTTGGAGACACTCTTTACAAATTATTCATCCACTAGTTCCCCTGAATTTTGCATGGAACCCACTAACAAAATGATGCCACACCATTTTATAACTTCCATTCGTAATCCCACCATCCGTAAGTGTAACACAAAACTCTTTACAACAACAATTAATTTTTTTTAGGGAATACAACAACAATCAATAGAAACGAGATTCCATGTTTGTAATGGATAGTGATGGTCGGGCCGGTGGGCTTGTTTTATTTTACCATAAAGTGAATAAAATCCAGTTGAACTTTTGTTTTTTCCCATGCTATTGATATATTTTTTCCTGCCTGAGGATGTTGTACAATGGGGATTTATGGTTTTTTATGCTCATCCGGCTTTGTCTGAACGTCATATGTCTTGGGATGATATTTGTAACTTACATAAAAAGGGTGATCATCCTTGGGTTGTTCTAGGAGATTTTAGTGAAACTGTATACTCATCTCAAAAAGAGGGCAGTAATGCGAGACCAAATGATATGATGAAGAATTTCCATGACTGTCTCATGGAGTGTGGTCTGTAAGATTTGGGTTTCGTTGGTGACCCTTTTACTTGGAAGAGAGGTGATATCACGGAAAGACTTGACCAAGAAATTTGTCATGTCGTGTGAGAAAATTCCCTCATGTTGTGGTTATAAATGAGGAACATGTGCATTCTGACCACCTTCCTTTGTTTCTGCATGATGATTATTTTGATGATAATATGTTTACTCGTCTAAAGGATCGTGTAAAATAGGTTGAAGCTAGACGGCTCAAAGAAGAGACAATTGAGAAAATTGTGAAGACGGCTTGGGAAAAGGCCAAAATGGCGGCTGTTGGTCCATCTCTTGCAGTGCGCACTTAGACGGTGCACGCTGATTTGTATTCTTGGAATCGATACTCTGAGGGACCGAAACGACGAATCAATTTTTTTAAATAATAATGAATTTACGGTGTGGCCCTATGAATGGAGAGCCTATTTAACGACAAAAGGAAGTTCTTGTTCTCAATGAGCATCTTGGATCAAGAAGAAACTTTCTAGCTTCATATAGGTCCTGCAAATTGGTTGATGCATGGGATCGTGATACATCATTTTTCCATAGTGCAACTACATCCAGAAAAAGGAGAATAGTAAAAACACTTCTTGATGACATGAGTGTTGCCGACAAGGTACGGAACTGAAGTATCATATGACGAGCTATTTTCTAATCCTTTTACCTTAGAAGTTTTGCAACTGTACCAGGAAGTTTTATGTCTTGTTCAAAGAAGAGTGTCTGGTGGGATCAATAATGCCCTCCTTGCACCTTACTCTACAGTAGATGTTCGAAAGACTCTTCCGCTATTGGAGATTTATAAGCTCAGGACCAGATGGAATCAATGCTATTTTTTGTAAAAGATTTTGGCCCATATTAAGGAATGATCTCATTGAGGAGGTTCTGCAATCGGTGAATACACATACTATTCTGTCAGGATGGAATGATACTTTGATTGTGATGATCCAAAAGGTTAATTATTCAGAGAAGGTAAACTCAATTTAGACCAATCAATTTGTGTAATTTGGCGTACAAGATTATCACGAAAATGGCGGCTACTCATTTGAAGGTTTTTCTGACAGACATCATCAGTCTGGCTCAAAGTGCATTTGTTCCCAAAAGAATGATTGTGGCCAATGTTTTAGTGGCTTATGAGTGCTTCCATACAACAAAGAACAAGAGAGAAGACAAAGATGGTATGTGTGATATTAAACTTGATACACATAAAGCTTATGATAAGTTTGAGTGGTATTTTTTGAAGAAAATTATGTTGAAACTTGGCTTCCAGGAGAATTGGTCAATTATATTATGCAATGTGTATCCACTATTGAATACGGGGTTCGGTTTAATATAGAAGAAAGTGAGAGTTTCAAGTGTACAGGAATTTAAGGTAGGAAGATCCCTTGTCTCCTTATCTTTTCTTGTTATGTATGGAGGGTCTAACTGCTCTCTTGACTCATGCAGAGGAGGATGAAATGATTTATGGAGTGAAAGCTTGCAGAGATGCCCCCGCTATCATCAATCTTCTCTTTGTCGATGACTTGTTAATCCCCATGAGAACCAATATTTACAATGTTGAGGCCTTGAAGTTACTTATGGACTCTTATTGTCCAGCTTCGAGCCAATGGTGACTACAGATAAATCCAGCATATTTTTTAGTCCTAATATGAGTGTGAAAACTAGAGAACAAATGGCTACCACTCTAAATATCATGACCGAGGCTCCAATGACAGATATTTAGCTTTTGCCTACCAATATGGTTTTGGATAAACTGGTTGTTTTAGGTATCTGATTGTTCGTATTATCATGAAAATCAGTGGTTGGAAGGAAAGAATATTATTTGCTGGAGGGAAGAAATTCGTCTCAAATATGTTATTCAAGCTATTCCCACATATGCAATGCCGTTCTTCATAAATGGATTTGTGAAAGAATTACTGACGCAATATCACATTTTTTGCGCGGAGACGAGGACAATCAGAGAAGGATGCATTGGATGGATTGGCGGAAAATATGTGTCCAAAAAATCAAGGAGGTACGGTTTTTTGTGATATTCATTGCTTTAATCTGGCAATGCTGGTAAAACAGGCTCGGTGTCTTCTTGAGAACTCTGATTCTATATGTACCACTGTTTTGAGAGCTAAATATTTTCCTGGTGTTAATTTGTTGAATAGAAAGTTAAAAAAAGGATCCTCGTTTACTTGGCAAAGCATTGCAGCGGGGGTTAATTCTGTTAAACATGGTTATATATGGCGAGTTGGGAATGGTCGGGATATTAATACTGGGATGATGCTTGGATCCCAAATAATGCTAATCGAAAAGTTACCACTCCTAAAGGGGTCATTTGTTATCTAAGGATGTCAGATTTATTGATCTTGTTTAAAATAATTGGGATGAAAATCTGGTCTGACAAAACGTTGTGTCAATTGATCCACAACGAGACCACACTATCCATCTTCCTCAACACGAGATGTCAGATTTTTTCGCTTGGAATTACACAAAGACTGGGATGTTTTCGGTTCAATCAACCTATTTTGTGGAATGGGATCATCAACATGGGAGAAAATTGTGACATACTAATGGTATGTGACAAACCATAATTAATCCTACTTGGTGTAAGATTTGGAAGCTTTTGTGCCTGACAAAGGTTAAATTTTCATTTGACTTATGTTGCATGTCACCCTCCCATTCCGTGTTATGCTTGTGAATAGACATCTGAAAGTCTTGCTCCAGTGTCTTTATTGTTATTCTGGTCCATAAGATACAAAGCACATGTTGTTTCTTTGCCATAAAGAAAGGAAGGCTTGGAGAAGGTTGGCGATGGACGAAATTATTAATAAAGCATGTGAAGTTGATTGTTGGAGTTCTTACTTCTTTCGCCAGACCATGCCTTGTGTATTATGGGTCTTTAGAATGTTTGTGAGATTATCATCATTTTTGCTTTGTATTTGTGGTGGAAAAGGTGTAAACTAGTTCACGAGGACATAATTTAATATGCTTATTAGATTACTATGGGGATTCATGCTCTAACAGCTAACTATGTTATTGCTTCCTTTCCAAATGTTTCCATGAAAATATGGGGTTGGGTCTGCCCCCCTTGGATTTTGTTAAACTTAATGTTGATGCATCTTTTGATCAAGATTTTCTTAGAGGCATCGCTGGGGTGGTCCCGAGGGACAATAAAAGGTAAACCCATTGCTAGGGAAATATGAAAATTCATTGGTATGTGGATGTCTTGACGGCTGAAGCCTTGGCGCCTAGATTCGGGCTTACCCTTGCGCAACGGGTGGGGTGCAATCATCTCGTTATTAGTTTGGGTAATCTGGAGGTCATTGACACCATGAGGAATGGAGGGCGATCAATGGAACGACGGCTGTAGTTTTCAATGACTGGTATTACTTTGCTTGTGATTTTTCAATATCTAGTTTCGAACATTGTAGAGAAACAAATAAGGTTGCTCATGAACTTACTAGGTTTGCTAGAATTTCCTTCGACCGTTGATTGGTTTGAGGAGCCTTTGAATGAAATTATACCCATCCGCATAAACAATTTAATTGGTATTTCAAAAGTTGCTCATGAGCTTGCTTGGTTGGCTTGATTTTCTTCGAATGTTGATTGGTTTGAGGAGCTTTGAATTAAATTAGACCCATCCTCATAAACAGTTTAATTGGTATGTCAAACAAATAAAGTTTGTCAGCTTTTTAAATAAGGATGTGAGTTTTTTAAGGATATTGCCATTGATTCATTCATCACAAGTCATAGTACAACCGTACAATGCACGCACATGGAATCATCCAGAAAAGGGCAAAGGAAGGTATGAGTCTAAGAACATTTGCAGACCCCCCTCTCCTAAAAAATATACAAGAAATACCCTAGGAATCACTACAATTGCCATCGCCACCACGTGTCATTGTCGGAGTTGAGAAAGTACCACTGTTTGATTATGCTTTGTGAGCCTATTGAGAGGCCCGTCGTTGGCGGAGCCAAAGTTGTTGTGGCGCATCGACTGGGGGGCATCCACATATTCCCCGCATAAGTAACTACTGCATCGACGTTATCCAAGCAAAACACATGACCGTCATCCATAGATCATCATCTTAGTCGTTGGACCGACACCTTCCCACACAAATGGAAAATGCTGCTTAGGGAAACCACCACCAGGCCACCATAGGACACCACATCTGTTGCACCAAAGGAACAACACAAAAGACAACCTCCCATGAATCCCTCAACCCCACCGCAATGGCGCTGCCGAGACGAGGGCAAAATCGAGGAAAAAATATTCCAATTGTCGAGGTCGTTGTCATCAAAACGACGACGAGGGAAACACACATTCTAACCCTAACTGCAAAGTAAGGTGAAGATCCCGGATCCCCCCTCCCCCCACTCGTTGCTAGGGCGGCGGAGGAGGAGAGAAACCCGCGGCCTCGTAGACAGAAGAGGAGAGAACTGGGTCGCAGTCTTTTCACCTTATAGGGAGCCTGGTGTGACTTGACGCACTGCCCGTATGACATTACGTGAATGCTAGTGGCTTTCGCATCCTCCCTAAAGGTTGCTGGTTTTCATTAATCAAGTGATATTTGCTATAGTGATTAAAGAAGGATTTCGCTACAAATCAAATGTTAGATTTTTTTTAACATGACAAACCAAATATTTTTATAGCAAATTATGTTGTCACGAGAATGGCTCACAAATGCTTGCCATCCTCGTGACAATATAATTGGTCATAAAAATGTTTGAGTAGTCATGCTTAAAAATCTTTTAAGATTTTTACAGTTAAGCCCTTCCATCTTCATCGGCAAAAGAAAAGAAAAGCTCTTGCATCTTTGTTAGTGGGGATTAAACGGACGTGATGTATTTGAGCCCAAGCTCAAATGAGCTTGGGTGAACAGTAACCCCGAAAACAACTTAAAAAGTTCAAAAAATTCTGATTTTTTTTGGGTGCAAACATTGACAAAAGTTCTCAATGCTCACAAAATTTCAACACAAAATAACATTCGTGGAAGTCGCAGCAAAAAAAAAAAAACAACATTGATGCTCCAAAAATGTTATTTCCAAAAATATTTTGGGGTACTGATTTTTTTGACGACTTGTACGAATGTCATTTTTGGATGAAAATTTGCAAGCATTGAGAATTTTTGTCAATGTTTCCACCCAAAAAAATTTATAATTTTTTAAAACGGGTTTCATTTTTTTTATTTTACTGTTCATCCGAGCTCAAATGAGCTCGGGAGCGGAACATGACTTTCGGGATTAAACTCTCATATCTGCCCTTGATTTAACCTCTCTTTCTCACACTGACAGCTTTTACCACGCGTTCCTCCCGGGCATCCATCTACGTGCTGCTGCAGGGTATCGATGCAGCCATGCGATACGAGCGCCGACTTTTCTGGATGGTGTAAAAACCGTAAAAGCCTGACTGAAACCATGTGCTGCACGACGAGCCCACACGTAACGCACCCTGTGTATCGCACTATACCATCTCTGCGGAATTGAATTTGTGAGCTGCTGCAGGTTCGACCAGAGATGTCGATAAGCGTCGAGAGACAGGTAGGCAGCAGCTCGTTGTATTGAATCCTCTGCCGCACCGCGACGCCAGCATGGTCCTCTCCTCTGTCAGACATGGAGCGCTGAACCGCTGACACATGGCCGAGTCGCCGACGTCGCCGACGTCGCAGGCCCGTCTGATCGGAACCGGACGGCGGGGATCACCCGGCCGGTGTTACGTACGTACGGCGCCCTGGACGAACGGCCGTTCTATCTAGATCGCCGAGCCTTGACCGTGCTGTCACCGGCCGATAATAACAACCGCAGGCGGGCCAGCCGGCGAGTGGGCCCCGTCTGACTCACGACATTGAATGGATAAGTTAGCGGCTGAGAGCTCGTCGTTGGAGCTGTCAGCCGGAGACAAACACGGAGCGTTAGGGCAACTCCAACGAGGTTCACACAGGATGGCATCAAAAGAGTAAAATGCACCGTTGGTCATTGAACTTGTCGTATAAACTCACTTTGGTCACTGTACTTAAGAATACAGTCAATACGGTCACTATATACGTGATGAGGTGATTATACGGTCACTGCCAGATCGTATAGCTGTGTATCCATTCATTTTGACCGGTCAAACAATCCACTTGTGCCTCATCAGATCAGTTTTCTCTCTCTTTCATGCGGGTCCTACCTGTCATTGTGAAAGAAAGAAGTGGAACGACCGGCTCTTCTTTTGCACGGGCCGCCAGCCACAGCGGGGAAGCAGGGCCTGGGCGACGACCTGGAACCGGCTTCAGCGAGCGCCCGGAGGCAGAGGACACTGAGCACAACCAGGCGCGGGGCTGCGCCGGAGAACCAGCTCACGGGAAGCCAAGGCGGCGGCTCTAGCTGGAGCGGTTTGGAGGTGCATGCCGGCGGGTCACGGTGGTAGCTCAACACAATGATTTGAAACAGAGCCGCGGCTCTGATAGAGGCTAAGGTGTCCCGTCTTTCGATGAGATGATGGATTTCGCTTTGGTGGAAGTCGACTTTGACGATCCGACTACGAACGTGCGAGGACGTCGCGCCTTAGCAATCGCTAAACCAACTCCGAGAGGTTATTGACCACGCCGGAGCACGATCAACCTGACCACGAGGGTCTGTTTCCTGCGAGCAAACGAAGAACAAGCAAGAAACTAAGATTGCAATCTGGATATTGCGAATATAAGATGAAAGCTTTATTGATCAAGGTGGGGTTCTGTGACGCCTTTGTCTGGTCGTTGAACACAAACGAAGTACGCGAAGTTGCAGCTATGGCGAACTTTTAATCTAAACAAAACCCAAGGAAAAGCTACTAGATGGATCTACTTATATAGGAGCAAGGGGTGGCGGCCAAGGAGGTGGGAGGACGTCCCAAGGCAGCCTAAAACTAAATCTAGGTCGTACAAGGCCAATGGGCCCAAGTGGAGGTGATGTAACACCTTTGGACTTGTAGTTTGACTCAGATTCTGCTGCAGCATCAGATTGTTTCGTCCACAACTCAACGCTCCGGACGAATTTGAAGGTGATTCCAATTGGGTTGGAAAGTGCACGAAATCTAGTTTCCAACAAAAAAAGAATCACCCAATTCGGAGTCTGTATGAAAAACTTGTGTGCGTTTTGAGTCAGGTACGTCTGTGCAGTCCGAATCTGAATCCAGAACGTGAGAGACTTGGACTCTATCTTCTCTTGGGCCAAAAGTGACGTGAGAGAACTTTTTGGACAGCAAATAAACATCTCTTTCTTCCTTATCTTCATATGTGGATTGTACAAATGTCCCATACACCTGCAATTAGACAAAACACAAAAGTGTGTGAAGTATTTTTGTTCTGGATAACATAAATAGATTATTGAATAGTTTGCACTAGAAATCACCTGACAAATATGAATATATGCAATATTTTTGGTCATATCCAAGGTAGTCATGTCCTCGTCAGGCTCGGCCGGCGAAACTACTCACGCCAGGACAGCTCTCGCGGTCACGGCGGCTCAGTGATCCGGCAGAAGCGGAGGCGTCGAACGGAAACGCAGCAACTGGCGGCTTGAAGCGAAAATCTGGCGGAGACTTGCTTGTGACAGAGCGGAGGTGGAGTCGACTAAACCGCTGAGGTGCGCCGGCGGAGACCAGCAGCTCGGGGTCATGGCGAAAACGGCTCGGGAACGGCGGTTGAACGCGTGGTAACCCGGCAGAGACAAACGGCGGCTCGGGCAGGCCGTGAGGACAGCGAGGCGGAGGAGGCCAACGGCAGTGCGAACGCGGAGGACCCGCTGCGGCGCACGGAACACAGTGAGGCGGGGGCGCGCCGGGCGCAGAAGCGAGGTGACCGAAGGCGGCTCGGGGGCGCCTCTGCGATGACCCGGAGCAAAAGCGGCCCGAAGCCTGCTCCGGCAAGGGCGGCGCGAGGCCGTGGAGTTGGGCAGTCGGTGCAACCGCAGGGGAACGGCGAGCTGACCTGGAGTGGAACCGAGACAACCCGGGGCGGCTGCGTATCTGCGTGGTCGGAGTGGAGCAGATGCGAGGTGTGGGCGACTCGGAGACGGCTTGACTAATCCATGTCTGATTCCTTCTCCAAATCATTACTTTCTTTATTTAATCTTTAGTCACGCTGGCCCCTCCAGGTTCTGGTGGGTGTAGCAGCAAAGGGATTGAACCCAAAAACTGATTTTGCTTCTGGTGGCCGAAACTCACTAGACAATCTGAAGTAGATTAAACTTGTACGGAGTATTACTTTGCTTCTGGCCAACGAGTAGTTGTACTGGTTGTAATCGGTCAAAACTCTCTGTACTTGGCATCCTGCAGTAGTTTGACGAGGTGAGGGCGGCCTGGATCGAAGATGACGAAGCGATCAAGGCGCGTTTTTCCTCCTTCGAGTCGTGGTAGTTTTGGATGAATCCATCTCCGCATCTTCCAGGTCGCGGCCCTTTTATTTTTGTTCCACTTCTTTCTTTCACAATGATAGGTAGGACCCGCATAAAAGAGAGAGAAAACTGATCTGATGAGGCACAAGTGGATTGTTTGACCGGTCAAAATGAATGGATACATAGCTATACGATCTGGCAGTGACCGTATAATCACCTCATCACGTATATAGTGACCGTATTGACCGTATTCTTAAGTACAGTAACCAAAGTGAGTTTATACGACAAATTCAATGACCAACGGTGCATTTTACTCGCATCAAAATGTCCACGAACACGCAGAACATGTCTCTGGAGAGCGAAGGACGGTCATCTAATCGGATGCATCAAATCAAATACAGTAGAAAACACACGTTGAATTTCATTAATATTTGAATTTTTTTACATTAGATCACACTCAAGTCTGCTCTTCGCCGGGCGTGGGAAATGTGCCCACGTCCTACTTTTCGTTGGAGTCCGCATGGCCTTTGGACGTCGCTGGTGAAGGTGGTATCGAATATCGAGCCTGACGGTCCGGCCGCGTTCATCATTGCGGCCCCATGCCAACGACGCGCAACTGACGATGTTAGCATTGATCAGGTACGCCATCGCCTGCGCCCCCTCCTCCTCCTCCGTGATCGCATCAAAGAGGTGGTTGCGCTTCGGCTCATTGACGCAGAGATGGCATCTTTCGCGGCATATGGTGTAGGCATTGTGCACGGAATCGAGCACCGCTTGCCACTTATCTACGAAGCGAGGATCCGCCAAAAGCATGGTCGCGACAACCCGATTGGACGCATGCTCGTCCTCGATCTGGCCTTCCACCAAACAGGGCTCCAAGAGGAGTTATAGGTTGTACCACCGCTCCTCCTGTAGCATCTGAAACACAGACACTGGCGGTGTTGCTCCTCCTGCTCTGCCATGACGCGGCTGTAGCGCGCCTCCGCCTGCTGCAGGATGAACATGGTCCACCGATGTGGGCGCTTGCTCCGCCTCCATCGCAGAATCCTCATTGTCCGAGTTATCCTGCCAAAATGCGATGCGTCGACCTTCCCAATTGTGCACCTCGAGCGCGATTTCGTGGCGGTGTCAGAATCTTTCACCACCCACGACACGTCCTGACAATTGTGTCGACGGTCGACGAAGGAGGAAGGAAAGGGGGTGGCGTGCCTGCGGCTCGGATGGAGGAAGACGGGGCCCGGATGGGTAGAGTTTTTTGCCTTGCTCGACCATCTTTAAATGGCGTGTGCCCGAGCAGGCGGAGCGACCAACGACTTGAATGTGGGTGCCCGGAGTTGGCTTACCGGTCACCACACCGGTGTGAATGCCAGGCCGTCTCGCCGTCCCGCCTGTCAAGTCAACGCTAAACATGTGTTAACATGGTGAGGAGAGCGATTGGACACAACGCAAGAAACGGGTCGGACTTAGCTTATCATTCATTGCGTTGGTGTGAGTGTCGAGTAGGCGTACGGACGAGCAGCTGGCTTGAATGTGATAAGTCATCCCATGCAGTCAAGTCGGCTCTGGACTGACATGAATATGATGCTGATGTCTACTACGCAACTTTAGCCTTGTAGACGTTGTTGTGCCTCCAAGTGTAGTTTTGTAGGACAGTAGCAAATTTCCCTCAAGTGGATGACCTATGGTTTATCAATCCGTGGGAGGCGTAGGATGAAGATGGTCTCTCTCAAACAACCCTGCAACTAAATTACGAAGAGTCTTGTGTCTCCAGCACATCCAATACAATGGTAAATTGTATAGGTGCACTAGTTCGGCAAAGAGATAGTGATACAAGTGTAATATGGATGATAGATATAGTTTTGTAATCTAAAAATATAAAAATAACAAGGTAGCAAGTGGCAAAGTGAGCAAAAAACAGTATTGCAATGCTTTGAAACAAGGCCTAGGGTTCACACTTTCACTAGTGCAACCTCTCAACAATGATAACACAATTAAATCATATGGCAATCCCTCAACATGCAACAAAGAGTCACTCCAAAGTTCCTATCACGGAGAACATAAGATGAAATTGCTTGTAGGGTACGAAACCACCTCAAAGTTATTCTTTCCGATCAATCCATTGGGCTATTCCTATAAGTGTCACAAACATCCCTAGAGTTTGTAGTAAAATAACACCACATGACACACATCAATCAACCATAATGTCACCTAGATACTCCAATGTCACCACAAATATCCGTGGGTCAATTATACGATAAGCATCAAACAACTTCAGATTCATAATATTCAATCCAACATAAAGAGCCTCAAAGAGTGCCCCAAGATTTCTACTGGAGAAACAAGGACGAAAACGTGCATCAACCCCTATGCATAGATTACCCCAATGTCACCTCAGGAATCCACGAGTTGAGTGCCAAAACATACATCAAGTGAATCAATAGAATACCCCATTGTCACCACGGGTATCCCACGCAAGACATACATCAAGTGTTCTCAAATCCATAATAGTGTTCAATATGATAATAGTGAAACCTCAAATGTAAAACTCAATTCATCACAAGAAGGTAGAGGGGGAGAAACACCGTATGATTCAACTATAGTAACAAAGCTCGCGGTACATCAAGATCGTGCCATATCAAGAACGAGAGAGAGAGAGAGAGAGAGAGAGAGAGAGAGAGAGAGATCAAACACATAGCTAATGGTACATACCCTCAGCCCCGAGGGTGAACTAGTCCCTCCTCGTCACGGAGAGCGCCAGGATGATGAAGATGATCACCGGTGATGGTTTCCCCCTCTGGCAGGGTGCCGGAACAAGCTCCCGATTGGTTTTTTGTGGCTACAGAGGCTTACAGCGGCGGAACTCCTGATCTAGATTTCTTTCTGGAGCTTTCTAGATTTATACGAATTTTTGGCGTCGGTTTCACGCCAGGGGGGCCACGAGGCAACGACAAGGCAGGGGGGCACGCCCTAGGGGGGCGCCCTTCACCCTTGTGGATGCCTCGTGGCTCTTCTGACCCAACTCTTTTGCTTCGGGGGCTTCTTCTGGTCCATAAAAAACACCGTAAATTTTCAGCTCATTTGGACTCCGTTTGATATTCCTTTTCTGTGGAACTCAAAAACAAGGAAAAAACAGAAACTGGCCCTGGGCTCTAGGTTAATAGGTTAGTCCCAAAAATCATATAAATGCATATAAAACATCCAAGATAGACAATATAATAGCATGGAACAATCAAAAATTATAGATACGTTGGCGACGTATCAAGCATCCCCAAGCTTAATTCCCGATCGTCCTCGAGTAGGTAAATG